>CM054061.1:169279663-169832068 GCA_028641055.1 Alopecurus myosuroides
TACCTATAAATTTGATGAAGGGGGTGGACCTGATCAAAGCCCTATGCTCTGACCCCACATATATGCAAATCATCTAAATCTGGAAAACTCACGAACCAAGAGCACAAATCTGTCCACCTTACTCACGGGCGAGCACCACGTGCACATGCTCAGAAGCCGTTGCAGCCGTGCCCCATGCGGTTGTTTGCTTGTCTTCTCCATTCTCTTATTTGCCTTAAAATTATTTTCCATTTCACTTATTTTGGAACTGTCCCATCAGTGTCGGGACAATGACTGTGATTATGTTTGTCCTTAGAGAGGAAAAAGCTATTGGTGGTTGAACCTTGCTGAGATCAAATAGAAATTAAAGGTGTTCTTCTTTATGGAAATCATCATTTCGGCAACATGAAGTATTTGGATTGTCAAAAGCAATACAATCTTCTCACCAGAAATACATTTTGGAAACCGTGTGCATATGCACCCAATATTTTAAAACCAAATATTGAAATGTCAAAAAAATCTAAGTAAAATTTCATGTATAGATCTTCATATTTTATGTCTTTACAAAGTCGTTTCACGAAAAATCACAATTTTTGTGTCTCGTGTAAAAAAGAAAAAAGAATGTCACGTGAAAAGACTTATTGTAGCATCAAATTTTGTCCTTTTCATACAGGCTACAAAACATGCCGATTTTCTGTGAAACGACTTCTGAAACACATAGCATGTTAACATCTATGTGCGAACATTTTTCTGCATTTTTTTGATATATCAAAATTTGTTTAAAATCCATTTTTAAATACCAAAACGCTGCCCCAACTTCAACATGTTGTTCAATGCAGCAAGTACAGAAAGAAAAAACAGAGCAAATCCATTTTTCTCACGACAGTAACTGAGCAAATGCTGATTGCGGAAGTTGAAATGATGGTGTAAATACATTACTCTTTATAAGGAAACCATCTTATACATTGCAACTGCAGTTTTTCCTATAGTATTTAAAAGTCCAAATATACAAATGTACTCCATAAAACTACACATGAAATTTAAGAGGCGGAAAAAATCCTGGAACAATAACAAAAAAATCTTAAGCTTTACATTCATTTTACATATCACCTTGTATTGTATATACTGTTAGTTTTTGCATTATTACCAGATAACTATTGGCATCAATGGCTTTCCTTTAATATTAGGATAAATATTTGATTGTAGGAGAAATAAGCACATCAAAAAGTTTTCCTTTAAACGTTCTATGAAAGTTCTAATGCTCTCAGATGCCACATTCAGTAAGGATTAATTGAGATACTGATACATGTAAGACATCCATTCCAGAAACTTTGCTGCCTTCTTTTTCAGAAGTTACTAGAGCATATCACCTCTTCTGAAAATCCTAGCAGCAGATCGAATGTAGCTCTGATTTAACCCGTGTAACTTCATGGTTTGCTGATAAGTCTGACCTTATTCTTCTGTTTGATCCTCAAAAGCTTGACATCGGTGATGAGTTCAAACGTGGCGTTGCATCTTTGTGCAGGCATCATAAAAAATATGTGTGGTACCGAACAAGGCAGATCAAGCTGACACTCAGCAGGTATAGTTTTTAGTTGCAATATATTTGTATGGCCCATTCTGTCTATTATAGTAAATGTTTTCCTGTGCACATGATGGTATGAATCAGTCTCCCCTTATCAGTTATCAATGTCGCAGCTTATGGTTATAGTCCAAACTGAAAAAAAAAACTCAAGTATTACTTCCTGAAGTCAGGTGAATAATTACTCGTCCTCTACCTAAATAAGTTTTATCCCATGTAGAACCTGCAGGAATTAAGTACCAACCTTCCATTGCGAATTTAATAAGATCAGCAGAAACTTTGTGCTCCCATCAACGATTAGTAACTTGCGTCTAAATTGCTTATGCAACCCTTGTGTGTTTCATATATCTTAAAGCTGAGCGCAGCATCGCTCTAGCTTTTCGATCCGGGGCACATCCTGATGTAATCATTTCTTCATAGATAACTGGAACCTGTTACAGTATTAACAAACCACGAGGGGCACAACTTCAGATCATGGGTTTTCGCTGCCAGGGCTTGCAGGGAATATGAAATAAAACTACTTGATTTAAGATTTTATATGATGCAACAAGGTGCTTGTCTACTTTTCCAAGAAGGGAAGGTCAGAATAGCATATGAAACAAAATTTGTGATAACAACTGTAAGTATTCCAGTATGAGCAGATAACATTTCGATCGGAGTCATCTCTATCAGAAATCCAGAATTGCAGTAAAGAACATTAGGCAAGAGTTTGTGCTTACCTTGTTAAACTGCTCAACACGGATTAGAGCTTTCATTAGTGTCGTGTACGTTATAACGTCAGGCCTAAAATCCTGGAATATTACGGGAAAAAGAAATTTTACATTTAATAAGATTCAGATGAATTGCAGATGGCGAGATAACAGAGATGATATGATGCAGGTAAAGATAACAAAACAGGGGCAAGACATCGCTTACATTTTCCTTCATGAACTGAAGAACCGAGAATGCTTCAACAACCCTTCTATCCTCACCAAAGGCGTTAATCAATGAGTTGAGCACTACCGTGCTAGCCTCTAGGCCATCCGCTCTCATGGCCTTGACAACATTTAAGGCATGGTCCGCTAAACCCTGGAGATGATACGTGCATGAGTTATGAGAATCAAATTTAATTCGAGTCTGGTAAATCCACACAGATATATTGACGCTGCAACTCTCTTATAATATTGTTTACCACGTACAAGTAAGGCAAAATGACAAATGAAATCCAGAACATACAGATTAAAATGTATGACTAGGTCATGCAGGTTCTTGTTAGTAAAAAAGTACTGTCTTAGCATGAAGAAACTGACTATCAAAGCTAGCTATCTAGGATGCAGAAAAAAAAACTGGGTAGCATGAACAGAAAAATACTTCATAGCGTAATACCAACAACAGTTCTATATCAACGCTATCAGAGCTAGTTAGCTAGGGAACTAAGCAAATTGGCAAGGAACATTCATGGGAAATCATAAGCCATAACCAAAAATCTACAAGAAAATAGTTCCTTACCCTTTGGGCATATGCATTGACGAGGGCATGGTACATGGTGGGCGATGGCTTCAGGCCGTCAGCCTTCATCGCCTCGATGCAATCAATTGCCTCCTTGTACCTACCAGACCTCCCATACACATCCACAAGTGTAGTATATGTGATAATGTTAGGAACCAATCCCTGCTCCTTCATCTCTGACATCATCTTTTCGACTAACACCCACCGCTCTTGTTCACCAAGCAAGTTGATCATGATGTTATATGTGGTTGTGCCTGGTGGGCAATTGCTTTCACGCATCTCCTTAAACAGCTCCATGGCACGATCATGCCGCCCTCCCTTGCAATGTGCATCAATAAGTGTGTTCCATGTGACAACATCCGGTTCAATCCCTTCTTCTCGCATCCGGTTAAACGCATCCATGGCGTGCCCAAGGCAATTGTACTTCCCAAATGTATCTATCATGACATTGTAGAAATGCCGATCTGGCTGTACGCCGCTTGCATGCATCTCACGGAGTACCGCAAACGACTTCTGCCAATCTCCCCTATCACGGAACCCCGCAAGGATTCGGCTGAACACATACGAGCTCGGTTTGACTCCATCAGCTTCCATCTCCTTGAGCAGTATCCTCGCGCTCTCCCACCGACCAGCCCTCGTATAGGCATCCACAAGCAAGCTGTAGGTGGCTTCATCCGGTGCGACTCCACACTCCGACATTTCATCGAGCACGTGCTCAGCGTTCTTGAGCGACCCAATTTTCACATACCCTTTGAGCAGGGCGTTGTACGCTCGTGTCCTCGGCTTGATTTCTCCGGCAAGGAAGAATTCCAGGAACAGTGCTTCAGCCTCGGGCACGCGACCCGCGACACCGAGCGTGGAGATGAGCGCGGTGACCGCATTGGAGCGTGGCGTGAGCCCGATTGCCTGCGCGGAGCCGAGGAGTTGGAGTGCAGCGTCCGGGAGCCCGGCACGCGCGAAGGCAGAGATGAGGTCCGAGAAGAGCGGGGCGTCCGGCTCGAGGCGCGAGTCCCTGAGGTCACCGAGGAGCCGCTCAAGGATGGCGGCGTCGGGCGGGTCCCGCGTGTTGAGCAGCGAGGCGAGGAGGTGCGAGTAGGAGGCGAGGTCCGGGAGGAAGTTGTGCTCGCGGATGAGCGCGAGGAGCCGCAGCGCGATGGCGGGGCGGGAGGCCGCGGCGGAGGCGGCGAGGAGGGAGTTGAGCAGGAGCGGCGAGGGCGGGTCGGAGAGGGACGGGGGGAAGGAGAGAAGCAGCGAGTGGGGGAGCAGGCGTCCGGAGACGGAGAGGGAGTGGATGAGCGAGGAGAGGAGCAGGTCGAGCGGGAAGCAGAGGCGGTGGCGCTGGAGGAAGGGGAGCAACGCGAAGGCGAGCGGCAGAGAGGCGTCGGTGGCGGCAAGGTCCCGCAGCAGAGCGTGCCACTCGTGCGACGGCACGGCAGAGTAGGACGCGGCGAGGCGGCTCTCGGGGGCGGGCACGGAGGGCGGAGGGGACGGCGACGTGAGGGAGGCGACTGTGGAGGGGTCGGAGAGGTAGGTGAGCAACGGATCGAAGTCGTAGCGACTCGCGGGGCCAGAGGCGGAGGCGGATACTGAGGAGGAGGGAGCACAACTGGGTACAGGGAAACGGAGGCGGTGGCGCTGACGGTGGTGGGGGAGGAAGGTCGGGGGGAGGAGGGAGGCGGGCATGGTGGTGGAGGAGGAGATGGGGAAAGCGGGTGGTGGAGGAGCGGGCGCGGGAGGGAGGGAGAGTGGGTTTATGCCGTTATCCTGGTTTTCCGATTTTTTTTCTCCTCGGTCTCGCTAGAGCACAGCGGACTGAAAAATGTACTCCGTAGCTAAACTGTACGCATCTTCTGGGCCTCCACTTGTGTACCAAGTGCGTGCTGAGCTCCATACTCTTGGTCCACCCTGTGGCTGGTCATCGCCTCCTTCGCATCGGGCATCTCAGTTTTGGCCCACGAGTGAGAGCGAGGGGCTCGTATTTATTCTTTCGACAGCTAGGGGCTTATTTTTTTTAAGATAAAAGGCTCATGCCCGGCTTTGAATTAACAAAACCAACGGGTTCCAATAACATACGGTTACAATAGCTGAGGCATACAGCTTAGCCACACCAACGTACATCGAGAAAGAAAGACGACAACAGGCTGAGGCATACAGCTTCGCCCAAACACACACACAGACCAGACCCAGCTGTCCACAACGACGATCAACTGGCAGCGGTGGCGGAGGGAAGACAAGATGAGTGGATCGTCTTGAGAGCAGCCACCAAACCGCGCGCCGCCTCTCTGTCCTCAGGCTTCAGCAGAGGGGTCCAAAGCTGAAAAAAAAGCAGAGTTTTAAAAATAATGTCAACAGGATGTTTAATGCATTTATCCTCAATAGCAAGTTTGTTTCGCACATTCCACAGAGCCCACGACTGCGCGAGAAAGAGCACCCATGCTATTCTACGAGGAGTACCCGAAAGCGAGGCTACGATGGAATGAAATTGGGGGAAGCTGGCCGGGCACCACGTTCTCCCTAGAACCTGACGCAGCGCCGCCCACGCAAAGAGGGCGAGGGAGCAGTTGAAGAAGATGTGATCGGCGGATTCGGCGGCTCCACAAAGAGCACACCCACCATCCGACGGGCCCGCTCTGATGGCAAGATTAATCCCCGAAGGGAGTTTGTCAAGCGCAACTTGCCACACGAAAACTTTGATTTTTAGCGGCACTTTGGCTTTCCAAATGTCGCTAGCATGGGCCACCGTCGCCCCTTGCGAGAGATTGGCATACATGGATTTCACAGTGAATTTTCCGGACTGCTCGAGCGACCATGAAATGCTATCTAGCTCCGAGGAGAGGAGAGTGTTATTGATGATCTCAGCCAAGTCTTCCCATTGACGGAGGCCGAGCTGGTCCAGCGATCGTCTAAAGCGACCCCCAACTTCCAAGACCCGAGCCACCGAGGCCTCAGGTTCCCCACAGATGTTAAACAGCAGGGGAAACCTATGACAAAGCGCACCTTCTCCCTGCCACCAATCCGTCCAAAAACGTGAGCGAAGACCGTTGCCAACGTGATGTTTAGCCCCAGCCTTGAAAAGGTGTTTGACCTTGTGCAGGCTTTTCCAGAATTGCGACCCCCCCTAGGGGAGGTGGCAAAAATATCTCCTGTGAGGGAGTACTTATTGCGGAGGAGCACCTCCCAGATGGAGTCCCCCATTTGATAAAACTTCCAGATCCACTTGATCAGGAGAGCCTCATTCATTTTGCGGGAGTTAATTAACCCTAAACTCCCGACTTCTTTTGGGCGGCAAACGGCCGCCCAGTTGAGCATGTGGTATTTTCAGTTTGGTCCCGCACCTTCCCAAAAGAATCTAGCACGCCGTGAGTCCAGCTGCTCGTGCACCCCTTTCTGGAGCAGGAAAAGTCTCATACCATACATGGGGATGTTGTCTAAGCACGCGTTGGAGAGAATCAGACGTCCACCCGAGGATAGGAACCGTCCCAACCACGGTTCTACCCTAGCTGCGAGCTTCTGCACAAGGAATGCCCACTGTTCCTTAGTGAGTTTCGAGTCTGAGATTGGTAAGCCCAGGTAGGAGAATGGAAACTTTCCTAGTTTGCAATTTAGGAGTCTAGCCACCCTAGCTTGGACTTCCGGGGGCTGGTTGAGCACCAGCACCTCACTCTTGTGGTAATTGATTTTGAGCCCGTACATGTTCTCAAAACACATAAGGAGAAATTTAAGATTGGCTAGTTCAAGCTCGTTGTACCGCACCAAGATGATGGTATCGTCAGCGTACTGTAGGTGCGTGATCCCCCCAGGGAAAAGATGGGGCACTACCCCATGAATGTGCCCTGCTGCATTGGCTTTCGACAAGATAGCGGAGAGTCCTTCCACGACAAAGTTAAAAGGAAGTGGGAAGAGCGGGTCCCCTTGCCTCACTCCCCTTTTATTCCTAAAGAAGGGGCCCATTTCCCCGTTGATGGAAATGGCAGTTTGGCCCCCGGACACCAACTGCGAGATCCAGTGAATGTAGCCTGCATCAAAACCCTTTATGCGCAGCACCTCTAAAAGGAAGTTCCAATCCACCCTATCGTACGCCTTCTCAAAGTCAAGTTTCAGGAGTATTCCCCCTTGTTTTTTACTTTTAAGTTCATGAGCAATCTCGTGAAGTGCCAACGCACCGTCGAGAATGAGTCTCCCTTTGATAAAAGCCGTCTGGTTCTGGCTGATAGTCTTGTTGGCCACTGGGTCCAGTTTTGAGGCTAAGGCTTTGGAGATGATTTTGAAGACTACATTGATCAGAGCAATAGGTCGGAATTGGGTGATGCAGTCGGCCCCCGGGACTTTGGGAATGAGCGATAGATCTCCGAAGTTTAACCTAGATATGTCGATACGTCCGAGCATGAAATCGTTGAGAATGTGCAAGACCCCGTGTTTGACCAATTCCCAACACTTCTTGAAGAAAGAGGCCGAGAAACCATCTGGGCCTGGTGCCGTATCCGCTTTCATCTATTTGACCACTGCCTCTAATTCCTCTTCGGAAAACGTGCAGCATAATTCTTCGTTGTCCGCATCAGAGACCAGTGTGTCCACTGACCAAGTGTTTTGAGCCAGGCAACAGTGGCGAGGAGAGGTTGACCCCAGCAACTCCCTGTAAAAGCCATAAATGTGCTCCTGCAGCGCACCTTTCTCGGAGATGATTCCCTCGGGAGTAGGTAGGTAGAAAATATTGCATTTTCTGCGCTTTCCATTAGCAACCGCGTGGAAATAGGCCGTGTTGGCGTCCCCTTCTAACGCCCACTTGACCCTTCCCCTCTGCCTCCAAAACTCCTCTTCCATCCTATAGATGTGAAGGAGCTGACCCTCAAGGTGGAAGTGAAAGGCACATTGATCATCATCGAGCCCCGAGATGTCAGCCTTGAGGTCCAGATCTTTTATCTGAGCTAACAGAGTGGATTTTTTTTATCTCTAGCCTCCTTCCCCAGGTTCCTACTCCACCCACGTAGAATTTGACGGAGCCCACCACTCATGAAAGACCACCAGTCTATAATATCCCTGCCTCCCACCTTTGCGCTCAGCTTCTCCCACGAAGAGAGTAGCAACTCCCTGAACTGTGGTAATTCGAACCATCCCGATTCGAAAAAGAACCTATTGCTACGAAAGAAGTCTTCCTCCCCGGAGTCCAGGATAAGGGTCGTGTGGTCCGGCCCTAAGCTTGTTTCGGCAACCAAGGATAAGCGCAGGAAAACAAGCTCGAGGGACGACGAGATGAACACCCTATCCAACACGCATCTGACCGGGTTGAGCCTCTTATTGGTCCACGTATACCTCGCTCCCGCGTGTTGGGTTTCCGACATGTTCCAGTTGGCTATGTGGGCATTAAACAGGTCCACCCTGGACCAGTTTATACGATCATTGTTTTTGTCCTCCTTACGCCGAATCAAATTGAAGTCTCCCCCCATAACAATGGGAAGAGTACTCCTGGCAAACTTGGCAGAAATCTCGTCTAGAAAGATATAGGAGAAGGCGTGATCCGCAGGTCCGTAGACGTTTATGAATTCTAGTTTCTCTTTAGACTCCCTGTGCAGCACAACAACACTAAGGAAGTAACGGCCCCTGTCCATGCTACCCACCTCGAAGACACTGTCTTTAACTCCGAGGAGCAGGCCCCCCGATTGGCCTGTCGCCGGCAGCCAATTCCAAAATAAGAGCTCCCCCCTTCTAAGCTCCTAAGCTCGGAGTCCGAAAAATCCTGTTTGATCGTTTCTTGTAAGCAAACCACGTCAATTCTATGCAACCGGACAAACTCTTTAATCAAGGTTCGGCGGCCCGACACCCCGAACCCGCGTATGTTGAGGAACATCCGCCACATTAATACATAGTTGGGGTAACCCGTGCTCGGCGGGTGGAGGAAGTGCCTATCATCGCTCGCCCTGACTTGGCCTGACGCTCCTAGGGGGTTCTCGTCGGCAGCGCGTGGACCAGCTTCCATCGCGGTCGCCTGGATGGTCCCGAGGTCCCTACCTTCGTGGCCTGAACCTCCACGGTTGGACCCGAGGGCTCCCCCACCAACTGGGGGTCCACCGGCGCAGCCCCTAGGGCCGGGGAGTCAGTAGGAGGGACCGTAATCGCCGTCTCTCTGTTAGCGGTCTCGAGAGCCTCCGCTTCGGCTTTCTTGGTTGCGATGAGCTCACGGGCGAGGGCCAGCTCGGCCTGAGCGTGCTCTGCCGCGCGGAAGAGGGAGAGCACCGTGGCCGGTGCTCCCGTCGTGGGGGGAAGAGGATAGTGATGTCCCTAGCCACCCTAGCTAGGTGGTCATCCGAAAGAGCGGGAAGTGCTAAGAAGTTGTCAGCGGAAAGCGCACCTGGATTGGCATTGGCGTTGGCAACACGGTTGATGGCGCGGTTGAGCATGTGCCCGTCGGTGAGGCCCGTCCCACGAGCACTCTTGCGCTCGGCGGAGACAGGAACGGCGTGGCTGCAGAGCCCCTTGGCCACCGGGGCTGCCAGAGCCTGCACCACCCCCAGCCCTTGGAAGGAATCCCCGGAGAAGTCAGGCTGGGGGAAGCAGGCGAGAGAGCTCGCCAGCGCCTTCGCCGGACGATCCGCGTTGGCCTTGCTGTGCCTCTCCTTGGCCCTCATCGCTAAAGGGTTCGACGCTCAGCTCACGGGAGTAGAGGCCGTGCCTGTTGCTGCCGGGTCCGGGCGGGGAGTCTCGGTGCCGAGCGCAGCAGCAGAAGGGGAGGGGGGCTGGTCCGAGAGGGAGAGGGAGACCTCCTGGAGCACCAGCAGAGGCGCCGTCCCGGGCGTCGGAGCGGCCGCAGCGGGCGCCACCACCTGTGGAGCCGCTGACTTGTGCCCCCCGGTCTGCTTCCCGCCATTGGAAGTGATGGATGATGGGGTCTTCTCACCTCCTTTGCCATGACGGCCGCGCTTTCCATTCCATTCTTCCTCTTCCTCCTCTGAACTCTTGTCGCCCAGCTCGTCCTTGTCTTTGTCCTTGCGTCCGGAGGGTGGCGGGGGGTGGGGGAGGGAGAGACTCTTTTCCTTTTTCGGGTTCCACTCGGATGGAGTAACCCTGGTCGTTGACGCAGATCAGGAATGAAGGCACCGTCTGCACGCCCACCCTGAACCCGAATTGCATCCGGATGGGGAGCATGGGGTCAGCGAAGGTGGCCTCGTCGACCGCCATGGGGCGTCCCACAGGTATGGAGGCCACGCGCAGTCTGGCCGTGTTGCGGTACAGCGGGGGCACTCCGTGTAGCTTGACCCATGTCTCCACGAGGACCTCGGAGGCTTGTTCATCCATCGCCCCTTGCAGAACCAGCGCCTTGGCCTTGGAGATTGGCAGCCTCAGACCACCCCCCCCCCCCCGGATGGCCATTCTTAGGTTACCTGCCGAAGGAAACACCAGCGCGAAGTCCGCCTCACTGAGTTGGCGCACCTGCCAATCCCAGCTTTCATCAACGAGTTCCTTGAACTCTTCTTCCACTTGCTTGGTCAAGAGTTTGGCGCCTTCCACATAGACCGTCGCCGCATTCGGATGTGCCTCGAAGGCTTCTCCCTCTTCCACCTCGAGACACTTGAATCCGATTCCGTCCAGGCCGTAACCTGCCTAGTATGGGTCAAAGCTAGGGTCTGCCGCCCTGCACATCGCCGACGGGTGGCCCGTGGCATTACACTTGACACAGAAAGGGTCACCCTCGCACTCGGCCTGCAGATGCCCCACCTTCCCGCGGTTATAGCAGGTGAGCTTGGACGCGTCCGGTGGGGGCGCGGCGGCACCCGCCGCGGAGGAGGAGCCAGCACCCATCGCCATCCCCTCCATCTTCTTCTTCTGGTTGCCCTGCTGCGCCTGCGGCCTCGAGCCGTCTCGGTAGTACCCCCACCCCCTGGGATACCCACCGTCTCTTCTCCTGCCATCGCCACCCGAACGCCGCGGGGAGGGGTCCCTCCCTCCGGATCTCCTTTCGTGCTCCTCATTCTCCCGGGCCAGCCACGAGTTGAGCTCGCGAGCGTCCGCCCCGCCGGGGTAGGGGGCGAACGGTCGCTTCTCCCCGCGCCAGTCATCGTCGCGCCGCCCTCTCTCCATGCGCACCAGTCGGGGAGGAAGCGAAGGATAGGAAGGAAACACGAGCGCTTTCGCTCGGAAGCGATAACGACGGGCGTCGAAAGGTGGATCTCGGAACCCTACTTTTGGATCTAGGGTTTTCTTCGGGAGCCACCACCACGCACTTATAGTCCGCAGCCGGTCGAACTCCTCCTCTAGCAGATCACGATCCAAGGGCCCAACAGTAACACCCGGTACCCCCCCCGGGCCCAGCAACCACCAAGTCCCCCACTGGGCCGGACTAGGAGGAAGCCTGTTGGGGCGTCGACGGCCCACCAAGGCCCACCTGGCCACTCCAGCCCATCGAGTCAGTCGTCTCTCCTCCGTGGAACCCTAGCTCTGGCAGGCTCCCCACCGGCGGCGGCGGCGAGCTCGATGGCTCAGGGACCACGACCTCCATATGTCCGATGCGGATCCGCGATGCGCAAGCCGGAGCCGGTGCAAATGACTACGGGCTCAGCGGCGGGAACGCCGTCCATGACCCGAGATCTGCGCAGGGAGTGGAGCCCCTCGCCCCACCCCTCTCATCCCTCACGCCCCGAGCCGCACCCGGCGGCGAGGACAGCTCCGCTTCGTCGACGCAATCACCCAGGCTCGGCGCACCGGCAGGAGCCCTCCCCCCACCGGCGTTCGGGAAGAAATCGCCAAGCACCACGTGCGCCACACGCGCCTGCGGGACCGGAGGGGCGCAGTCACCCTCGCTCTCCGAGAGTGGAGCCACCACGAACGGGAGGAGCTCGCGCCCAGCTTTCCCTTTCCTTCCCCGCAGCGAGGAGCGAGGTGGCACGCGGGGGGCGGCGTGGCGGCGCCCGCGGCGGTAGGGGCGACAATATTTTCGCATTCAGAAACAAACATAGCGCGGTCTTGCACGGAGGAGGACGCGTCGCGGCGGCCGAAGATGGCCGACGTCGTGTTCAGCCTGTCGATGTTGGTGCAGCCGTTGCCGGTGGGGGACGCGTTCGAGAAGCTATGGCAGCCCCAGCTAGGGGCTTATTCCTTGTTTGTTCTACACTAGTTAGCATGCACGTACAACGCGCTCTATGTAATTTCCCGATAATACTTTGTCTCGTGTTTTTTCTCCCATGTACCGGATGTCATGTCGGTCCTTCATCCCATGCAACCGGGTTGCAACATCGGCATTAGTTGCCCCCGCCCAATCTTGCGGTGAGGCAGAGACAATTTCTTGTCTATCCCTATCCGTATCCTTCCTCGTCTTCACATTTCTCGGTTCCTGTTTGAATTTTCCCCTTTTTCCAAGAACAACATCACCAAATGGAGCTTATACTAACAACGTCACCTACACAAATTTCTAGCATTAGTGATTCGTGATGATCAAACAAAGATACCACCTTGTGTGGTAGTTCTTTCTACCATTCAGCTGTCCTAAGAATAACATGATGTATCTCTTCAATTAAGGAACATGTTGTTGTAGTATAACATAAAGAAGTTATGATTGCCAATAGAGCGTCTCTCCAAAAAAAAATACTATAGATCAAAATCAAAACTATTACTTATGTCGATTTAAGTGCATGTATTTGAGAAAATACTTTGACGTTACACATGGAAAATGTAAATGGCTCAATAAGGATAGAAAATCATTATAAGAATAGATATAACCTTGAATATTTCTTGTGCACATAATCATCGTAAAGCAAAACTGCATAAAGGCTTGCATGTATGCAAAAATATGCAAAGTCATAAGGGCATATGTGTCTGTCATTCTTGAATAACAACTCTTTGATTTTATTGATATATTTTTATTGAAAATATTTGAGATGATTAATAGAATCATCCAAGAAGGCAAATCATGCATTTTAAAAAATGGCAACAAAGTAAAAGCAATTGCAGTTCACTTACTAAGTCTCGCTTGCCCTGATAGTAGCCGGCACAACCTAGTTTTCCATGTCAAAAGCTACAACAATAGAAAAAACACATTTTTAGATAAGAAGCCAAATGAACACATTGCCCCAAAAAAAACCAAATGAACACATTAATAGTCTAAAAAAATTAATGTGCACATCTATAAGTCAATATAGATTTGATACCTCACCCATTCGAGTTGGGCTAGGAGGATGGTGCGGCCAAGCCTCTTCTAGCACAACTAGGACTCCTCTCCTCTTTTGGAAAGTCTCCCTCTTTCTCCCATTATATAAATGACTCCAAGGCTCAAAGTAAAACACACAATTGACTCTCAAGGCGCTCTCTCTCTCTCTCTCTCTCTCTCTCTCTCTCTAATACAATTAGAGGATGTAATTATAGCTTCTAATTATAGCCCCTTTAATTGAATTAGAGATTCCTCTAATTGGGTTTTGAGGTGTCCTCTACCGATTAGATCTAGCCTATAATTACTTCCGCTCTCTCATGTGTTGAGAACTCCAACTTCATATACACCTGCGGCGTCTTGTCATGTGCGAAGCGTCGCAGAATTGGCCCAGACGTATGTGTGCATACTCTCAGAGGGGTAACAGGTGCGACCCTCACTCTGCTGGATCAAGGTGCTGGATATGGGGAGTTGGCAACATCCTCACCCACAGGCTTGTGCGTGAGGATTTTCTACAGACTTCATCAACATCGTCATGGACATCTTTTCCGCAAGTACGGTGTGTTGTACACGATCTCAGGACTAGATCTTGGAATTAATATTCACTTGTATCTGCGTAGCAAGATTTTGGTTGTTGCGTAACATGCTTGGAAAAAAAATTAAATACCCATTACGCAACCCAGTTGTGGGTTCAGAGCAGTCTATGCGTAGGTACAAGATCTGATCTAGAGCACCGGAGAGTGTGGACATTACATATGCAAGGACGTTGGAAAGTTCTCCAACATTCACATTATTTATGAATGCTTCCCAACAAGCTTTGTTGTTTTTGTTTCCGAATACATATCAAGATTTTTACAAACTTCTGGCAATCCTAGGACATTCAAGTTGCCCCTGGCATATCTCGTCTAGTCCGAAGAAGTGCGTCAGTAGCTTCGGGTCTCTTTATATTTGGTCTCGTAAACAACATTGTTGAAGGGGCATGTAGATTGGATCCACACGGGGGGATCATGGTTATGAATAAGTTTAGATTGAGGCTCTAGACATTTTCGTAATGTATGTGTTTCAATCAACCCACAATGTCAATCTAGCCACCTGAATAATCATGCCTTGTGAAAACGTAGATCACTTAACGGTTCGTTTCGTAGATCCTACAAGCCACGCTAAAAGATGCAAAACAAATGTTAGGAGTGTCTAACTCTGTTTTGCAAGGATGCTTTACCTAACACTGTTTTGTAGCCAACAAGCCATTCTAAAGTCGTTCATGGTGATAATGGGGAGGAGAAGGATTGCACTTGTGGTGAACCTCGACATGGCACCGCCAACGCAGGATCCATTAGAGATGAAGGAGGACTATACTACATCACTAGTTTTACTCGTGCATGTTATATATGTTTTATTTCTCTCATTTGATTGCGAAGTACACGTGATTATTAGGGTGATTCCTCATTAAATATCAAGGTAGATCATGCTCTTCCAACTATAGCACCGTCAAACCAATTGGGGTTCGCGTTCATCACTTGTATCCAAGGATCAACGTGTTCTTATGATTGGGAGGCGAGCATCAAGATGATCCATGTTGATGAATTGTATCCAAGGGTCAGCATGACATCACTTAATACAGCTGGATCAGTTGGTTGACTTGACGTTCAGGCATGATATTCATGAGCTTGGAGCACACACACCAAAAGGTGAAGTGAAAATCATTGGGGTAGTGATTGGCAAGTGGCCTACCCGTTGAGCTTATAATCTTGAGGTGTATCCATCCTTGGTTATGTGTTGATCATGAGTTCCGTAATAAATTAAATTCTGATCAGAGGAATATCAGATTTAGTGGGAGCACATAGTTAATTATTTTAACAAGTGCTTAGAAAGTAATTATAAAAATGTCTAAGTGAACTATTAAACTGTTGTAGATCTATAGCTCATAACACGCCCGCTATTTATCATGGTCCACAACTTGAGAAGAAACCACTTGTTGCCAATGGAAGTAACTATGTGGATTGGGTTCGTTCCCTATGAATTGTTCTCAGGGGTATTAAGAAAGAGTATGTCCTCGATTCTCCTCTTCCAAAGGATCTCGATGACGACGCTTCTGATGCTGAAAATGATGCACACACCTTGATGAGTAATGATGCAATAGTTGTTCAATGTATCATGTTGACATGTATGGATCATGATTTGCATAAACAATTTGATCGTACATCCGCGTATGATATGATCGTTGCACTCAGGCCCATGCACCATACTAAGGCTAGAACTGAGTGTTATTTCAAGGATTTATGGACATGTCACATGGAAAAAGAAATCTAGGTGAATGAGCATCTAATCAAAATGTTTGGTCACAATACAAGGCTTTGGGCTCTAGGTTGTCCCATCCCGGAAGAGCTATGTACGGATCTAGTGTTGAATTCACTCCCCCCCCCCCCCCGTGTTACAACAATTTTGTCATGAATTACATCACGAATGGGATGGAAAAAACACAAGATGAACTCCTCGCTATGCTTAGGACTACTAAAAATATTGTGAAAAGGGATAATAATCAAAATCTGATTGTTTCCCAAGATGCAAAGTTTGAGAATGAAGGGAACATGATAGGCCTAAGTGTTGATGCACAAGATGAGCTTAAGATTTCAGTTGATGAAAAACCCGAGTGTTCTTTCTGTGAAAGGAAAAGAACTTCAGATGAGGAATTTCTAGAGATTCCTCAGGAAAAAGAAACTCGCCAAAAGTTATAAAGGTATAAGAGTTATACCTAAATGATATTTGTCATTCTTGCTAGTATCTCTCGTGTATTGATTGTTAAAATTATTTTTTGCATTCGATACAGGAGCTATAGAAAGTAAGGAGACAGAAGAATAAAAGGTGTTGATGAGCGTCAAATTTGGTGCATAAAGGATCATCCAAGGATGAAGACATCTCCACTTTTATTTTTATAAATCGAAACATTTATGAGCTTCGGCTCAAGTTATTGCAACAAGGTCGCATGTTTGTAAAAGTAATACTCTTGTGGATTAATAAGACGAAGTTATGGTTATCTTATGAGAATATTATGGATCGCTCCCTTCGTGGATGATCAAGTTACAAATATTTTTAATTAGTGAAATATCATTTGTTCTAAAATATTTTGATATTGAGTTGACACCACCTTCATGTGCACTATGATTTCAAACACATCATATACATGATGAAAGTTTGAGATATTGAGTAAATACTTAATAGATTTCACACTTCTTTAAAGAGTGAATTTGTTAAAGTTTTCAAGCACATAGAGAAATCAACAAGAGAAGGTTATTGATGATACTCTTGTCAATAATAAAGGACTTTACAACAAAAAAATTAGAAGTAGTGTCTTGAAAGGTTTTCAACTCATAATTTGACTAAGTTAGACAAAGTCAACACTGAGAAGTAGTAACTTAAGTTTTATTTTAGCAAAAAATTGTTGTCTTTTCTATGTGTCATAGTTTTGAAATACAAACTATAAAGAGGCACGTTAGTCTTAGAATCCAAAAGTTTCTTAAATATTGAAACTTGATCCCGATTTTAAAGAACAAAGTTTGTAACATCCCAAGTATGAAAATACCCCTAGAATGTTTGTTTTCCTGTTTAATTAAAGTATTGCATCATGTCATCATGTTTATCTACTTGTTTGCATTGTTTTCACATTTGAAATTCAACTTATTTCCAAGCTTTATTTCATACTTGCTCTGTTACAACCTTTTAAATAAAATTCTCAAACAAAAACAACCAATTTGTTTTCCTTTTATTCCATAATGCTCACTTATTAAATTGATGGTTTTAATCAATCATTTAAATTCCAAATCACATCTAAAATTCAAATCAAATCATCAAACAGCACCCCACTTGAACATATGAAAATCACCAAACAATTATAATCATTTAATCACATTAAACCATAGGGTTCACCCTATTAAATGGTTTGTTTTCATTAATGTTCAATTAATATAAAAATCATTCAAATTTGGTTTAAATACAAACAGCAATTTAAATTCAAACTTTCTGAAAACAAAACTTGGCATTTGTTTTCTTTTAACCTAAATAGCTGACCCTAATTTTTCTAATATTTTTTACTAACTACAAACCCCATCTTTTCCTTCCATTTTGTTTGCTGCAAAAAAAAAACAAACGAAAAAAGGAAAAAGAACCAACCTGCGTGGGGGGGAGCCTTTTGGCCCAGCCCACTTACCTCGCGCAGCGGCCCGAAAACGCTTCGCTGCCGCCCGCGTCGTCTTTCTCCAGTACGGCAGCAAATCCGCCGTGCCACGTCGCTGCCGCTGCATCACGACGGCCAGCAGCTGTTCCCGTAACCTATAAGAGCAACCCTAGGCGCGCGCCGCAGCCCTAGCTAGACCTAGGTGCCTGTTTCCCTCGGGATCGCCGCCGCCTATCCTTTCTCTCTGCCGATCCCCATCAGTGCCACCCCTCACCGGCGATCATCTCTGAATCCGCCATGACAGCAGCCGTTTCCGTTCACCAACTACCCACCTAAACCCTGGAATCGAACCACCACGGTCTCCTCTTCCGATTGGACACCGACGCCGAGCTCGCCATCGACTGGATCCGCGCCGCCGTCCTCGTCCACGCCGCGGTCGCCGTCAGCCGTCGTCACAAGGCCTCTGCATCGACTACGCAACGGTGGTCAGCTCACCGTGCCTCCATCCTCCCTCTCCCTCTGCACGTTGCACGCATCTGCACACTCACTGCACCACCAGATCGCATCACGGCGCCGCAACGCAACGGTGATCACCGCCGGCGTCTCGATCTCTGTCAGAGTTCAGTTTCAGCGCGCGCGTTTGGTTTCAGTTAACGCAGATCTGAATCATATCCTCTCTGCATCGCGTATACTGACAAGCACACATTCGTACCGCAGTGGTAGCACTGCTCTGTTCCTTGCGCGCGGTCGCTGGTTCGATCCCTCGCGGCTGCGAATAAAACCAACCTTTTTCCACCGCTGGCTGACAGGCATGCCCCACCAGTCAGTGACCCCCGCTGCCACGCACGCGCGCGCATGCCACGCTGGCCCCCAGGCCCACGGGCAGTGGCTAGGGCTAGTGGGCAGTGCGGTAACAAATGTTTTAAACTTTTCTGTTTTGAAAACTAACCCTTATAATTTATAGATTGGTCCTCTGTTTTAAATTGTTAATAACTTTTAAAATATAGCTCCAAATAATAAAAGTTAAACATGTTTGTTGTTCTAAATTAAATTGTCTATCTAACTAATTCATTTGTTTTCTGTTTTGAAATTTCAAAATGCAATTCAAATTTGAATTCAAATAATTCATTTGCAATTTGCTAAAACTCATAAATAATTCATACTAATTCCAAATAATGCAAATAAAATATGTTTTCCATACTATTTCAAATAACCTTTTCAAATATAAATTGTGTTTCATGGTTTGAATAATTTAAATTGCCTAAATAATTTAAACCTTGTTTAAATCATTTAAATTTGATAAAATCATAACTTGCTCAAATTAAATTATTCTTAAACATGCAAAATATGTTTTCAAACTAGAAAAGTATGAACTTTTCAAATGTGAGTTTGAATTTATGTTTTGAACAAATAAAATTCAAATAAAATTCAAACTTGTTTTAAATTCATTTAAAACTTGTTTAATATTGTTTAAGTCATAATAAATTCATCCTAATTCCTTTTTCAATAATTGAAACATGTAATCCAACTAAAATGTGGTATTCTTTTCAAATATGAATTTTGTTATTTGTTTTGAACACTTTAAATTGATGAAAACAACAAATGCTTGTGTGGCATGTTTAAGTAACCCAAAAATTTCCAAACTTAGTAAATAATTTCCAAACTTGTTAAATTCCTTTTCCCACTTGCATCTATTGTTGTTATTTTGTTATTATCTTCATGAATGCATCATGCTAAGCAAACTTTCACATGGTAGTCAATTATAGATCATTTGTTTCCACTTAATTCATGGACCCTTTCCATATGCAATCCAATTGCATAGGGGTCCATTTAAACTGTGTCACTTTGTCAACTAGTTTATTTTGTTGCAACCATTAACTTGACATGCATCATCCCCTGATTGTGCACTATGCCATGATATTGATTGTTTTTATTTCTGTCTTGTTTGTTTGCTTCTTCTCGAATAGACGACGACGTTGAGACAGACAATCTTTACAGCACCCCTTCTGAGGATCTAGCTCAGTACCCGGCTGCTGAGTTTGCAGGCAAGTTATCACTCACATGAACCACTGTGTTCCTTTCAACCTTGGTTACCGATACTTTCCGTTGTCTATTTCTGCTAGCCTTAGTAGTTGTTGTTTCTGTTACGAACCTATCACATGAATCCCTTAACCCTGACATTGCCTCACCACCACTCCTACAACCCCACTGATTGAGCCAGTGTCTTACTAGCATGCCTAGGTTGTTTTGCTCGAGTCTGTTACCCGTCACTTTCTGTTACTATTTTATTATGTTCCGGGGGCTCGATGTTTAATCAATCAATCATGCTAATGTTATTGTTAAATAATAATTTGATGATAAGGCACCGGCAGGAGGCCCTGTGTTGTTTTGAGGCCTGCTAGTGTCGACCCTAATAGGAAAAGGGTCTTGTCTACTGATCCATGATGAGCGCACTACCCGCATGTGGGAAGCGAGTATGGGCGCCCCCCTCAATTTGATTCGATTCGCATCTCGTCCAAATCGCCTCATTTAGTTCGTGTTTTCCATTTGCCGCATGCATGTTTTTGCGAGCCCAGCGCAGGGTGGAACTTTTGTAGTCGGCATATAGGGGGACACGTTCTTAGAGTGCTATGATGGTCCATTTTCTTCTGGGCTCGATTAGCCGTGCGCCCAAGGTGCTTTGGGCTTGATGCGAAGAAGAGTTGAGTTGTGTTGAGTGCCCCGCTTGGTGGGAGGCATCCCATCTGGCGGGTTATTCATACGTGTACGGCCAAATTGGTGCAACCCTGCAGGGATAATCTTCTCGAGAAGCCGTGTTTTCCGCGGTTATGGTTTACTTGGTGAAAGTACTGGCTAACAAGTACTCAGGACAACTTCAACCTAATATTTCACAATCTCACACCCAATTATTAACAACTTGACTAGTAATAGGATTATTGACACAACAACTTGATTCATCATTAATTCAACTGTGTGAGTTATCCTCGGATTGCTTCTTTGGATAAGGGGCGAGATCCAGGATGGGTTTGTTCGAAGTTATCTTTCAGTTGGTTACAATACTCGATCTTATCTTCTTTCTGTTATCCGGAAGTGGTAGAATCTCTGTAGTTGGTTAGCGCAGCCAGTTGCAGCATCTTTTATATCCCCTTTCTTCCGTTGAACCCAAGGCATCTGGGCTTGGTGTTGACGGGCTACACTTTGGTGAACTGTGAGTCTTGCTTGCCAGTACGTCTATGTACTGACCCCTTTGGGGCTGTGGTTTCCGCAGACTACGCTTACGAGGATCCAGGTGACGGCTACTACGTGGAGTTTGACGAGGCTGCTGACGAGTAGTTAGCGGACCCGGGCAGGATCCGAGACATTGTGGATGGGCTCCGTCTTTATTTCAGCTTCCGGCTTCTTAAGCCTATTTGGATTTGTCTGTACTCAGACCCCTTTGAATGCTTCCGCTGAGATGTAATGATGTTATGTTGGGACATGTGTCCTCTGGATGATTGTATTTGCTATCTCTGCTCTAGTGAGAGCTATTTGCAACTTATTTCAATCTTTTGAGTCTTAGAGATATGTTGTGCTATCATTCTGTTAAAAACCGTTGACGTACCATGTGTGTATGATATGAAGTACGTCAATGGTAGTGTCCTGATTTCTATGGGATGGTTTACGTCGACGCTGAACAGATAGGGGTTGGTTGTCACACATACGTGTGTTGGCCTACTCGTAAGAGGACGCGGGTGCCGGTAAGCCCCGTAATCCAATCTACTACTGTTCAACGGAACGGCGAGTATCCTTTAGAAGTCCGGGTGCGACAAATGGTATCAGAGCCTGTCTGCCTGTAGGATCCCTTTTACTGGTTGCAGTTGAGTCTAGAAACTATTTTTTGTAGCTATATAGGAAAAATGAAACGTGAGAGTAGGAATTCTGCCATTTTTCTTCTTTCCCCACCCACCCACCCTTTTCTGGTAAGGAAGTGCAACGTTGTTTTCTGTTCTCACCTAAACTTTCAAGTTAGGGTTTCACGTGTTTTGGGTTCTCCGTAGTACCTCAGGAGTTTTTGGTCTCGTGTTTCCCGATGTTGCTTCAATATCCTGTTCTTTTCAACATCCTTTCGTCCGTTGAAATCTTGTTGTTGCTTTCCACTTCAGTTCTCTACCGGCGTCTAATCAAAACCTCCCAAATCATCTGCAGATGGATCTCAGGTTCTACCCGCAGGTGGTTCGGATGACTCGTTGTGAGAGCACCGCCGGTTATCCGGAGATGCTGAGAGACATGGTCACTTATCTGGGGTTCCGTTGGGCACCAGAGTACCAGGTCTACGAGCAGCAGCGAGAGTTTGACCAGACCTACTACCAGGCTATCGTCTACATTCTGTCAGATGATGGCATGAGCGTTGTCCACCGCTACGAGGCAGTAGGTTCCACAGTGGATATGGGTGTGCAGCAGGCAGCTTATGTGAGTCTCACCGTCCTTCGTGCTGACTACTGGGGATTTGACGATTCTATCTATCGCCACATCCCCCGTGGTTACATCACTTCGGAGGGAGCTCACTTCACCCTCTACGACAACCTGGATGTCTACGAGCATGATAACACTAGGCTGCACACCACCGCTCAGTTTGTGAGGCACAGTGACGTTGTTGCCACCACACTTTCTCAGGAGTTGGCCTCAGTCAGGGAGCAGCTCTACCTTGCTTTGACTCGTCTGGCGACGTACACCACAGACTTTGTTGGAGATGAGCGCTTTGCACGTTTCGATCAGCCAGTTGGTCGTCGTCTACCAGATGCTGGAGGTTACCAGCCGATCAGAGGTCCACTCCTCAACCTCGGAGCTGGTTACACGGGGATTCCACGCTTTGGAGCACAGGGAGACGACGCTTTCTACTTCACCACACCGAGAGTCGCTCTCAGAGCAGTCCCGATCTACGTGGATCGTCGTTCTACCTACTTTCGTGGGATTCCTCCTCACCGTATCTCTCGTCGTACTACTCACCGCCGTCCTGCGTGATGAGCATGGGAGTACCGATGTATCCATTCCTAGCTATGTTTAGTCATCCTTTGCCTTTCGAACCATGTATTGGTGTGTTGGATATTCTGATGTATTTGAACATGTGATGATGTACCTGTTGGTTATCTATTCATGCGTCGGAATAATCTATCTTTCGGTTACCAAGTCTATCCTTTTCTATTGTTGTGCTAAAATGCATGTCTATTCAGGATGCCGCCAACAAGGAGCAACCCGCCTGAACCACCTCCGCTCACGGAGCTGTTGACTCAGATGACTCAGGTCGTGGCTCAGATGGCCCAGATCCAGGCTAACCAGCACAACAACCAGAACGCTCCGCGGGTCAGCATCAAGGAGTTCCTCAGTATGGGTCCGAGAGCTTTCCTGGCAACACGTGAGCCTCTGGATGCTGATGACTGGATCAGGGAGATGGCCAGGGCTCTGGACATTGCTCACGTTGCTGAGGAGGACAAAGTCAAGTATGCCACCTATCTACTGAAGGGTCAGGCAGCCACTTGGTGGGAGAACTACCAGACCATGAGAGCTGGCTATCCTATCACCTGGGGATGTTTCAAGGATGCCTTCCTGAAGCACCACATCCCAGATGGTCTCATGGAAAGGATGCGTGAGGAATTTTGCTCTCTCAAGCAGGGAAAGCTGGACGTCATTGGCTATCAGAACGAGTTCAATCGTCTCGCTCGATACGCTGGTGATGAGGTGTCCACTGAAGCTAAGAAGATGGCAAGGTTCCGCCGAGGTTTTAACCCGGAACTGAAGTACGCTCTCACCAACATCAAGTGCAAGGACTTCGAGGAGCTCGTGAACACCGCGCTCAATGAGGAAAATGGGCGCAAGGCGTTCGAGGAGTCCCGCAAGCACTCGCGTGAGGGTGCTTCCTCCTCCAACATGACCACCCCTCCGCAGAAGCGCCGCATCTGGGTGCCAAATGCTTCTGTCACTCGGGCTCCATATGCCCAAGCTTCTCCAGATTTGCTCCCCGCCCACCCAACCCAGCTCAGATGCAGAGTCAGAGGGTTCCAATGGGGCAGCCAAGGCCAGGTCCTCCTCGTGTCGTCACTTGCTACAAGTGCAAGGAGACTGGACACTACGCTGATAAGTGCACTCAGAGGCAGCTACCTCCACCTCCTCGCCCCAACACCAACCAGGCAATGGTTCGTGCTCCCCCGGCTAAAGCCTTCAACTCCAACAACAGGCCTGTCGGGAGGACCGCGAGGGTGAATCATATCAAGGCCGACAAAGCTGAGGAAGCTGCTGACGTCGTTCTCGGTATATTACCCGTAAACTCTATTCCAGCTAAAGTGTTGTTTGATACCGGAGCATCGCATTCTTTTGTGTCAAAGATCTTTGCAAAAGCATACAACCTAGTTCTGGTTCCGCTAAGCAATCAAATCACTGTTCACTCTCCGGGACCGCAAATGTTGACTTCCAAGATAAGTAAGGACAATCAGATCCTAGTTGGAGGCCGCATATTCCTTGCTTCACTCATGTTGCTGGGAAATTCTGACATTGATGTCATTCTGGGCATGGATTGGTTGAAGACCCACGAAGCTAAAATTGACTGTGCTCAAAAGTCAATAACACTATCCCACCCTTCTGGCCAGATAGTCTATTCTCCATATGGATCAAGTTCTGTTAAGCTGTTCAACCTCGATGCAAAACCTCTTCCTGCAATTGAAAATGTTCCGGTGGTTTGTGAATTCCCTGACGTCTTTCCAGAAGAGTTGCCAGGGATGCCTCCGGACAGAGCAGTTGAGTTCGTGATCGAGCTTGAACCAGGTACTGCTCCAATCTCTAAGCATCCATACAAGATAGCTCCTCCTGAACTGAAATTGTTGAAGGAGCAAATCGATATGTACATGGAGAAAGGTTACATTCAGCCTAGTTCCTCCGCTTGGGGTTGCCCAACTCTGTTTGTTGCCAAGAAGGACCAAACAAAAAGACTCGTGGTTGACTATCGTCCTCTCAACGAGAAAACCATCAAAAACAAGTATCCAATTCCTCGTATCGATGATCTTTTTGATCAACTTGCTGGAGCCTCAATATTCTCAAAGTTGGACTTGAGGATGGGTTACCATCAAATAAAGATCAGAAAGGAAGATATTCCTAAAACAGCTTTCACCACTCGGTACGGTCTATATGAATACACCGTCATGTCCTTTGGTCTCACCAATGCACCGGCGACGTTCTCAAGACTCATGAATTATGTCTTCCTCGAATACCTCGACAAGTTCGTTGTGGTATATCTTGATGACATTCTAGTCTACTCCAAATCCGAGGAAGAGCATGGAGAACACCTTCGTCTCACTCTCATGAAACTTCGCAAGCATCGTCTATATGCCAAGTTCTCCAAATGTGAGTTCTGGATTCCAGAAGTTGCTTACCTTGGTCATATCATCTCTGCCAAGGGCATAGCCATTGACCCGGAAAAGGTTAAGGCAATTGTTGATTGGAAACCTCCTAAGACGGTGAAGCAAGTCAGAAGTTTTCTTGGCTTGGCTAGCTATTGCCGTCGTTTCGTCCAAAACTTTTCCAAGATTGCCAAACCTCTCACTGATCTCACAAAGAAGGACAAGAAGTTCGTTTGGTCTCCACAGTGTGATGAAAGTTTCAATCTCTTGAAGACTAAACTCACTTCCACACATGTTCTGGTTGGCCCAGATACTACCAAACCTTTCCAGATATTCTGTGATGCATCTCTCCAAGGTCTAGGTGCAGTTCTTATGCAAGAACGTCAAGTTGTAGCTTATGCTTCACGTCAGTTGAACCCACATGAGCAAAACTATCCCACACATGATCTTGAACTTGCAGCAGTTGTGTTTGCCCTCAAGAAATGGAGACAATACTTGTTGGGTAACAAAACTGAAATCTTTTCCGATCATAAGAGTCTGAAATACATCTTCACTCAGCCAGATCTAAACCTCAGGAAAAGGAGATGGATTGAAAAGATTAAAGACTTTGATCTCACCATTTCTTACACTCCAGGCAAGCCTAATGTTATGGCCGATGCTCTCAGTCGCAAATCCTATTGCAATAATCTCATGATCATGGAAAGCCAACCTCCACTTCATGAAGAATTCCAGAAGCTGAACCTTGGTCTTGTACCTCAAGGTTACCTTGCTAGCTTGACAGCTAGTCCAACTCTCGAGGACAAGATTCGTTCTGAACAACTTCGTGATGCTGAAATCAAGAATATTGCAGAGCACATCAAAGAAGGCGATGATAAATTCAAGTCCTTCTCAATTGATGACAAGGGAACTGTGTTCTTCGAAGGACGCATTGCAGTTCCTCAGATTCAAAGTCTCAAAGATGTCATTCTCAAGGAGGCTCATGAAACTCCTCTCTCCATCCACCCTGGAAGTACAAAGATGTACCAGGATCTCAAGACTCTGTATTGGTGGCCTGGCATGAAACGTGAAATTGCTCAATACGTTTCTGAATGCGACGTTTGTCAACGTGTTAAGGCAGTCCATCAGAAAACAGCCGGTCTACTCCAACCTCTGAAAATTCCTGAGTGGAAGTGGGACATGATTGAAATGGACTTCGTTACTGGGTTTCCAAAGTCCAAGAAGGGCAACGATGCAATCTTCGTTGTTATTGATCGTCTCACTAAGGTAGCTCACTTCTTTGCTGTCAAGGAAACTATCTCAGCTAGCCAGTTAGCAGAGCTCTACACAGCAAGGATCGTTCCTCTTCATGGTGTTCCATTGGAAATAAGCTCAGACCGTGGAAGTATCTTCACTTCTCATTTCTGGAAGAGTTTTCAAGAAGCATTGGGCACCAAACTGCTGTTCAGCACAGCTTATCACCCTCAGTCTCAGGGGCAAGTCGAAAGACTCAATCAGATTCTCGAGGATATGCTCAGAGCATGTGGTCTCTCCTTTGGCATGAAATGGGAGGATTGCCTTCCATATGCTGAATTCTCCTACAACAACAGCTTCCAGGCAAGCCTAGGCATGGCACCATTTGAGGCACTCTATGGCCGCATATGCAGGAGTCCAATCAATTGGTCTGGAGCTGGTGAACGTTCACTCTTAGGCCCTGACAATGTTAAGGAAGCCGAGGAGAAAGTTCGTATCATTCGTGACAATCTCAAGATTGCTCAGTCTCGTCAGAAAAGCTACTATGACAGCAAGCACAGGGATATGATCTATGCACCTGGTGACAAGGCATATCTCCGTGTAACTCCCCTCAGAGGCACTCATCGTTTTGGTGTGAAAGGAAAGCTTGCACCAAGATACATTGGTCCTTTCAATGTTCTCTCAAGGCGTGCAGAAAATGCTTATCGTCTTGAACTTCTAGAAAAACTATCCAAGGTGCACGATGTGTTCCACGTGTCACAGCTCAAGAAGTGTTTCAAAGATCCAGATCGTGCAGTTGATCATGATTCCATTGAACTGCAAGATGATCTATCTTATGAGGAGCACCCTGTTCGTATTCTCGATGAGGCCGAGCGTAAGACTCGCAACAAGAGCACCAAGTTCTTGAAAGTGCAGTGGTCGCATCATTCCGATAAAGAGGCAACGTGGGAGACCGAAGAGGATCTTCGCAAGAAGTATCCGGACCTTTTCGTTTCTCAGTAAGGAATCTCGGGGCGCGATTCCTTCAAGGGGGGCGTTTTGTAACATCCCAAGTATGAAAATACCCCTAGAATGTTTGTTTTCCTGTTTAATTAAAGTATTGCATCATGTCATCATGTTTATCTACTTGTTTGCATTGTTTTCACATTTGAAATTCAACTTATTTCCAAGCTTTATTTCATACTTGCTCTGTTACAACATTTTAAATAAAATTCTCAAACAAAAACAACCAATTTGTTTTCCTTTTATTCCATAATGCTCACTTATTAAATTGATGGTTTTAATCAATCATTTAAATTCCAAATCACATCTAAAATTCAAATCAAATCATCAAACAGCACCCCACTTGAACATATAAAAATCACCAAACAATTATAATCATTTAATCACATTAAACCATAGGGTTCACCCTATTAAATGGTTTGTTTTCATTAATGTTCAATTAATATAAAAATCATTCAAATTTGGTTTAAATACAAACAGCAATTTAAATTCAAACTTTCTGAAAACAAAACTTGGCATTTGTTTTCTTTTAACCTAAATAGCTGACCCTAATTTTTCTAATATTTTTTACTAACTACAAACCCCATCTTTTCCTTCCATTTTGTTTGCTGCAAAAAAAAACAAACGAAAAAAGGAAAAAGAACCAACCTGCATGGGGGGGGGGAGCCTTTTGGCCCAGCCCACTTACCTCGCGCAGCGGCCCGAAAACGCTTCGCTGCCGCCCGCGTCGTCTTTCTCCAGTACGGCAGCAAATCCGCCGTGCCACGTCGCTGCCGCTGCATCACGACGGCCAGCAGCTGTTCCCGTAACCTATAAGAGCAACCCTAGGCGCGCGCCGCAGCCCTAGCTAGACCTAGGTGCCGGTTCCCCTCGGGATCGCCGCCGCCTATCCTTTCTCTCTGCCGATCCCCATCAGTGCCACCCCTCACCGGCGATCATCTCTGAATCCGCCATGACAGCAGCCGTTTCCGTTCACCAACTACCCACCTAAACCCTGGAATCGAACCACCACGGTCTCCTCTTCCGATTGGACACCGACGCCGAGCTCGCCATCGACTGGATCCGCGCCGCCGTCCTCGTCCACGCCGCGGTCGCCGTCAGCCGTCGTCACAAGGCCTCTGCATCGACTACGCAACGGTGGTCAGCTCACCGTGCCTCCATCCTCCCTCTCCCTCTGCACGTTGCACGCATCTGCACACTCACTGCACCACCAGATCGCATCACGGCGCCGCAACGCAACGGTGATCACCGCCGGCGTCTCGATCTCTGTCAGAGTTCAGTTTCAGCGCGCGCGTTTGGTTTCAGTTAACGCAGATCTGAATCATATCCTCTCTGCATCGCGTATACTGACAAGCACACGTTCGTACCGCAGTGGTAGCACTGCTCTGTTCCTTGCGCGCGGTCGCTGGTTCGATCCCTCGCGGCTGCGAATAAAACCAACCTTTTTCCACCGCTGGCTGACAGGCATGCCCCACCAGTCAGTGACCCCCGCTGCCACGCACGCGCGCGCATGCCACGCTGGCCCCCAGGCCCACGGGCAGTGGCTAGGGCTAGTGGGCAGTGCGGTAACAAATGTTTTAAACTTTTCTATTTTGAAAACTAACCCTTACAATTTACAGACTGGTCCTCTGTTTTAAATTGTTAATAACTTTTAAAATATAGCTCCAAATAATAAAAGTTAAACATGTTTGTTGTTCTAAATTAAATTGTCTATCTAACTAATTCATTTGTTTTCTGTTTTGAAATTTCAAAATGCAATTCAAATTTGATCCTTTAACCCTGATATTGCCTCACCTCCATACCTATAACCATTGCTTGTTGCCCGTGTCTTACTAGCATGCTTAGGGTTGTTTTGCTCGAGTCTGTTACCCGTTACTTTCTGTTACTATTTCTAATACGTTCTGGGGGCTCGATGTTTAATAAATCAATCATGCTAATGTTACTATTAATAATAAATTTGATGATAAGGCACCGGCAGGAGGCCCAGGGTGGTTTTGAGGCCTGCTAGTGTCGACCCTAATAGGAAAATTCAAATAATTCATTTGCAATTTGCTAAAACTCATAAATAATTCATACTAATTCCAAATAATGCAAATAAAATATGTTTTCCATGCTATTTCAAATTACCTTTTCAAATATAAATTTTGTTTCATGGTTTGAATAATTTAAATTGCCTAAATAATTTAAACCTTGTTTAAATCATTTAAATTTGATAAAATCATAACTTGCTCAAATTAAATTATTCTTAAACATGCAAAATATGTTTTCAAACTAGAAAAGTATGAACTTTTCAAATGTGAGTTTGAATTTATGTTTTGAACAAATAAAATTCAAATAAAATTCAAACTTGTTTTAAATTCATTTAAAACTTGTTTAATATTGTTTAAGTCATAATAAATTCATCCTAATTCCTTTTTCAATAATTGAAACATGTAATCCAACTAAAATGTGGTATTCTTTTCAAATATGAATTTTGTTATTTGTTTTGAACACTTTAAATTGATGAAAACAACAAATGCTTGTGTGACATGTTTAAGTAACCCAAAAATTTCCAAACTTAGTAAATAATTTCCAAACTTGTTAAATTCCTTTTCCCACTTGCATCTATTGTTGTTATTTTGTTATTATCTTCATGCATGCATCATGCTAAGCAAACTTTCACATGGTAGTCAATTATAGATCATTTGTTTCCACTTAATTCATGGACCCTTTCCATATGCAATCCAATTGCATAGGGGTCCATTTAAATTGTGTCACTTTGTCAACTAGTTTATTTTGTTGCAACCATTAACTTGACATGCATCATCCCCTGATTGTGCACTATGCCATGATATTGATTGTTTTTATTTCTGTCTTGTTTGTTTGCTTCTTCTCGAATAGACGACGACGTTGAGACAGACGATCTTTACAGCACCCCTTCTGAGGATCTAGCTCAGTACCCGGCTGCTGAGTTTGCAGGCAAGTTATCACTCACATGAACCACTGTGTTCCTTTCAACCTTGGTTACCGATACTTTCCGTTGTCTATTTCTGCTAGCCTTAGTAGTAGTTGTTTCTGTTACAAACCTATCACATGAATCCCTTAACCCTGACATTGCCTCACCACCACTCCTACAACCCCACTGATTGAGCCAGTGTCTTACTAGCATGCCTAGGTTGTTTTGCTCGAGTCTGTTACCCGTCACTTTCTGTTACTATTTTATTATGTTCTGGGGGCTCGATGTTTAATCAATCAATCATGCTAATGTTATTGTTAAATAATAATTTGATGATAAGGCACCGGCAGGAGGCCCTGTGTGGTTTTGAGGCCTGCTAGTGTCGACCCTAATAGGAAAAGGGTCTTGTCTACTGATCCATGATGAGCGCACTACCCGCATGTGGGAAGCGAGTATGGGCGCCCCCCTCAATTTGATTCGATTCGCATCTCGTCCAAATCGCCTCATTTAGTTCGTGTTTTCCATTTGCCGCATGCATGTTTTTGCGAGCCCAGCGCAGGGTGGAACTTTTGTAGTCGGCATATAGGGGGACACGTTCTTAGAGTGCTATGAGGGTCCATTTTCTTCTGGGCTCGATTAGCCGTGCGCCCAAGGTGCTTTGGGCTTGATGCGAAGAAGAGTTGAGTTGTGTTGAGTGCCCCGCTTGGTGGGAGGCATCCCATCTGGCGGGTTATTCATACGTGTGCGGCCAAATTGGTGCAACCCTGCAGGGATAATCTTCTCGAGAAGCCGTGTTTTCCACGGTTATGGTTAACTTGGTGAAAAAACTGGCTAACAAGTACTCAGGACAACTTCAACCTAATATTTCACAATCTCACACCCAATGATTAACAACTTGACTAGTAATAGGATTATTGACACAACAACTTGATTCATCATTAATTCAACTGTGTGAGTTATCCTCGGATTGCTTCTTTGAAGGGGCGAGATCCAGGATGGGTTTGTTCGAAGTTATGTTTCAGTTGGTTACAATACTCGATCTTATCTTCTTTCTGTTATCCGGAAGTGGTAGAATCTCTGTAGTTGGTTAGCGCAGCCAGTTGCAGCATCTTTTATATCCCCTTTCTTCCGTTGAACCCAAGGCATCTGGGCTTGGTGTTGACGGGCTACACTTTGGTGAACTGTGAGTCTTGCTTGCCAGTATGTCTATGTACTGACCCCTTTGGGGCTGTGGTTTCCGCAGACTACGCTTACGAGGATCCAGGTGATGGCTACTACGTGGAGTTTGACGAGGCTGCTGACGAGTAGTTAGCGGACCCGGGCAGGATCCGAGACATCGTGGATGGGCTCCGTCTTTATTTCAGCTTCCGGCTTCTTAAGCCTATTTGGATTTGTCTGTACTCAGACCCCTTTGAATACTTCCGCTGAGATGTAATGATGTTATGTTGGGACATGTGTTCTCTGGATGATTGTATTTGCTATCTCTGCTCTAGTGAGAGCTATTTGCAACTTATTTCAATCTTTTGAGTCTTAGAGATATGTTGTGCTATCATTCTGTTACAAACCGTTGATGTACCATGTGTGTATGGTATGAAGTACGTCAATGGTAGTGTCCTGATTTCTATGGGATGGTTTACGTCGACGCTGAACAGATAGGGGTTGGTTGTCACACATACGTGTGTTGGCCTACTCGTAAGAGGACGCGGGTGCCGGTAAGCCCCGTAATCCAATCTACTACTGTTCAACGGAACGGCGAGTATCCTTTAGAAGTCCGGGTGCGACAAAGTTATACTTTGTTGGTTGTTCCAATTTTACATTGGAAATCCTTATGTAAAACCACCACATAAGTAACAAAGTTTTGTTACTAGGATATGTGATTCTTAAGGAATTAATTCCTTGTTGAATTTAGTGGGAGGATGGTATTTCTTGAAGGGATTAATGAATCTCCGGAAATAGTTATCAGAGTTGTGCAAGAGGAAGCAATTCCAATTGGCAGTTATTTTAAACTAATACTAAGAGCCAGTACGGTTTGAGGCATGGCTGATTATCAAGAAAAATACTTAACCAAGAAAGCATAGAAAAGTTTCAAGGAAGCTTGAATAAAGGATATGCATGTAGTTAGTAAACATAATACAAGGTCTAAAACATCCAAATGACTTGGAGTCAAAAATTATTTTGTACCATTTAGTTCAAGTTGAAAAAACTTAAAGGAATTCTTGTTGGAAAAGGGGATAATAAAGATTGTTTTGTATTAAATAGTTTTATGACAAAATCAAGAGTTGACTACTGAAGATCTTGTGATCTGTGACAAAGCTTTATCGATCTGTATAATAAGTTTTATGAGAAATTAACAAAAACTAATTCATTTGAAGGAAAATTGATCGAGTTTGTGTACTAAAGTACAACTCGAGGGTTTTTGTTAAATAAAGAGCTAATTATACAAGGGTTGAATTCGTTTATACGAATAAAATCCAGTTGGTATAAAATTTTGGAGTGGAAATATAATTTATGAAGTAAGACAAGAGTTGTTTTGACTTCATGAAAAAATTATAAAAGTATTGTTTTCCTTAAAGTCAGTGGGAGTTATTTTGATGATATCTAAGTTATTAGAAATCATTAAAGGGCTTGTTTGACAAAAAAGATGTATCATTGAAAGTATTATTTTCTGAGATACATGTGATAGCAAAGTTATTAATTCACAAAGTATTTAAATCCTAAGTGTAAATTAATATAGTGCTATTAGATAAATATGCATAAATTTTTGAATAAATTTTTAAAACTTGAGAGAACTAGGTTCTCAGAAGAAATTGGGATTTTGAGTGCAAGATCCAAAGTTGTAAAACAATAGTGAGCAATGATCAAATGATTTATCATTTATGATCATAGTAGAAATTCCTCAAATAATGCATTCTGTCAAAACATGTGAAAATAATAATTATTGGAGACATTTAATTTTGGAAAAGTTCAATTAAACTCCAAATTATTATGAGTATTCTCCTCAAAAATAATTTTGAATATGTTTCTAAAAAATAATGGAGAATATGCTTATAATGTAAGAGTTACATTATAAGAAATAACTTATGAGTTAAGTACATAAGATTAAATGGTACTTATGTGATAAGTATTGACCAAGGATTAAGATATAGTCTTGTGATTGTAGCAAGGGTGAAAGATGATTAATTGATTTAAGCATATATATATACGAACAATGCAACAATAGGAGGAAAGGTAGAAGTTTGAATACTTCTAATATTTTGGCTATCTATTCATTAAATGGACTAGGTGTGGTATTTCACATAAGATGTAGGATGATCCATGATAAATGGTGAAACTGTATTCTTAGTGAAACACCAAGGTTTCACCTAGAATAGCCTAGACTGTAGTTGATAGTATGATAAAGGGGTATTATGAAAGAAATAGTTTCTTCATAATACATATGGTTAATACAACCTCAGAAGGGGTTAATGACAAATATATCTAACATAATGTTTGCATGAGTGTTCACTTACATCTTTTAGATGTTTAATCAACTTATACAAACAGATTATTGTCAGTTCTGCAAACTGATTATCTTTTAAATTGTGTCAAGCAAGTTATTTTCGAGGTGCAACTGAATTGACAACTCAGTTGTTAAGTCTTGTAAATATTCTTTGGCTCCCCTTTTGTCGAATCAATAAATTGTGCTATATTTACCCTCGAAGACTATGGCGATCCCCTACACCTGTTGGTCATGATAGCCTTCCGGCGTTGCTAATTGGTAGCTCTAATCAACTGTGATTAGAGCAATTATGGATCTATAAGTTCTCGACACATGAGAGAGAAAGGCTAATTAGATCTAGGTCTAATCGGGAGAGTATAACTCTAAACCCAATTAGAAGAGCCTCTAAGTCAATTAGAGGGGCTCTAAATAGAAGCTCTAATTGGACCCTCTAATTCTACTAGAGAGAGAGAGATAGAGAGAGAGAGAGATAGGCTTGGAAGTCAATTGTGTGTTTTTCTTTGAGCCTTGGGGTCCTTTATATAGTGGGAGGGAGGAGAGAATTGCCATAGGGAGAGGGGAGGAGTCCTAGTTGAACTAGGAGGAGGTGGTCGCACCCCTCCTTCCTAGCCCAACTCGGATTGGCGGTGGAGTCCAACTCCACCTCCCTCTTCTTTCCTTTTCCTTTTTCTCCTTTCTATTTTCTCTTTTTCTCTCCAATAAATTCAGGAAAAATACCGGGACGGTGAGTACAAACTTGTGATGCCACTGGGACCCACCTGGCAGCCCCCTAAAATGGGGTGCGGCCATGAGGTGCAAATCTACCCCCTCCGGTACATTCCTTTTATATGGAACGTCCCCGAAACACCTCCGGAAACACATAACCCTGATAGATAAAATCATCCATATTATCTATCCATCCCGGGACATCTCATGTCCACCGTTACCTCTCATATAAATTATGTCTAACACTGGCATAATTTCTCTCTAATAGCAACTTCCTCGAAACCACTCCGATTGACACTGAACTTGTTTCTGTGATATTCTAACGACATCGAACATTCATAAAATGAATAACAACATATTAGTTCTCTCAATTAAAGGTTGGCAGGGCTTAAACGCGTGACCCATAAACACTCGATAACACACAGACATGTTCGAGAACTTAGCGAATGATACATCATAAACTTATCCCTAATTTCTGATGCTCCATGATGATATTATGCCAATTGCTACATGTTTTCTCCCTTCTTTATGTCATTTTTATCGATTTTCTGGACTAACCTATTGACAAGATGCCACAGAGCCAGTTCCCTGTTTTCTGTTGTTTTTAGTTTCAGAAAAGTTGTTATGGAAATATTCTCGGAATTGGAAAGTTCGAAGCCTGGAAGTCCTATTTTCCCCGGAAGCATCCAGAAGACCGAAAAGGAGACGAAGAGGGACAACAGGGGGGCCACACCATAGGGTGGCGCCCCCGGGCCGCGCTAGCTATAGCTGTGGGCCCCCTGGAGCTCCACCGCTTTTACCCTTTCGCCTATTTAAGCCCCCCGGATGGAAAATCTTAGGCACCTCATCAAAATCCCCAAAAAAGTTCCGCTGTCACCGTCAACCCTAGATCAGGAGGGTTCTGAAGCTGTTTCCGGCACCCTGCCGGAGAGGAGATCATCACCGGAGGCTTCTACATCACCATGTCTTCCTCCGGAGTGATGCGTGAGTAGTTCATCCCTGGTCTACGGATTCGTAGCTGTAGCTAGATGGTTGTCTGATACATCCATAACATATCTATAATTTTTTATTGTTTCATGCTAATATTATGCTTTTGACTCTTGTTTTTATATAAAGTTTATGATTCATCTGGACTAACCTATTAATAGTTGCAAGAATGCACAATGTTCTTGTTTTACTCTTTGATGTGTAGGAATTAACAAGAAAACACAAAAGGAGACTTGTTGGAAAAGAACTCTGACTTTCCCGAAATCTTTCCACCAACAGTTTTTAGAGATCATCAGTTTTACCCCCAAATACAACGTCAGCTGAAGATAAAATTGCCTACAAACTTGTTGGACATTTCTATACCTTTCATTTAAGCCCTAGAACAGCCCAATCCGAGTTCGTATGTGACCTGTGGACCCATTTTACTGGAGGATATATATCTGATTATGGGAATACGGGAATCAGTGACGGGATTGAGTCCAACTCTTACCATATTTGATGGATTCGGCCAATCCACAACTTTGGGGCTGAGAGGGGTCCCCAGGAAGGTTCTAGAGGTTCCCAAGAACTTTGGATCAAGGGGCCATCCATCGGAGGGCCGGGGAGCATTGTCCCATCACATATAAGGAGAGGAAAACCCTAATTCTGTGGCAGACACCAAAAGCCACGATTTTTTCCATCCCCATGGCCTCATCTCCATGGGGGAGGGCTCATCTACAGCACCAAGAAGCCATGGAGGAAGGGGGCTAAGGGGCGGCGCTCCCCTATGATGGCCGGCCGGCGGAGGAGGAGCCCTCTGCGCCGCCGCCGGCGCTGCCCTGCACCTCACGTGCTGCACCTTCTCCATCCTCTCCTCCATGATGCCGCCTTCACCAACACTTCCATCATCATCTCCTACTTGTATTCAGTGTTTCATCCTCCCAGAAATCTCTGTACCGTACTATGTAAACATGGTGTTTGATGCTATAATATTTATCCTATGATCTATGTCATGTTTGTGTAGTTTATTTGTCTTTTGATTGCTTGGTTGAATGTCTTTGGTTCATTAGAGTTGTATGTTGATATGGTACTATCCTTTGGTGTCCATTATATTTGTGCGCTCTTGGATCAACACCATAGTGTTAGTAGTATGTGCCAAGGAAGGGGCGTAGTTCTGCCGGAGTGACAAAAACCTAAGGACTCAAACCAGTTAGTTGCACGTATGGGAGTAAGAGCACCATTAACTTAAGGCTATGGTTGGGTATTTTTTGCTTAATGTATCTTCTAGTGGTTACGGATGTTTTCTAGAGTTCCAATGATTGCAAACGTTTAGTGTGTGTAGAGTTGTATCAGTGGTCGGATATATACCAAATAGGGGTATAGAAGATGGTAGATAAAGTGCCGGATTACCAGGGTGGCCTAAGTGGTAGTGGGCTCAGGTCCATTAGGCGGCCCAGTAACCCGACGCACAGAAGCTGGATTCTAGAAGAACCCGGATCACGGCTAAACCGTTGCACGCAATTCGAGGATGAACCATACGTGGATTTCATCTCCAGATGGACAGCAATGAAGAATAGTTGCTCTGGAGTAACTGACGTACAAGCAATGCATGCTTTCGTCAATGGCCTAAAACCCGGACTCGTACCGTTCATGGTTGGTTCCAAAAAGCACAAAGATCTCGGATCTATGCTTACAACCGCCAATGAGCACGCTGCAGCCGAAGATGACATCAGAGCAAGAGGAGGCAATATCGAATCACTGATACTTGCCAAGAAAACCCCTCGTTCTGACAAAAAAGGAACTCCAGAAACAACGACGAAACCCAAAGAGGTCAACATAGCCTTTGGAGGAGAAAAGGGAAACAAGTGGAAAGGACGCAACCCAGATCCAATCAACTACACTCCAGAGGAGTGGGAGAGGATTAAGTCGGAACCTTGTGTTCACCACTCGCAATTTGGGAAACCCACCCATACAAACGCGCAATGCCGGCTGAATAAGCACATGAAAGGCAGTGCAGGAGCCGGAAGTAAGGGGAAGGGTTCCCAAAGGAAACCCGCCAAACAAAAGCCAGAAGCTGACAAAGAAGACAGTGAATCGGACACTGACGAAAAAATCCAGGAACAACAGCGAAAGGGCGAACCCAAATTTCCGAGAGTTGATGGAGAAGCAATGCTAACTTTCTTAGCAACTCCGTCAGCAAAGGTGGCCAAAAGAACACTTCGAGAAATAAACGCGGTTGTTCCGGCAACCCCGAAATTCTTGAAGTACTCCAGCACACCGATAATCTGGGATCAGTCTGATCATCCCGGAAATATCCCTGAACCCGGCACACAAGCTCTTGTTGTAAGCCCTATTGTTCAAAACACTAGGCTAAGAAGAGTGCTGATGGATGGAGGATCCAGCATTAATATAATGTACCTGGATACACTGAAGCATCTGAAGATTTCCGAGTCTCAGCTCAACTACAGCAACATACGCTTCCATGGCATTGTTCCTGGCAGGCAAGCACGATCCCTAGGAGAAATTTCCCTAGATGTCACCTTCGGAGATAAAGATCACTTCCGGCAGGAAAAAGTATCCTTCGAAGTAGTGCCGTTCGAAAGCGTGTATCACGCAATACTCGGACGTCCAGCTTTCGCCAAATTCATGGCAAGATCTTGTTATATCTATAACAAGCTGAAGATGCCAGGACCCAAGGGAGGAGTAATCACTATAGCCGGTGATTTCAAGCTGGCAAACGAGTTGGAGAAAGAAAACGCCCTTTCGCTCAGAGAGTCATAGCAAAGGAAGAACTGAAGGAATTAGCCAAGGAGGTATCGCCGTCAGAAATGCCGGCAGGAAAAGAAACCCGGAAGCCAACAGACAGCTTCAAGGCGTCCGAGAATACAAGACAGGTAATCCTAGATCCCAAAGATCCGACAAAATTTGTCGTCGTAGGGACTGAGATGACTGACAAATAGGAAGGCGAGCTCATCAAGTTCCTCCGTGAGAACTGGGATATTTTTGCCTGGTGTCCAGCTGACATGCCAGGTGTACCCAGGGAACTTGCTGAGCACCAACTCAAGGTTATTCCTGGATCAAAACCCGTCAAACAAGTTCTCCGTCGATTTGACGGAAGAAGACGGAAGGCTATTGGCAAGGAAATTATCCGGCTTTTAGCAGCGGATTTCATCAAGGAAGTAATCCATACTGACTGGTCCGCAAATCCGGTATTAGTACCGAAGAAAGACACCACTGCTCTTAGAATGTGTATAGATTACACAGGTTTGAACAAGTTGTGTCCAAAAGATAGGTTCGCGCTACCGCGAATCGATCAAATAATAAACACCACTGCAGGCTCTGAACTTTTATGCTTTTTGGATGCATACTCCGGGTACCACCAAATACGCATGAAAAAGGAAGATCAAATCAAGACTTCTTTTATAACCCCGTACGGGACGTACTACTATGTAACCATGTCGTTCGGCTTGAAGAACGCAGGAGCAACCTACCAGCGTTGCATGCAACGTTGTTTGCATAGCCAGATTGGCAAAAATGTCCATGGTTACGTGGACGATATTGCTGTCGTAACCAAGGAAAAAGATACACTCCTTGAGGATTTGCGAGAAACTTTCGAAAACTTGCGCACTTACAAGATGAAGTTGAATCCATCTAAGTGCGTATTCGGGGTTCCCTCAGGAAAACTTCTGGGTTTCATCGTTTCTCACAGAGGAATAGAAGTTAACCCGGAAAAGATCAAGGCAATCTTGAACATCACGAAACCTACCTGCGTCAAAGATGTCCAAAGGTTGACGGGTTCTGCCGCAGCCGTCAGCAGATTTATCAGTCGGCTAGGGGATAAAGCCTTACCACTCTACAAGCTGCTGAAAAAATCCGACAAAGTCAAGTGGATTGCGAAAGCCTGGAAACGTCTAGCAAGTTATGTCCCTTTCCGTACTAAGTTCAATTCTATGTAAACATTTTTTGAGATCATGAAATAAAGTTGTCGGAATTCTGGTATCCATGATTTTACAAGTTTATTACAGTACAAAGCATGGTTCCACCTCCTCTATTTCCCAATGATCTTCCAAAACATTCAATGTTAACCCGAATTGTGCCTGCGTGCTCGGTGTTTAAAAGCTGAATGATTTTTCAGCCTGTTAATGGCTAAAGGAAACTTGAATTGCCTGCGTGCCCAGGTTTCGTTCAAAAAATTCCTTGTTTTCTCTAAGTACTATCTGATCGCATATGTGTTGGGTTACTGGAGCTAGTTAGTAAAAATGCCTTTAGCATGATCCATGTTTCCGAGTCTAAACTGATTGGTTACACCCAGTTACTCGGCATGATGATTCATATTGCTACTTGAGCCATTTCAAACACTAAGGACAGTTAAAACATATAAGCCAGAGAATTTAGAAGATAAAGGAATAATAAAATCCGAAAAACTTGCAAAGAATTTTATAATTAAGACTGCAAAAGGCGGAGTTTTCATTAATACAAATAGAAAGCATTACAATTCGAATTACATTATAAAAGTGCAGTAATACTCCTATTGTCTATTTTTGCTATCCAGGTTTTAAGGAAACCCTTCAAGCATCCGATTCCTCCTCGCTGCTGTCGTCTTGGGGGGCTTCAGGAACTTCTTCCTCCGGGTAATTAATGGAGAGATTCACCATGGAAGCAACCTGGGTAGCGTGGCCTTTGATTGCATCAAAGATCGCATTTCGTTGGGCTTCCGTGTATCCTTGAGGGACACCGATGGCCACGCGCCAGGATTTTGCACCAGGGTAGTGCATACGCATTAAGCCAAGTGCCATGCGTGCACCACCCCGTGCAGCAGAGCGAAGGAAGGATTCCATGGACTCCGCCACCTCCATGATAGAACCCGGAAGTTTTTCAACTTCCGAGAACTCCCCAGTCTTGGAGGGAAGAAACTTGTTGATCAGTTGCATGCAAGCAACCCTGATCGAAGTCCAGGTCTTTTCAAAAACTCGGATTCTTTCAACCCGAGAAAGATCTGCATTATCTCCTGTTTGGTAGCAAAAACCAACCAAAAAAGGTTAAGTACCAAAAAGGAAGAAAAAATACAAACTGAATGGTAAATGTATACTTAAACTTACCAACAAGTTTGTCGATCTCGGAAGTTTCCTCTTCACGCAGGCTCAGAGCAGCTTCCAGGCGTTCAATGGTGGCCCGGTCTTTCTCCGCTTGGGCGGAAGCCTGGGATTGAGAAACCCCAAGTGCTAAGTTGCTGGCTTCCAGATTTTCTTGTGCTTTCACAAGATCCTTGTGAAGCTCAACATTCTCCTTGCGGAGATATTCGGCATTGCCAGAATCTTCAGCTGCTTGCTTAGCCTGAGCCAAAGCAGCTGAAAAGAAAGGAAAAATCCGAGTTAATAATATTCCCGGAAAAAGTACTTAGACGAATATCTGAATAGGAGATTTCAAAGGAAAAATGATTACCTGTTGCTTCCGACAATGCGAGCTGAGATGAGGCCAGCTCCGCCTCTCTCTCCTCAAGAATGGAAAGAAGATTCCTAACTTCCTTGTTCTTGATCGAGAGCTTGTTGAAAACCGCCACGTTAATGGCTTCGGCAGTTTGCTAGAACACGGCAAGGAAAAGAATAGTTATAAAGCATTAAGGTAAAAAGCATGCATTTTAATTAATGCTTGGGGGCTAGAGATACATACCTGGCTCATGCATTGCAAACCTGCCAAGTTTTCAGTGAACTCCTTTGCGTACTCCGCAAAGAGAGTTCCGGCCATACTTATACCGTCATTGATGTGCTTGAAGTCCTTGTCGAACTTGGGAATTTCTTCGTCGAAAGACCGAGAAGATTTTCCCGCGTTCGGAGCCGCCCTTTCCCTCGTGTCAGGTTCCGACACAACGGGATGGCTGGTCTCCAGTGGTTCGGTGGGGGGGTGGCAGCGCGCTCTTCCGCCATTGAGGACGATGAGTCCAGAGGAATGGCAGAAGAAGGATGGGCGCCTCGGCTGGACACGGCCTTGTGTCTTTTCAGCTTCTTCGGCTTCAGGCTGGAAGGAGCTAGGCTAAAAAACCAGAAACCCGGAAAATGTTAACTTTCCGAAGACGAAAGAAAAACTTCGACAAGTAACAAAATAACCCGGATGAACTAACCTGGAAGTGGCGACGGGAACTCCGTCAAGGTTGATAACTTCCTCAGAGGAAGGAATCTTCTTTCGCTTGCGCCCACCTGTAGCAGCGGTGCGAAGCGCGTCCAGCTCAGCCTCGGAGGCCAACTCCGAGTCTGGAAGCTCAGTAATCTATTAAAAAGAAAAATCAGAGTTATGAGCGAGAAAATCCGAGAAAGAATGATAAAATTCTACCCAAATGACAGAAACATACCTTGGGAACCGGATTGTCGGTCGTATACATTGGCCGACTCGCTTCGTATTGGTCGCGTGATGCGACCAACTGATTGATGCGCCGTCTAAGCTCCTTTGCGGGCCAATCTTTGATGGTTGTCCGCATTGGGTCCTTGGCTCCCGTGTAGTCGCAAAGAAGGCGACCACCGTGGTTGGCCAACGGCTGAATCCGTCTATTCAACCAGCAAAAGACCGTGTCCATTCCGGTCAAAGGTGGAGTGGAGGAGGTGAGTTTAGCGATGCGCCGCTTGATCCTTAGAAGATCAGGCGGCAGAACCTGGACGGCTTCCGTTCCCCAGTTATCTTGGGGAACAGCCGCAGAGTTCGAGAAAGGAGGAACCCCGATAGCCTTTGTCGGAAAAGGCACATCGGGGTGGTAAAAGAAGGAACCCGTCCAAAATTTGACGGATTCCGACGTCTTGATCTTGGGGAACCAATCTTCTCTGAATCTCCGAAGAGTAAAAGAGATGGTTCCGCAAGTCGGGAGTGCGCCCTCCGAAGAGTTCCGCTTAACCCCGAAACAATACGTCCAAAAGTCTAACCTAGGTTCTAAGCCTAAGTAACCTTCGAACAAAGCCTGGAAGCCGGCCATGTAGAGTATGGAATTGGGTGGGAGGTTGTGGGGTTGGATGTTGTAATGGGAAAGAACTTGGAGAAAGAAGGCGGAAGGTGGAACGCCCATACCTCGAAGGAGATGGGAGGAGAGAAGAACTCTTTCGCCGTCTTTCGGCGTTGGTTCGTTCTCGTCCTCAGGAAGACGCCATTTCCCCTGAAGCACCAGGCCCTCCTTTTCCATGTTTGGAAGGAGAGCCGGTGGAATGCTGCAGGCAATCCAATTGCCTGCAGATTCCGCCTCTTCATCCGCTCCGGCGGCGGCGGCTGCTTCCGCGGCGGCGAGCTCGTCACCGACGAGCTGGATCTTTTCCTCCGCCGTTTCAGGGGCAAACGGCGGGGAAGCGGCGGAGCTCGCGCCCGCAACGTCCGCGGCGGCGGAAAGGTTTTCTCCGCCCGCCGCGGAGGCCGCGGTTTTCTCCGGCTTGTCGCCGGTGTGCTTGGGTGACCCCAACTGTGGATCCAGGTCGCCGATGAGGTCGTCGATGGCGGCGCGAGTGGGCGAGGACGGAGAGGATGCCATTTCTAGGCGGCGCGTTGCGTTTCGGCGTGCTTTGAGGCTAGGTGCGCTCGGGGCAGTGCTTCGCTCGAGGAGCTCGTTCGCGTCAATGGCGTGGACAGTGAGGAGTGCGGAAGATTTTCGATGAGGACGAGGATGGCTATTTATAGCTAGAAATCCGTCAAGATACGTGCCAACGGCTATTTGACCGTTGGATGTTTAGCGCGTGTCACTCGCCGGAAAATCCGGGAAATAAAACGACAGGGAAATAATGACTATCTCCTCGTTTCCCGTGAGAATCTGTCAGAGATACGCTGCAGGGTTTCCCGCGTGAAACCCAAACGACCCTTGCGTCAGCATGATTTAGGCGCTGACGTAAGGAGTTCCTTTTCCGCGAAGGATCGTGAGAGAAAAGCCGGATTTTCAGGATTCCGAGTTTCATGTTACCATCTCTTTCAAAAGAAGAATAAGAAGAATCAAGACTGCTTAATCAATATTTCTTGGACAAAGTATATTTGGCGAAAGACGGAGAATCAGAGTTTTAATCCTTCTTGGGGGCTACTGTCGGATATATACCAAATAGGGGTATAGAAGATGGTAGATAAAGTGCCGGATTACCAGGGTGGCCTAAGTGGTAGTGGGCTCAGGTCCATTAGGCGGCCCAGTAACCCGACGCACAGAAGCTGGATTCTAGAAGAACCCGGATCACGGCCCAGGTGATCTGGCTTGGAGGAGAAGACGGATTCCTTGCTTTCCAAGTTACGAGTTACCGTAGTCCTCTAGGTTTCCTATTCTGTAAGCCCTAATCCGGCTATTATATAAAGCCGGACGGGATATAGATAAAACAAGGAACGAATAACAGAGAAGCTCTACGCCAACTCGCCGAGAAGCTCATCCTCGTCGAGTAGCTTAGATCTAGATCCTCACATTGTAACCCTGTTTACGGGCTTTAGTCCCGATTAGTGAGAAGTGCAGGAGTAGGCACGTCGTACTGTCGCGACGTACCGAACCTGGGTAAATCCTGTGTTCTGTGTTCACTACGCGATCCCGTTACCCCACGTCTCTACCGTAGTCTCATGGCACCCCCGTCTATGAAAACTACTACGATGTCTCGACAGTTGGCGCCCACCGTGGGGCCGACGACGTCAGGCGTAAAGTTCCGATCTGGGATACTTGGCGGAATCGGAAGATCAATGACTGTCGGAAGCTTGGAGTTCGACAACGACGTCGGGCGCTTCCTCGACAACGGATCCTACATACCGGCGCAAAACCACCTGGTAAGTGCCTGCGTGTTACCGGTAGGATCTGCTAACATCTTTATCGGACTAACTGCAGAAGCAATGGGGTTTTGCGGTGGAAGCAAATTTATCCCACCCGCCCTATACCCAGTCGAAGATGACTATGATACCGGATTCTGCTCAGATCGCCGACAAAAAAGTGACTTACACTTCATCGGCATGGTGCAGTCCGCAGTCGCCGAAAACACGGATGACAGAAATCCCGTGCAAGAGGCAGACAACAATACACCCGTCGCAGAGACGGAAGATCCGATACCCGTCACAGAGACGGAAGACCCCACATCTACGGATGTGGAAGATCCGACATCCGTCGACAAGACGACGAACTCGGAAGCCGACTCAGTTTTAGCCGCTATCGAGGCAAGACTAGAGTCGGAAACCGGATCGGACGATTTCGATTCCGAAGATGAGGACGACTTCGAGAAGAAAGTTAAGTCCTTTCAAGAGGGATTCCATGAAGTTCTAATGGCAAAACCGGCTGATACCACGGACGCCGGCAGCCAGGAAAGCCCTAAAACCCCTCCGCCAGAGGAAGAGAGAGAAGACGGAGAAACTTCTCCGGTATTCCCCAATGTCAAGGAGATGACAGAAGATGAACCTGTCAAAAAACCTCCCTCTTCCAAGAAAAAGCACCGTGCTGCTAAGAAACTCCAATACAAAATCCGGAAGAAAAAATCAGCCGATCTCGCTGATGAAAACCTGGAAGTAGGAGATGCTAGCAGAACGAAGCCGGCGGAGAAGAAATCCAAAGAAATCACTGCTCCGCCAATGACGGAACAGGAAGAGCAAGAGCTATTGCAAACACCAGTGGGACCAGATGAACCCCCTGAGATGCTGGAAGCCAGGAGACAAGCTTTCCAACGGCAACAGCAACATCTACTCAGATCTCGGCAACATCTCCAACAAACCCATAATGACATCAAGGTCATGAAGGAAGAAATAGAGGAGTACGAGAGAAAGAATAGATCCGCGTTAAAACCTACTAGGTTACCCGGAATCGCAAGACCGGAAGAACTGCCGCCAAAAGAAAGGTTCCATAACCCATCTTGGCAAAAGCAGGTAAACGGCAAAGATGCCAAGGGCGAACCAATATACAAGACCGCGGCAGAAAACGCGGAAGCAGCGTTCGCGATTCTTAACAACGATCTGTACTCCAACGGGGAAAAACTCCAAGGGGTGTATGCTTTCCTAGGAAAAGCATTGCAACAACAACAGCGCGCCCAAGAGCGATCAGGGAGGCTGCACGATAACTCCGCCCTATGCAAAACAACTACTTGCGCTGCTGGAGCACCTGGACCGGAAGAACCCGGAGATTCACACAACTCAAAGGATAAAAAAGAGGATCCGGGAAAAGACAAGAAAAACCCCGACAACCGGGATGCAGCGTCTAGGACCGGATCCCATCTCCCGAAAGATGGACATAAACCCCATGATCGGGAAGACAAACACCGGAACGACGGCAAAATAATGCCACCTCCGAGAAACCCAGCGGAGAAAGCTGGAAGATACGATATACCTCACAGGCATGAGAGATCCCGGACACCTCCTAAGGACAAAGAAAGGCACAGGAGCAGAACTCCGCCTAATCCAAAAGGGCATGACCACGGAAGAGACAGAAATAACCCCGGAAAAGCGCGTTCGCGCAACAATGGAAGAGAAAGGAGGAGATCCCCTTCTGTCCATTCAGCCGGAAGATATTCTGCACACATTGACAGAGCAGAAAAGGATGATCTATACTTTGGTCCTAAGTGTTTTACTGACAGGATCCGAAGAATAACGCTGCATTCTGGCTTTGCCAAGGTCGGTCCAACATACCAGAAATACACCGGCAGCACAAACCCGGATACCTGGCTCTCGGATTATTATACAGCCGTCCAGATCAACAATGGGACAGACTTGGAAGCTGTCAAGTTTCTTCCCCTAATGTTGCTGGACGGAGCCAGAGATTGGATCAATGGATTACCATCAAGAACTGTCGACAGCTGGGACGATATGGCTAGAGTATTCACTCAGCATTTCCGGGGAACGTACAAACGCCCGAACAGCATCAACCAGCTAAACCGTTGCACGCAATTCGAGGATGAACCATACGTGGATTTCATCTCCAGATGGACATCAATGAAGAATAGTTGCTCTGGAGTAACTGACGTACAAGCAATGCATGCTTTCGTTAATGGCCTAAAACCCGGACTCGTACCGTTCATGGTTGGTTCCAAAAAGCACAAAGATCTCGGATCTATGTTTAGAACCGCCAATGAGCACGCTGCAGCCGAAGATGACATCAGAGCAAGAGGAGGCAATATCGAATCACTGATACTTGCCAAGAAAACCCCTCGTTCTGACAAAAAAGGAACTCCAGAAACAACGACGAAACCCAAAGAGGTCAACATAGCCTTTGGAGGAGAAAAGGGAAACAAGCGGAAAGGACGCAACCAGATCCAATCAACTACACTCCAGAGGAGTGGGAGAGGATTAAGTCGGAACCTTGTGTTCACCACTCGCAATTTGGGAAACCCACCCATACAAACGCGCAATGCCGGCTGAATAAGCACATGAAAGGCAGTGCAGGAGCCGGAAGTAAGGGGAAGGGTTCCTAAAGGAAACCCGCCAAACAAAAGCCAGAAGCTGACAAAGAAGACAGTGAATCGGACACTGACGAAAAAATCTAGGAACAACAGCGAAAGGGCGAACCCAAATTTCCGAGAGTTGATGGAGAAGCAATGCTAACTTTCTTAGCAACTCCGTCAGCAAAGGTGGCCAAAAGAACACTTCGAGAAATAAACGCGGTTGTTCCGGCAACCCCGAAATTCTTGAAGTACTCCAGCACACCGGTAATCTGGGATCAGTCTGATCATCCCGGAAATATCCCTGAACCCGGCACACAAGCTCTTGTTGTAAGCCCTATTGTTCAAAACACTAGGCTAAGAAGAGTGCTGATGGATGGAGGATCCAGAATTAATATAATGTACCTGGATACACAGAAGCATCTGAAGATTTCCGAGTCTCAGCTCAACTACAGCAACATACGCTTCCATGGCATTGTTCCTGGCAGGCAAGCACGATCCCTAGGAGAAATTTCCCTAGATGTCACCTTCGGAGATAAAGATCACTTCCGGCAGGAAAAAGTATCCTTCGAAGTAGTGCCATTCGAAAGCGTGTATCACGCAATACTCGGACGTCCAGCTTTCGCCAAATTCATGGCAAGATCTTGTTATATCTATAACAAGCTGAAGATGCCAGGACCCAAGGGAGGAGTAATCACTATAGCCGGTGATTTCAAGCTGGCAAACGAGTTGGAGAAAGAAAACGCCCTTTGCGCTCAGAGAGTCATAGCAAAGGAAGAACTGAAGGAATTAGCCAAGGAGGTATCGCCGTCAGAAATGCCGGCAGGAAAAGAAACCCGGAAGCCAACAGACAGCTTCAAGGCGTCCGAGAATACAAGACAGGTAATCCAAGATCCCAAAGATCCGACAAAATTTGTCGTCGTAGGGACTGGGATGACTGACAAATAGGAAGGCGAGCTCATCAAGTTCCTCCGTGAGAACTGGGATATTTTTGCCTGGTGTCCAGCTGACATGCCAGGTGTACCCAGGGAACTTGCTGAGCACCAACTCAAGGTTATTCCTGGATCAAAACCCGTCAAACAAGGTCTCCGTCGATTTGACGGAAGAAGACGGAAGGCTATTGGCAAGGAAATTATCCGGCTTTTAGCAGCGGATTTCATCAAGGAAGTAATCCATACTGACTGGTCCGCAAATCCGGTATTAGTACCAAAGAAAGACACTACTGCTCTTAGAATGTGTATAGATTACACATGTTTGAACAAGTTGTGTCCAAAAGATAGGTTCGCGCTACCGCGAATCGATCAAATAATAGACGCCACTGCAGGCTCTGAACTTTTATGCTTTTTGGATGCATACTCCGGGTACCACCAAATACGCATGAAAAAGGAAGATCAAATCAAGACTTCTTTTATAACCCCGTACGGGACGTACTATTATGTAACCATGCCGTTCGGCTTGAAGAACGCAGGTGCAACCTACCAGCGTTGCATGCAACGTTGTTTGCATAGCCAGATTGGCAAAAATGTCCATGTTTACGTGGACGATATTGCTGTCGTAACCAAGGAAAAAGATACACTCCTTGAGGATTTGCGAGAAACTTTCAAAACTTGCGCACCTACAAAATTAAGTTGAATCCATCTAAGTGCGTATTCGGGGTTCCCTCAGGAAAACTTCTGGGTTTCATCGTTTCTCATAGAGGAATAGAAGTTAAACCGGAAAAGATCAAGGCAATCTTGAACATCACAAAACCTACCTGCGTCAAAGATGTCCAAAGGTTGACGGCTTCTGCCGCAGCCGTCAGCAGATTTATTAGTCAGCTAGGGGATAAAGCCTTACCACTCTACAAGCTGCTGAAAAAATCCGACAAGTTCGAATGGACAGAAGAGGCCGATGCGGCGCTGACCCAGTTGAAGGAAACCTTGATAAAAGCTCCGATTTTGGCATCGCTAAAATACGAAGAACCCATGTTATTATACCTTACGGCTACAAATCGGGTTATTAGTGCGGTAATCGTTGTGGAACGGATAAAGGAAGAACAAAGCATACCAGATCAACATCCGGTATATTACATAAGCGAAGTTTTTTCCGAGTCAAAACAAAGGTACCCACACTACCAGAAACTGGCGTATGGTGTATTTTTCGCATCTAGAAAATTGCGCCATTACTTCCAAGGGCATTCCATAACAGTGGTTAGTAAAGCACCACTAGGAGACATTATAAACAATGCGGAGGCAACCGGCCGAGTAGCCAAATGGGGCATTGAGCTGGCAGCCTTCGACATTAAGTACCAGCCAAGGACGGCCATAAAATCCCAAGTTTTGGCAGACTTTGTTGCCGACTGGACGGAAGCAATGGAAAAAACACCGATGCCGGAGTCCGAGTACTGGATCATGCACTTTGACGGATCCAAGATGAAGGAAGGAGCTGGGGCTGGCGTAGTCTTAAAATCTCCTAAGGGAGACACAATGGAGTACGTGTTGCAAATACACTTCAACGCCAGTAATAACGTGGCAGAATACGAAGCTCTGCTTCATGGCTTGCATATTGCAAAAGAAATAGGAGTAAAGCGCATCTTGTGCTATGGCGACTCGGATTTGGTGCAGCATCAGCTCAACCAAACCTGGGACGCAAAAAGCCCTATAATGGCCGAATATCGGAGAACGGTAGACGAGTTCGCCATCTGTTTCTTTGGATTCGAGGTCCTTCACATCAAAAGGGAGGAAAATTGGAACGCGGATGCACTAGCCCGCATGGGATCAGAAAGGGTAAAAACCTTACCACCAGGGGTATTCGTTCAGCACTTACATGAGCCGTCCATAAAAGGTGGAGACGTTGATTACCCTCTGGCGTCTGAATCAATCGAAGTCATGCTCGTTAAGCCGGACTGGACAATTCTGTACTTAAACTTCTTAGTCAATCAGAAGTACCCGGAAGGAGCAGACGAAGTCTTGCAAAGACAAATACAGCGTCAATGCGCAGTACTTCTAGAATTTTTCAGCGGTGCATCTCACCAGAAGAAGGAAGAGAAATACTGGAAGAAATCCATGCCGGCGATTGCGGACACCATGCTCAATCAAAAAGCATAGTCAAAAAAGCATTTCGCGCGGGGTTTTTCGGGCTAACAGCCAAGACAGATGCCGAGCATATAGCTAACACGTGTGCAGGGTGTCAATATTACGCTAAGCAGACCAATTTGCCGCCCCAAGCGCTTAAAACTATTCCCATTACATGGCCGTTTGCGGTCTGGGGGCTAGATATGATGGGACCGTTCAAAACTGCCAGAGGCGGACTTACACATCTACTCGTAGCAGTAGATAAGTATACCAAATGGGTGGAGGCCAAACCCATCAAAAAGCTGGATGGTGCAACTGCCAGAAATTTCATCATTGATTTAGTAATGAGGTATGGCGTCCCACACAGCATAATAACTGACAACGGGACGAATTTCTCCATTGGAGAATTGGCAAAATATTGCCAACAAACGGGAATACGCCTAGATCTTGCATCTGTAGCGCACCCGCAATCCAATGGGCAGGTTGAAAGAATGAATAGCTCAATCCTGCAAGGAATATGCCCAAGACTCGAATCTCCTCTTCATAGAGCAGCTGGAGCATGGGTAGAGGAATTACCTTCTGTGCTTTGGAGTATTCGAACGACGCCAAATAGGTCAACTGGGCAAACCCCGTTTTTCCTAGTTTACGGTGCGGAAGCTATTCTTCCAACGGATATGATCCATGACAGCCCTAGAGTGCAGGATTTCGATGACTCAGATGCCGAAGAAGCACGACATGACGCCGTCGATCTCTTAGAAGAGGAGCGAGAGCTTCTGCTTCAAAGATCCGCCATTTACCAGCAAGGTTTGCGACGTTACCATAGTCGGAAAATCAGGCATCGTTCTTTTAAAGAAGGTGACTTAGTGCTGAGGCTGGTACAGTAAGGAAGCACAAATTAGCCCCAGTTTGGGAAGGACCATTCGTCATAAGTAAAGCCATGAAGAATGGATCATATTATCTTGTCGATATTCGAGATACGGAAAATGATCCAGAAAAGCCGAATCGCAAAAGAAAGAGAAAAATAGATGATGAGCTAGGAGAGACAAAAAGGCCTTGGAGCATCCAGCAGTTACGTCCCTTCTATACTTAGTTCAATCTCTATGTAAACATCTTTTGAGATCATGAAATAAGAAAGTCGGAATTTTGATATCCATGTTTTTACAAGTTCATTATAGTACAAAACATGATTCCATCTTATCTATTTCCCAATGATCTTACAAAATACTCAATGTTAACCCGAATTGTGCCTGCGTGCTCGGTGTTTAAAAGCTGAATGATTCAGCCTTTCAACGGTTAAAGGAAACTCGGATTGTGCCTGCGTTCCCAAGTTTCAAAAAATTCCTTACCTTTCTCTAAGCGTCATCTGATTGGTCGTGCGTTGGGTCACTAAAGCTAGTTCGTAAAAATGTCTTTAGTATGATCCATGTTTTTGAGTTAAAACTGGTGGGTTATAGCCAGTTACTCAACATGATGTTTCATCTAAGTCATTTTTTCACAGACTAAAGGGCAGTTAAAACGCACATGCCAGAAGGCTTAGAAGATAAAGGAATAGTCAAAACCCGAAAAAACTTGCAAGGAATTTCATAATTCAAAACTGCAAAAGGTGGAGTTCTTGTTTCGACAAAAGGAATAGAAGCATTACAATATGAATTACATTGTAAAAATAAATGCTCCTATATCCATCATCCAGGTCAAGTGCATTTCTTCAAACATCCGAGTCTTCATCGCTGCTATCATTCTCGGGGGCTGCAGGCACTTCTTCTTCTGGATAGGTGATGGAAATATTAACCATAGAAGCGATCTTGGTAGCGTGCCCTTTGATTGCATCAAAGATTGCATTTCGTTGGGCTTCTGTGTATCCTTGAGGGACACCTGATGCTATGCGCCAGGATTTAGCATCAGGATAATGTAGACGCATAAGGCCGAGTGCCATGCGCGCACCACCTCGTGCAGCTGAGCGTAGAATGGATTCTTTCGACTCCGCAACCTCTGTGATGGCACCCGGAAGTTTGTAAATTTCCGAGAATTCCATAGTGCTTGTGGGAAGGAATTTGTTAATCAGCTGCATTCCTGCATTTCTGATTGCGTTCCACACCTCCCCAAAAGCTCGGATCTTTTCAATTCGAGAAATTCCTGGAAAATTTCCTGTTTTTTCGAAAAAAGGAAAAGGTTAAGTGAAAAGATACAGGAAATAAGACTTGAAGATATTGGTAAACGGAGTTAACTTACCAAGAACCTTGTCAATCTCGGTGCCTTCTTTCATGCGCGGGATTAGCATACTTTCCAAATCATTGATGACAGATTTATCTTCCGCTGCCTGCAACGAAGCCTTGGATCGAGCAATCCCAAGGGCCAGATTGCTGGCTTCCAGGTTTTCTTGAACTTTCAAAAGCTCCTTTCGAAGGTTTGAGTTTTCCTCACGGAGCCGAGAGGCATTGACGGTGTCTTCCGCTAATTCTTTGGCTTTAGCTAAAGCGGCTAGAGGGCGAGAAAATATTCCAAGTTTACAAAAATTCGGCAAAATTTTTCCAGAGAAACAACTGCACAGAGTAAATACCTGTTGCTTCCGATAGCTGTAGCTGAGATGATGCCAGCTCGTTGCTTTTTAACTCAATAATAGTTTGAAGAGTTCTTACTTCTTCATTCTTGATATTAAGTTTGTTAAAAACTTCTAAGTTTATAGCATCGGCAGAATGCTGAAACTCGGAAATGAAAACCAAATGCTTAAGTATGAGCAAGCATAGTAAGAAACATTAAGAGGAAATCAGGTTTTCAACTTAATGCTTGGGGGCTAGAGATAATACCTGGCTCATCTCTCGCAAGCTGGCCAAGGTCTCGTTGAATTCTTGTGCGTAATCTGAGAAAAGAATTCCAACGTGATGAAGGCCATCCTGTATGACCTGACGAGGTGAAAATACGATATCATTGCGAATAACTAATCCACCTTGTGGCCAAGGGCGAATCAGAGGGGCAGGAGCAAAAAAATTTTAGCTTCCGGACGAATATATCTGAGGTCGTCGAATGGCTCTTCTTTTATCTGGACATTGTTGTCCAGATTGGGAATGGGTTCATTTCCAACAGATGATCGAGGATTTCCGCCCGTCTGTGTTTCTGTTTTTTCCCTCATGCCCATGGCCGCAGAAGAAGATTCTTCTTTAATAGCAGCTTTATGTTTCTTCAACTTCTTCGCTTTTAGAGGAGTCAGGGCAAGTCTGAAAGGAGGATATCCGAGAAGTAAAAATCTCGAAGAATCGAAGGAGAATGATAACTAGGAAAACTCCAGTAAAGTACCTGGACGTGGCGATAGGAATTCCGTCAACAGTTACCATTTTCTCGAAAGTCACCTGCCTTTTGCGCTTCCGGTTGCTGTAAAACCTAGCATGTAATTCGCTGAGTTCGGCATCGGAAGCAAGATCATTTCCTCCGAGTTCGTTGAACTAGGAAAGAATTAACAACATATTAAAAGGCGGAGATAGAAGTTAATCTGAGAAAAACTCGGAAACAAGGAAAGTATAAATACCTTAGGAACCAGATTTTCCACGTGATAAATGGCTAAGTTTTCTTCAATTTGAGTGCTGGTGGCGACCAGTTGGTGAAGCCGCTTTATAAAATCTTTCTTGGTATAGGCCTTATCTGTTCCCCTCATGCTATCTTCTGGCCCTTTGTATTCGCAAAGAAGCCGGGAACGAAAAGAAAGGGGCTGAATACGACGTCCGAACCAGCATAAAACAGTGTCCTTCCCAGTTAAAGAAGGTTTGGAAGAAATAAGCTTGGCAATACGGCGCTTTATCTTCATTAGATTTTCCGGCAATGTCTCAACTGCTTCAACTGTCCAACTCTCTCGAGGAATGGCAGCGGAATTAACAAATGGAGGAACCCCGATTTCCTTGCCAGGGAACGGGATGTCCTGATGATAAAAGAAAGAACCCAGCCAGGATTTGGCGGGTTCTGGCATTTGTATTCTCGGGAACCAATCCTCTCTATTTTTCCGAAGAGTGAAAGATATAGTTCCACAGATAGGGGAAATGCCTTATGTGATGTTATGTTTTACTTCAAAACAATATTGCCAAAAATCTAGACTAGGAGCTATTCCGAGGTATCCTTCAAAAAGAGCTTGGAAACTAGCTAGATAGAGGATGGAGTTTGGAGAGAGGTTATGTGGTTGGACGCCGTAATAGTTAAGGATTTCTATGAAGAAGGCAGAAGGAGGTAAACCCATACCTCGTGTAATGTGAGAGGTAAGGAGGACACGTTCTCCGTCTTTCGGTCTGGGCTCGAGTTCACCATCTGAGTTTCGCCATTTGCCTTTAACTATTAATCCCTCCTTTGACATTTCTCAAAGGAGGACGAGGGAAGAGTTACTCGGATTCCAGTTGCCGACAAATTCTGCTTCTTCGGTCGCAGCGTGTTCGTTGACTTGAAGCGAGATCTTCTCCTCCGCCGTTTCAGGAGCAAACGGCGGGGAAGCGGCGGAGCTCGCGCCCGCAATGTCCGCGGCGGCGGAGAGGTTCTCTCCGCCCGACGCGGAGGCCGCGGTTTTCTCCGGCTCGTCGCCGGTATGCTTGGGTGACCCCAACTGTGGATCCAGGTCGCCGATGAGGTCGTCGATGGCGGCGTGAGTGGGCGAGGACGGAGAGGATGCCATTTCTGGGCGGCGCGTTGCGTTCCGGCGTGCTTTGAGGCTAGGTGCGCTCGGGGCAGTGCTTCGCTCGAGGAGCTCGTTCGCGTCAATGGCGTGGACAGTGAGGAGTGCGGAAGATTTTCGATGAGGACGAGGATGGCTATTTATAGCTAGAAATCCGTCAAGATACGTGCCAACGGCTATTTGACCGTTGGATGTTTAGCGCGTGTCACTCGCCGGAAAATCCGGGAAATAAAACGACAGGGAAATAATGACTATCTCCTTGTTTCGCGTGAGAATCTGTCAGAGATACGCTGCAGGGTTTCCCGCGTGAAACCCAAACGACCCTTGCGTCAGCATGATTTAGGCGCTGACGTAAGAAGTTCCTTTTCCGCGAAGGATCGTGAGAGAAAAGCCGGATTTTCAGGATTCCGAGTTTCATGTTACCATCTCTTTCAAAAGAAGAATAAGAAGAATCAAGACTGCTGAATCAATATTTCTCGGACAAAGTATATTTGGCGAAAGACGGAGAATCAGAGTTTTAATCCTTCTTGGGGGCTACTGTCGGATATATACCAAATAGGGGTATAGAAGATGGTAGATAAAGTGCCGGATTACCAGGGTGGCCTAAGTGGTAGTGGGCTCAGGTCCATTAGGCGGCCCAGTAACCCGACGCACAGAAGCTGGATTCTAGAAGAACCCGGATCACGGCCCAGGTGAACTGGCTTGGAGGAGAAGACGGATTCCTTGCTTTCCAAGTTACGAGTTACCGTAGTCCTCTAGGTTTCCTATTCTGTAAGCCCTAATCCGGCTATTATATAAAGCCGGACGGGAGATAGATAAAACAAGGAACGAATAACAGAGAAGCTCTACGCCAACTCGCCGAGAAGCTCATCCTCGTCGAGTAGCTTAGATCTAGATCCTCACATTGTAACCCTGTTTACGGGCTTTAGTCCCGATTAGTGAGAAGTGCAGGAGTAGGCACGTCGTACTGTCGCGACGTACCGAACCTGGGTAAATCCTGTGTTCTGTGTTCACTACGCGATCCCGTTACCCCACGTCTCTACCGTAGTCTCATGGCACCCCCGTCTATGAAAACTACTACGATGTCTCGACAAGAGAATATTTATCCTACCATTAGCTCCTCGTTGGGTTCTACACTCTTACTTATCGAAAAGGCTACGCACGATCCCCTATACTTGTGGGATATCAAGACCTTTTCTGGCGCCGTTGCCGGGGAGCAATAGCGTGGGGTGAATATTCTTGTGTGCACTTGTTTGCTTTGTCTCTAAGTAATTCTGTTTTCAGTTATAAGTAGTTTTATTTTTCAGTTTTAAGTTGTTTGCTATCTTTAGTTATAGATAGGGAACACGAATTACAAAAAAAAATTAGTTGTACTTGGTATCTAGAAATGTTTTCAAAAAGGAAGTGATTGGAAAGATGAGTAATGGTTAAGTGGGGGTCGACCTTGAACACTTGTGTTCATGCCTATGAAACCAAAACAATTCTTTCCAGGGAAGCTTTTCAGTTAAAAACTTGTATATATTGTGTATATATTGTGCATATTCCTTTGTACCATAAAAAAAAGTGTAGATAACTTCTAGTTTGTTTATGATGCAAGTTTGCCACTTTGCTGCGTAGAAAAGATTTCTGGGCTCTACCGTAGAAAATTTTAAAAATCACTAGAAAGTGATATTGATCTGAAATTTCTTGAGTGCAAAGTAATGATTATTATCTTTCTTTCACCAGAGGTACGTTTTCTGATTTGAGGTACGTAGATAGGTCTAATAATTCGATCTTTACTCACTGATTCTGTTTAGACACATTTCCCGTGCTTCACTTAAAAAATCGTGATAAATCTCAGAATATTATTTTTACTTGAAAAATTTTGTGCATAAACTTGAGATCATTATCTGTCTTTCATTAGTTTTGATTTTCTTCATTTGAGTTACGTAGATATCTCGTTCAGTTTTGGCAGATTGTCATGCTTATTTTGTATCGTGCTTATACTCAATGTTTATAATCTTTATTTGATCGATAAATGTTATAAATTGGTTAGTATACAGTAGGTAATATTAATTTAAACTTTTCAAATATTGAACATGAGTGGATTTTATTTAATGAGTACTAACCCTGCTAATGAATTTTTGTCAAGTTTTATGTGAATGTAGTATTTAAGATACAATAGAGATGGTGATACGAGATAAATGAGAAAAGAAAAAGCTCAATCTTGGGAACTCCCGAGTGCACCTCAATTAAATATTCAAGAATATTTAATCATCAAAGATTGGGGATTCCCAAGGCATCCCTCCTTTTTCCATGCCTAGCTAAAAGACGTTAAAGAAAAGCACTTCTTGGGAGATAACCCATGTTTTATTCCGTTTTCGTGTTGTTTTGTTTCAATTTATTTTGTTTTATTTGAGTATTGAAGTTGTTACCTCTGTAGAAACCTCTTATAATACTTTTTATTTTGTTTTTGTCCCAAGAATAGACTCTAATAGGAAGTAAGTAAGATTTGGCGAAGTTGATGTCCTAAAACAGATTCTGTGCTGCCACCCAAAAAATTATTTCTCTCAGACAGAACATCGAATTGAGCTGAAACTTTTTGTGAATATGCCCCAGGTTCTTATACAACTTTCATTACTTTTTCACTTTTTGATTTTATGAACATAAGATTTTCTAAAAAATCGATCTTTACCTGCTGTTCTGTTTTGACAGATTTCTGCCAATATTTGCATTTGCCTCTTAATCTTTTTCTTTTGGTGTTTTTTTTAGGGAAGAGCTTTAAAAGAAGTTGTGACGGTAGCTAATGTTTTAATGGGTGTTATACTTGTGTTGAAACTGAACCAAAGTGGATTTACTATTTTGGTTACACTAACGTTGCTAATGAAGATTGTGTGAAGTTTTGTATGGAGTGAGTTTTCAAGTGTAGGGAGAGAAGAATGATATGAGAAGATGAAGAATGGACAAAAACTCAAGATTGGGGATGCCTATGTCACCCCAGGATATATCCAAGAAGTACAAGCGTCAAATCTTGGGGATTCCCATGGCATCCCCTTCTTCATCAACAAAAATATCAGGTCCTCTTTCAATACACTATATTTTTATTGCTTCATATATTATGTGTTATTCTTGGAGCGTCATTTATTTTTGTTTTCAGTTTTTTTTGTTTCCCTTGATGGAGCTAGAATGTTTAGATCTTGTTTAGCCTCTGGTCTCTTAGTTTATCAAAAATAAAGTACCAAGTTTTACCCATTTGGCTTAGTTGATACATATGTAAAAAAATGGCTTTTCTGTTTTTTCAGCATCTACTGCCCACTGCGCGATTTTTCATATTTTACCGGAAACTCGAGAAGTCACAATTTTTTTAGATATTATGTATCACCTGATCCTATGCATGCAAAAAAATTGGCAAAAATTTATTACATTTTTAAGTGCACCTAAAAATTACGTTTTCCAGCTGTTGTTTTTCTGAACAGATTCTGACTTTTGTTGCAAGAGTGGCCTCTTTTACGTTTTCATTTGAGTACTTTTGGGTCTTACCTTTTATTTAGAAGTTGGACACTTAAGCAACCTTTCTGTAACTCTAAAACAAAATTTTATTTGTTTTAATAGAAGCACTTTGGAAATATTATCTATTGCACTAATGTCTAACCGAGAAAAGAAGGGGAAAGTTTTTGTGTTGAAGTTTTTTTCACAGAGAATGAAGGAACACCAAACAGAGAAATATTGAAGAATGGCCAAAGTCATAAGCTTGGGGATGTCTCCGCATCCCTCTTCATCAACAACCCCTCGGTTTGCAAACCTTTAAACTTTGTTTTTCGAGCAACATAGAAACTTGAATAAACTTGGAGCGTCTGTATCTTACTATTTATTTGTGTTAGCATCAAACACCAGCTATATTAATAAATTGATCGCATATATTTTATTTATCTCGTGTTTAGAGAGGTGGTTCAAAGTTTAGTAAACTTAAAATTGATGTGCAAATGATATTGTTTAGTAGTTTATGTTTTCTTATGGTTAGTTTCAACTTGCTAATAGTGTATATTATGTCATTTTGATCTTAACATGCATTGTCCTATTCATAGTAGGGTATGGCATTGTGGTATCCTCATCTGTTTGTTTCATTTGAATCGACTTGGCACATGCTCAGGCATGCTAAGACTGAAAACAAAAAGTCAATAAGCCTCGATGATTTATTTTTCCTCAGAGTTCTAGTATCAATTTTATGCCTCAGTTAATTTTACTTTGTCGCAAACATGATTATGGTAATTATTGCTCTCTTGATTGTCGCTTCCCAGTCTATTGCTAGCCTTCACTTGCACCGAGTATGAGCTCTACTCGTGCCTCCAAATCCCTGAAACCCAAGTTATTCCACATAGTCCGCAATAAACTGCTATGTGGTATTTAACTGCCACTCCAAAGTAAATTGCTCATGTGCTACCTTTAAAACTTTTAAAATTACTCATGTTTTGTGTTCTTGTTTTTGCTCATGAGGACGTAAATAGAGAATCTTTATCTCACTTGTTGATTGGATTTCACACCCTGGACTAGTGGCTTCATCCGCTTATCCAATTGATAGAAGAGCTGGCAGCGGGGTGCCCAGCCCCAAATTAATGCAAACAAATTCTCTTCACTATTTTTGCCCCTGATTTATCAGTAAAAGCATAATTGTGTAAACAAAAGAGAAAGAGGGATGACCTTCTACCCAGATGCGTCCTTCATATGGGAGCCGCTCTTGTGAAATCTAGTTGGCTTGTGACGTACTGTATTTTCTGTTTACCATTCGTTGACACTAGCATACACCTCTCTTAAAATATAGACACTCCTCCATGGTATGTGATTGTTGGCAGGCACCCGAGGATTCGGTTAGCCATGGTTTGTGTAGGATGGATGGGAGGAGTGTCAAACTTTTAATACCTCTGTTTAATAAAATAAAAGCTCTAGCACATGAGTGATCCCTGCTTCCCTCCGCGAAGGGCCTTTATTTTACTTTTATGTTGAGTCTCCACCATATTCTTTGAGCACCTTTTTGAGAGCATAATTTTCATTCTTAGTGTGATGTGTTTGTCCCAAAGCACGATTAATTATGGTATAACTTTGATGCTTGTATCTTTGATATTTTTACTTCTAGTCTTCTCTTGAACTTTAGAGGTGCCCTGGCATTTATGTTTTCCTCCACAATTAAGGGCAAGCGAGATACCACTCTACCATGCCTTATTATGATCATTACAATCTTGTTGATGTTTATAAATTTCATGTTATGAGCTCTTATTTCATTGATACTTTTCATTAGGTAACATGATTGCTAAGTTTTACTATCCATACATCATGCAATTTTTAAGGACCTGATCATAAAATTTACAATCAAAAATTACTTTATTATCATTTACCTACTCGAGGACGAGCAGGAATTAAGCTTGCGGATGTTGATACGTCCATGACGTATCTATAATTTTTGATTGTTTCATGCTAATATTATGCTTTTGACACTTGTTTTTATATAAAGTTTATGATTTATTTGGACTAACCTATTAATAGTTGCAAGAGTGCACAATGTTCTTGTTTTACTCTTTGATGTGTAGGAATTAACAAGAAAACACAAAAGGAGACTTGTTGGAAAAGGACTCTGACTTTCCCGAAATGTGTCCACCAACATTTTTTAGACATCATCAGTTTTACCCCAAAAGACAACGTCAGCTGAAGATCAAATTTCCTACAAAGTTGTTGGCCATTTCCATACATTTCATTTAAGCCCGAGAACAGCCCAATCCGAGTTGGCATGCTTTCTGTTGCTAGTGGTTATTCTGGCCAAGTAGTTGCTAGTGACTCCAAGAGGGAGTATTTATGCTTGATAGTGGGTTCATGCCTCCTTGTTGCCTTGCTCGAGTGACAAAAACGTGAAGGGGGAGGATGTGCTGTTGCCATTAGGGAGAAAAAAACAGTGAGAGTGCCCGCGTGCATAATCATTGCTTACATTACACACTTTGTTTAATGCAATTATCTGTTGCTTGCAACTTAATACCTAAGGGGGTTCGGATGATAACCTGAGGGTGGATTATTAGTCATAGATGCAGATGGATGTCGGTCTATGTATCTTGTTGTAATGCCCGCACTAATTATCATAGTAATCTTCATGTTATATTGTGCACTACGGTGCAACCTCTATTTGTCAATTGCCCAGTTGTAATTTGTTCACCCAACATGCTATCTTTTATGGAGAGACACCACTAGTGAACATATGAACCCCGGTCCATTTTTCCACACTGTTAAACAAACCACAACAATTTCCTGCTTTCTTTACTAACTGCAAGCATACACTATTTTTCCACACTATACGTCTAATCTTTGTTTTCAGCAAGACCGGTGATATTGACAACCTCACTGTACCGGTGGGGCAAAGTATTTTGGTTGTGTTGTGTGCAGATTCCACGTTGTTGCTGACACCGGTGAAGCGCCAGCACCACCATCAGTGGCATCAACCTTCCGAAGGTCCTCCTTCTCCTACTGGATTGATAACCTTGGTTCTTAACTAAGGGCAAAACTCCTACCGCTGTGCTCATCACACCCTCCTCTTGGGGTATCCCAACGAGTGCAAGATCTGCACCATCAAGGACTTTTCTGGCGCCGTTGTCGGGGAGAAGGAAGTCTTCTGGCAAGGGGAGTCTCTCACTCTCAATCTCTTTATTTTGTTTATTGTCTTGTTTTTATTTTTGTCTTGTTTTGCTTCTCTTTATTGAAGACACAAAAAAATTAGTTTACTTCATAGCTGTTATTTACTTGCTTGCTTTATTCTGCTAAAATGAGTTCCTCTGAGAATACTAAGTTGTATGATTTCACTAGCACAAACAAGAATGATTTTATTTGCACACCTATTGCTCCACCTGCTCCTACTGCTTTCTATGAGATTAAATCTGCTTTATTAAATCTTGTGATGAAAGAACAATTTTCTGGTATTAGTACTGATGATGATGTTGCCCACCTTAATAATTTCGTTGAACTGTGTGAGATGCAATAATATAAAGATGTAGATGGAGATATTATTAAACTGAAATTATTTCCTTTCTCTTTGAGAGGAAGAGCTAAAGAATGGTTGCTATCTTTTCCTAAAAATAGTATTGATTCATGGACTAAGTGTAAAGATGCTTTCATCGGAAAATATTATCCTCCTGCTAAGATTATATCCCTAAGAAGTGATATAATGAATTTAAGCAATTTGATAATGAACATGTTGCTAAATCTTGGGAAAGAATGAAAACTATGGTGAATAATTGTCCCACTCATGGACTGACTACTTGGATGATTATACAAACCTTTTATGCATGACTAAATTTCTCCTCAAGGAACCTATTGGATTCAGCTGCTGGAGGTACCTTTATGTCCATCACTTTGGGCAATGCAACAAAGCTTCTTCATGATATGATGATAAATTATTCAGAGTGGCACACTGAGAAAGCTCCACAAGGTAAGAAGGTAAATTCTGTTGAGGAAACCTCCTCTTTAAGTGAAAGGCTTGAGGCTATTATGTCTATGCTTGTTAATGGTAAAGATCAAGTTGATCCAAATAATGTTCCTTAAGCCTCTTTGGTTGCTCAAGAAGAGCATGTTGGTGTAAACTTTATTAGAAATAATAATTTTAACAACAATGCTTATAGAAATAATTTTGGTGGAAACAATTATAAGCCCTATCCTCCTAATAATGGTTATGGTAATTCTTATGGCAACTCCTACAATAATAATAAAAGCTCTTCCCCTGATCTTGAAAACATGCTTAGAGAATTTATTAGCACACAAACTGCTTTTAATAAATCTGTTGAGGAAAAGCTTGGTAAAATAGATGTTCTTGCCTCTAAAGTAGATAGCCTTGCTATTGATGTTGATTTTCTAAAACTGAAGGTTTTGCCACAAGATGTTAAACAAAATAAAGCTTTGAATGCCATCCAAGTTCAACTAGACAATAATGTTAGATTGATGGCTGAATTACGTGCTAGGTGGGAAAGAGAAGATGAATTGGCTAAAAAGAATAATATTGCTAAAGTTTGCACTATCACAAACACTAGTAAAACTGAAGTTCCAAGTGCTAGTAAACTTCCTAGTATCAATGGTAAAGTAGTTGGTGTTAATAAAGTCCCTACTCCTTTGGTGAAACGTGCTAAATTGCCTCAAACTGCTGAAATTGCTTATGATAAAAGTGCTGAAATTTTTAGAGAAGTAGGAGATAATGGTTCCATTACTTTGGATGATAATAATATTGTTTTTTATGATTGCAATATATCTGAACTTATTATGTTTCTACAAAATCTTACTAGAAGTCCCAATGCTAGTGCCATGAATATGGCCTTTACTAAACATATTACCAATGCTCTCATGAAAGTTAGGGAAGAAAAGTCGAAAGTTGAGGCATCTATCCCTAGAAAATTAGATGATGGTTGGGAGCCTATCATTAAGATAAAAGTAAATTATTTTGATTGCAATTGTGTGATCTTGGTGCTAGTATCTCTGTTATGCCTCAAAAGCTTTATAATATGCTTGATTTGCCACCGTTGGAACACTGTTATTTGGATGTTCATCTTACTGATAATGCTAAGAAGAAACCTCTTGGTAGAATTAATGATGTTCTTATTATGGTTAATAATAACCTTTCCCCTGTTGATTTTGTTGTTAGGAACATTGAATGCAATGCTTCTTATTCTATTGTTTTGGGAAGACCTTTTCTTAGAACTGTTGGTGCCTATATTGATACGAAAGAGGGGAGTATTAAATATCAACTTCCCCTCAAGAAAGGTTTGGAACACTTTACTAGAAAGAAGATGAAGCTACCCTTTGACTCTATTATTAGAGCAAAATATGATGTTGATTCTTCTTCACTGGAAAATACTTGAGTTGCCCTTTTATGCCTAGCTGAAAGGCGTTAAAGAAAAGCACTACCGGGAGACAACCCGTTTTATTTCGCTGTTTTCAACCCGTTTTATTTCGTTTTCTTTGGTGTGCTTTGCACCTGGGTGTTTTATATTTCCTTAGCAACCCTGCTGTCTTTTCTTTTGTGTTTTGTTGAGCCAAGTAAAGTCTCTAGTGGAAAGTTGACACAATATTTCGGATTTTTGCGCAGAAAACAGATTTCTTCTGTCCACTGTTAATTCCGTTAAAAATCACAGAAAATTCAAAATGACCTGAGATTTTTTTTTTTTTGCTTAATACTGAGTTATATACGCAACTTTTCTTAGAATACCACTTTTTTATTTGAGCAACAGACGAGTTTTGAAAAAATTGATCTTTACCTGATGTTCTATTTTGACAAATTTCTGCCATTTATCGCATTTGCATCTTAATCTCTTTCTTTTGGTGTTATTTTGAGAAAAAGAGTTTTGAAAGAAGTTTTGACAGTAGATAATGTGTTTTTGAGTCTTTGTGTTGAAACTGAACCATGTGAATTTATTATTTCAATTGCACTAACGTTGCTAATGAAGATTGTGAGAATTTTGATGTGAAGGAAGTTTTCAAGGGTCAAGAGAAGAGGATGATATGATGTGATCAAGAAGAGTGAAAAGCCTAAGATTGGGGATTCCCCGGTGGTACATCCTAGCAAATTCCAAGAAGACTCAAGCGTCTAAGCTTGGGGATGCCCAAGGCATCCCCTTCTTCATCAACAAATTATCAGGTCACTTCTAGTGAAACTATATTTTTATTCGGTCACATCTTATGTTCTTTACTTGGAGCGTCTTTTATTTTTGTTTTCAGTTTGTTTTTACTTTTGCTTTCAGTTTGTTTTTACTTTTTCAATAATCTTGGTTGGACCCCAGCATTCTTTTATTGGAGAGTGACATGCTCCGCTTTTTCATGAGAATACGTTGTATTCTTAATCTCTGTCTAGCTGCTGCATTTATTCAGCTCATGTTTTGCATACATCTCTTATTAGAGTTATTAGTTTTAGTAGTATTATTTTAGTACTATCATGTTTGCTTGCTGTATCATAAAGAGTATTTTTGTTAAAGCATGTTTTGTATGGTGCTTGTTGGGAGAAAGAAAACTGCTGCTTGAAGTAGAATTTATAACAGTACTAGTAGAAGCTTGTATAGACTGTGGCTAGGACTTTTTCATGCCATGCTAAATGTTATTTTAGTTTTAAAGCCTTGTGGTTATTGAGTAGCATGATTAGCCTCAAATATCTGAGAGTGTTTAATATGTCTTGAAAGATTCTGAGTTGTTCTTGTCATAGTAAAGCATCAATATATGGTATTCTCTTTCGAATGATTTATTTGGTTGACTTGGCACATGCTCACACCATGTTTATGACTACAAACCAGTCACGAATAGCCTCCATGACCACTTAGTTTTAGAACTTGTGATACTTCTTATGTTTTAATTAATGATGCTTATGTCGCTATGCATGATTATGGCTCTTATGCTCTCTTGATTTGTCGCTCCCATTCTTTTGCTAGCCTCCACCTGTACTAAGTATGATCTCTACTCGTGCATCCAAACTCCCTTGAACCAAGGTTTTTCCCATTGTGTACACCATGCCTACCTACATGTGGTATTTAACTGCCATTCCAAAGTAAATTGCTCATGTGTTACCTTTAAAACCTTCAAAATTACTCCTGCTTTATGTTCATGTTTTTGCTCATGAGGACGTAAATAGAGAATCTTTATCTCACTTGTTGATTGGATTTCACACCCTGGACTAGTGGCTTCATCCGCTTATCCAAATGATAGAAGAGCTGGTAGTGGGGTGTCCAGCCCCAAATTACTACAAACAAATTCTCTTCACTATTTTTGCCCTTGATTTATCAGTCAAAGCATAATTGTGTAAACAAAAGAGAAAGAGGGATGACCTTCTACACCAGTTGCGTCCTTCACCATGGGAGCCGCTCTTGTGAATCCAGTTGACTTGTGACGTACTGTATTTTATGTTTACCATTCGTTGACATTAGCATACATCTCCCAAAATATAGACACTCCTCCATGGTATGTGATTGTTGGCAGGCACCCGAGGATTCGGTTAGCCATGGTTTGTGAAAGATGGATGGGAGGAGTGTCAAAATTTTAATACCTCTGTTAATTAAAATAAAAGCTCTAGCGCATGAGTGATCCCTGCTTCCCTCCACGAAGGGATTTTATTTTACTTTTGTGTTGAGTCTCCATCTTCTAACTTTATGCAGAGTTGAGAGAGCATTTTTTGCCATTCCGAGTTCTATGTGCATTTGTCCAATAAGCATCAATAATTACTTCATAATGTGATATTATTTGTTCTTAAATTATTTCTTCTAGTCTTCCTCATGTACTTTGAAGGTGTCCTGGCATTTATGTTTTGCCCCACTCTTAAGGACTATCGAAATATCACTTTGCCATGCGTTCTCTATACCTAAAACAAACACTCTTCGTGATGCAAAGTAATTTCTATGCTTTATTATTAAATTTTTATTTATCATGCCCATGTTTAAAGTTTTATGATCTCAGCGTGCATATACTTTACATTAGATTGATCAAGTTTATGTTAGTAGCATGTCACCTCAGAAATTATTGTTTTATTGTTTACCTACTCGAGGAAGAGTAGGAACTAAGCTTGGGGATGCTTGATACGTTATAAACATATCCCTAATTTTTGATGCTCCGTGATGATATTATGCCAATTGCTACATGTTTTCTCCCTTCTTTATGTCATTTTTATCGGTTTTCCGGACAAACCTATTGACAAGATGCCACAGAGCCAATTCCATGTTTTCTACTGTTTTTAGTTTCAGAAAAGTTGTTCTGGAAATATTCTCGAAATTGGAAAGTTCGAAGCCTGGAAGTCCTATTTTCCCCGGAAGCATCTAGAAGACCGAAGAGGAGCCAAAGAGGGGCAGCAGGGGGGCCACACCATAGGGTGGCGCGCCCCTAGCCGCGCCAACTATAGGTGTGGTCCCCTGGAGCTCCACCGCCTTTGCCCTTTCGCCTATTTAAGCCCCCCGGATGGAAAACCCTAGGCACCTTATCAAAATCCCCGAAAAAGTTCCGCAGCCGCCGTCACCGTCAACCATAGATCAAGAGGATTCTGAAGCTGTTTCCGGCACCCTGCCGGAGAGGAGATCATCACTGGAGGCTTCTACATCACCATGCCTGCCTCCGGAGTGATCTGTGAGTAGTTCATCCCTGGACTACGGGTTCGTAGTTGTAGCTAGATGGTTGCCTTCTCCTCATATGCCTCCATGTTTAGATCTCATGAGCTGCCTATCATGATCGAGATTGATCTTATGTAATTATATATGCTGTGTTTGCTGGGATCCTATGAATATTGAACTTATGCCAAGTTGATTATAGTCTTTATTACATATGTTATTTGTGATCTTGCATGCTTTCTGTTGCTAGTGGTTATTCTGGCCAAGTAGTTGCTAGTGACTCCAAGAGGGAGTATTTATGCTTGATAGTGGGTTCATGCCTCCTTGTTGCCTTGCTCGAGTGACAGAAACGTGAAGGGGGAGGATGTGCTGTTGCCATTAGGGAGAAAACAACAGTGAGAGTGCCCGCGTGCATAATCATTGCTTACATTACACACTTTGTTTAATGCAATTATCTGTTGCTTGCAACTTAATACCTAAGGGGGTTCGGATGATAACCTGAGGGTGGATTATTAGTCATAGATGCAGATGGATGTCGGTCTATGTATCTTGTTGTAATGCCCGCACTAATTATCATAGTAATCTTCATGTTATATTGTGCACTACGGTGCATCCTCTATTTGTCAATTGCCCAGCTGTAATTTGTTCACCCAGCATGCTATCTTTTATGGAGAGACACCACTAGTGAACCTATGAACCCCGGTCCATTTTTCCACACTGTAAAACAAACCACAACAATTTCCTGCTTTCTTTACTAACTGCAAGCATACACTGTTTTTCCACACTATACGTCTAATATTTGTTTTCAGCAAGACCGGTGAGATTGACAACCTCACTGTACCGTTGGGGCAAAGTATTTTGGTTGTGTTGTGTGCAGATTCCACGTTGTTGCTGACATCGGTGAAGCGCCAGCACCACCGTCAATGGCATCAACCTTCCGAAGGTCCACGTTTTCCTACTGGATTGATAACCTTGGTTCTTAACTAAGGGGAAAACTCCTACCGCTGTGCTCATCACACCCTCCTCTTGGGGTATCCCAACGAGTGCAAGATCTGCACCATCACCGAACAATAACCAACAGCGGGGCCGTCGACGTCCATGATGGCTCCTGTGTGTTCTCGAAGAACAAGGGAACCTTATAAGTTACTCACTGCACTTATTCCCTTAAAATTCATGATACCAATGATATCACGAGTTGAGACTAACCGATCTAGTCTGATCAAACTATTTGATCATAACACACATGTAGCGTTCCCACATTTAAATAATGTAAGGACACCTATGTTATTGTGCTAGTCCCTGGATCAATTGCTAGCACCACAGTACAAAAAGTAAATATCATGCAATTGCATCAAATTCTATTACATCGCATGATCCAGTCTTTACAAAATAGTATTACAACTTGCATAGTCTTAGAAGACTACCAGAAAACTAAGATATACAGCGGAAGACATAGTACAACATTGAGCCCATCTTCTTCATGTGCCACAGGCAAAACATGTTGGCGATAGTCTCGAGATCCTAATCAAAATCTTCACTCGTTTTCAGAAACATCTGCAATATGGAATATGCAGCCACAAGGGAGTCAATACAATTTAATATATTGGCAAGTAACACTATGGTGGATATAAATGGCAAGACTAATACTATATGCTTATTTGGCTGAGTGGAGTTTAGGCTAAGTTTGCATAAAGCCAGTTTTCCCCTATCTTTTATCATAAAACAATTTCATCTGTAATAGGTATCATTGATAGAAAACAGTGAACCTTAACTAAAATTAAGGAGTACCATTGATAGAAATCAGGGTAAACTCCTTCCCATGTTCACCCATCAAAATTTTATTATGAAGTTGGCATGATGAGATTCTTCCGTCATTCCTTGTCCAGCTTCTCAAATTGTCCATAACCAGGGACACGGCTAAGATCTTAGTTTGTTGACTCTGCAGAGTTTGTGCACTTTCACCTTTAGACTCAAATCAGCCCAAACATCCTATACACCCTGAGTGCATTAAGGAAAGGATAAGATTGAGACAAGATCTTTTAGAAGAAATTCCACCACCGTCAGGCTTGACCCGTTCCAACCTATACCCCCTACATCTGCTAGTCAAGCACTGATGAGTTCATTCAACTTAGTTGATCAAGACAGAGCCCATATGACTAAAGGCTGCACGGGAAGCTACTAAACTTAGAAGGACATATTAATCTCTTTGTTCCTGGGTGGCCATCCTCAAGTGACAACCTCAAGTGGAATAACCCTTAGAAAAGGGCCCTGAGGCAACACTCAACATAAACCATTCTTTCCACTTCCACCCAGGTGATTCATTAAACTTAGTAGTTTTATCCTTAACATCCAAATAAAACATTTGAAGAGCATAGCAATTCCACTAAGTTCAATGTCTTCTATACTAGAAGGATATAGAAGGATGGCTACACACTACTTGGGATATTAGCATAGCATAATATAACTTAGTAAAATTTCCTATCATGCATACTACTCAAAACTCTATAATGCATATAAAATAATACGTAGTTGATGGTGTGTTACTTGCCTTGTTGAAGTTGGTGAAGATATTCACACTCTCTTCACAAAAGATCGTTGCTCTCCGTACAATCTATTCATTGAAAACACAATAACAAAATAAACAAACATGCTATCAAGCAAACATAGTGAAGAGATCATACAAAGCAATAACATAGCAAAAGGGGGTTTAACCTAGATGGCTAGGGCAAGGTCTACGTTTGAGTTTGAAAGATTCATTCTCTAATGGTCTCATACTTGTTAAGGAAATTTCAAGGGTTTACTTGGGATGGACTAGGTTGAGTTTGATGTGATCTAACTTTATTATAACCATACTTGTCGAGGAAGTTCCAAGAGTTCACTAAGGATGTTTTAGGTTGAGTTGGTAGTAACCAAACTTTATTGAAAACATATTTATCTAAGAAGTTCCAAGATTTCACCAAGGTGATCTCACTATTTTAACTAGAGTATCACAAAACAATGTGTAACACTTAGTTGTTTTCATCAAAACATTTGAGTGATCTAAGTTAGTCCTTCCATTTTGGTTAAGGTGGGTCTAGGTTCAACTAACTTCATAGCCATATAGATAACAAGATAAAGTCTTGGGATTTTCCATTTGGGTCAATGGTTGGACAAAAACACTTGTTATTCTTCAACTTGTGTGGATTGCTCCAAGTCTTCATATGCTTATCTTCTTGGAGTTCATCTTCATGCTTATATTGTAGTTTCCTCCTTGGATGGATTCTTCTCTTGGTCTTGATAGTATTCATGGTTTTCTCACTAGTTGTTTCCCAAGTGGTGTGGTCACAACTAAGTGTTTTATTTAACAAATGTGAAAATATCACTAAGTCAAAATAGAGGGGAAATGAGACAAGAGGATAGAATGGGAGAGGTGAGTCTTCTTCTTCATTTCTTCATGTACTTGCACTTGATGGAGTATGCTTCAGAGTGTTGTGGATCCTAAGTCATTTCTTCAATGATCTTCCTTGTTTCTCTTCATTTTTCCATCAAGGTGAAAGGAGAAGAATAGAAAAGGGGAAGGGAAAATACTTAGAGAGAAAGGGGGTTAGTCTTCTAAGTGCTTCCACTTCTTGGAGATGCTTCTGAAGTTTGTTTTATTTGCTAAGTCCTTCATTGGTCTTCTATCTTCATGTTGAAAAATCTCTAGATGGTTAAGTCCTCCATTGCACTTCATGGTTCTCACAAATCCCAACTTGGTGAAATCTTGAAGCAAGCATGGGGAGGCAAGAAGTTGATGGAAACATTTGTACTAGTGTTTTTAGGTTCATTTGTTGGCTAAGTATAAGTTGAAACTTCATTAAGGACTTAGCCTTGGTTTCATATAGCCATACACACATAGAACCACTTAAGCAAAATATTTCCTAAGTCATTTTTAAAATGGTGTGAAACATGTGTGTGATAACTTGGCCTAAAGTACATGGGTATGGCTCATATGTGTCCAAAATTCCATGGCACTGGTTTCTATGGATTAAGGTTACCATATGGAGCAACATTGCTTAAGAAAACATATTAAAATTATTTATAGAATTTAAACTAAGTCAAATTTGCTCAAATGGCCATATAATTCTAAAATCAATTTTAATCTGTTCAATTTTTATTTTGGGACAGAGGATATGAAAGTACACATCCTAAGGTTTCCAAATATATTTTATTTACAATTTTTGGATTTGTAGAATTTGAATTATGCCAAAATTCATCAAACAAGTTATTTAAATTTGAACCAAATTAAGTTTTTCAAATTTGAGTTTGTACAGTTCTAAAAGATTCTACACATACAGGGGATTTCAAAAAGTCCAAGTTTGCTAAATTTGGGCCTATGGATCAAAAGTTATGATAGATCTAAGGTGCAGGGGCTTTTCTGCAAAATTTACTATTTAATTTCTATTCCGGAAGAAAAACAGAAAAATGGGCTGCTATTTGTTGCGCTGGGCGACAGATAAGGGGTGGGCCTGGGCTGGCTACGCGTTGCGCTGGGCGATGGATAAAATCTTAACGCGTACGCTGACGCGACGCTCTCTGATTCGCCGATACCTGTTCGGCTTTAGGATCTAATCACGACCGTTAAAACAGATCGGACGGACAGGGATGGCTAGGTCTTACCTCCGGCCGGAAACGGCTGCCGGCAATGGCGGGGACGGCGGTGCGACGTCGGGTGTGGACGATGGCGACGTTCCGTTGATCCTCGAGCTCAACAAAGACCATGAAGAGGTTTAGCAGAGCACGGCGACTCGAATGGCGACGATGGCGTCCACTATGGTGGCTCCTCTCGGTGGCGCGGTGGGTACCCGAGGCGTCTGGGGGGGGTTCCTTCTCCGGCGAGCTCTTCCTCGCCGCTATGCTGCACCAAAACGACGCACAAAAGACTCAAAACACTCGCAAGGAAGCAAGGAGGCTAAATGGAGTGGTCTCGGGCTCGGACATGCGCCAAACTCACCGGAATTTGATGAATACGGCGAAGGAAACAAAGAACTCTGGCGAGCTCGTTCTCTGGCTTGGTGGGGAGAGAGAGGGCAACACTAGAGGGCAAATGGAGAGGACACCGTGTGCTTTAAGAGTAGGGCAAGGGGAAAATCAATAGGGCATGGAAACGGCCGCAATTAATCGATTTGATTGCTGTTTACTCGGGTAGAAACGGAAGAGAAGGATTGAAGATGATGATGACGTCATAGCTGACGTCAGCATTCTATTCTTTTCTTGTTTTCTTATTTAATTTATATCTTCTGTTTAAATAATCCAATTAACATGAAACAAAATTCTAAATTCATAATATTTGAAATACTTTCTAGCAATACCATTTTTGTAAACTTTTCAACATATTTTTATTTTTTTAATTTTGTAAATTTGAATAATACCTTAATGGTAGCTTAATGTGATTTTTAATTTAGAAAATTATAAAATATAAATATTTGTCAAATAAAATTTCAGTAGATTTATAATGATCAAAAACTATTTTCCAAAACCAATTCAAAGTGTTTTCATCTTTTATAATTTTTAAAATATGATGAAAACATGAATAGTTTTTAATAGAAAAAGATGGTTAATTATAGAAATATGATTTAAATGATTTTATAAAATATTTCTATGGTTCAAATTATTGTTTTCTAGGCCCTTTTAATTTTTTTTCAACATATGAGCAATTCACTCATGATATCTTATTAACATAATAAAAATAGAGAATTTATTAATAAATTTTAAATTGAGGGTGAGTAAGAATGGAGAGATTTTCTCAAATGAAGATGTTGTTTTCCCAATTGAAATCATTGTTTTTCCAAGATACTTTAGTTTTTTTCATAACTCAATAATATATATATCACCTTATTGTTTTGTTGATTGTCATAATACTTGGAAAACAAATATCCAACTTTTATCCATTTGAGGTTAATAATAATAGTGACAAAAATTCTTGGAGACAAGGAGAAAATATATTAGAGATAGTAACTCTCTGGTTTTTTAATTATTATAAACATTTTCAAAATGGTAGTTGAGTTGAAAACATGTTTGATAAAGGTGTTTTCTAAGATAATATTTTATTCACAAGAGGGAACATATTTTATTTTAGAAATAGGCTTTAGGGTTTATGGAATAGAGGTATAATGGATTCTTAATTTCAATTTTCATTGAGTTATGTATTGTTTCCTTTTATTTCTTTCATCTCATTATTTTTTGGTGATTTGCATAACATGAAAACAAAAAGTTTCAAATTTTAGTGATTTTTGGACTTTCCAAAAATCAGGGATGTTACACCATAAAACTCGTTACTCATATCGTCCTCTTTTTCTCATCCATATCCCCGATGTCCTTGTGATAAATCACACCATGTCCGGCCAGACAATATGACATCGATGATACTGAGAGGGCCTAGAGTGTGTATCCTTCTATCGTCTAGAGGAGATAAGTACTAGTCTTGAACGATCTCAGTTTCATTTCACTTTCTAGATCATACCTAGATATCACCGTAGTGATCCCTAATTACGGCAAGATGGTTGATGAAATCAAAAGTATAACTTTTGATCGTGCAATCACTAGATATTCTCATAGTATAGAAATAATATTCAATGACAACTTCATATGTATTTTGCTAAAATACATTACAATTGTTTACTCTCTTTTAGCAACAACATACACTTGGTAGGACAACTTTGTCCAAGTTCATGATCAGGAAAATGTGATAATCTCACAAACCATAAGCTAATCTTAGAGACAAGATCAGGAACTCTTGTTTGTTTATGTCTTCATATCGGCACAAAGTTTCTTTGAAAACTCACTTTTCAAGTGCTATAGCGGTTGTAGCATGATGACATCAACTTAATTATGAACTTTGAGATAGAATAATAACTGAATATTATTGACTCTAGGGCATACCTCCAACAACTTTGATCGTCCAAAGATAGTACTAACAAACAACACAAATACCTGTCGCACCCTGACTTCTAGGGGATACTCACCGTACGAACTGGATAGCAGATGCTTGGATTATGGGGCATAACTGCTCCCACGTCCCAGCTTCCTGGTAGGCCTGCGCTTATGCGCGACAACACAAGCCCTGCTATTCCATCGTCGATGTAAACTATCCACTAGAGATCAAAGGCACTTCCGTCGACGTACTTCAAACCATACACACATGGTACGTCAACGGCGTTGAACAACTGATATCACAACAGATCTCTACGACACAAAAGATTGAAATAAGTTGCAAATGGCTCTCATTAGAGCAGAGATAGCAAATACAATCATTCAGAGGGCACCTGCCCCAACAATACATCATTACAATACAGCGGAAGCATTCAACATGTCTGAGTACAGACAAGAACCAAATAGGCCTAAGAGGCCGGAAACGAAAAGACGGAGCCCATCCACGAAGTCTCGGATCCTGCCCGGGTCCGCTATCTACTCGTCAACAGTCTCGTCAAACTTCACGTAGATGCCACCATGTAGATCCTCGGAAACGTAGGTCTGCGGAAACCACAGCCCCAAAGGGGTCAGTACATAAACGTACTGGCAAGCAAGACTCACAGTTCACCAAAGTGTAACCCGTCAACACCAAGCACAGATGCTTTGGGTTCAACGGAAGGAAAGGGGATATAAAAGATGCTGCAACTGGATGCGCTAACCAACTACAGAGAACTACAACTTCCAACTAACAGAAAGGGGATAAGATCGAGTATTGTAACCAACTGAAAGATAACTTCAAGCAAACCCATCCTGGATCTCGCCCCTTATCCAAAGAAGCAATCCGAGGATAACTCACACAGTTGAGTTAATGATGGTTCAGATTATTGTGTCAATAAGCCTATTACTAGTCAAGTTGTTAATCATTGGGTGTACGATTGTGAATCATTAGGTTTAAGTTGTCATGAGTACTTGTTAGCCAGTACTTTCACCAAGTAATCCATAACCGCGGAAAACACGGCTTCTCGAGAAGATTATCCCTGCAGGGTTGCACCAATTTGGCCGTACACTCATGAATATCCCGCCAGATGGGATGCCTCCCACCAAGCGGGGCACTCAACACAACCAACCATTCTTCGCATCAAGCCCAAAGAACCTTGGGCGCACGGCTAATCAAGCCCCGAAGAAAAGGGACCCTCATAGCACTCTAAGACCGTGTCCCCCTATATGCCGACTACAAAAGTTCCACCCTGGCCTGGGCTCGCAAAAACATGCATGCGGCAAATGGAAAACACGAACTAAATGAGGCGATTTGGACGAGATGCGAATCAGGTCAAGTTGAGGGGGGCGCCCATACTCGCTTCCCAAATGCGGGTAGTGCGCTCATCATGGATCAGTAGACAAGACCCTTTTCCTATTAGGGTCGACACTAGCAGGCTTCAAAACCTCTCATGGGCCTCCTGCCGGTGCCTTATCATCAAATTTATTATTAATAGTAACATTAGCATGATTGATTGATTAAACATCGAGCCCCCAGAACATAATAGAAATGGTAACAGAAAGTAACGGGAACAGACTCGAGCAAAACAACCTAAGCATGCTAGTAAGACACGGGCTCAACCAACGGGGTGATAGGAGTGGAGGTGAGGCAATCTCAGGGTTAAAGGATTCATGTGATGGGTTCGTAACAGAATAACTACTACTAAGGCTAGCAGAAAACAACAACGAAAAGTATCGGTAACCAATGTTGAAAGGAACACAGTGGTTCATGTGAGTGATAACTTGCCTGCAAAACCCAGTAGCCTGGTACTGAGCTAACTCCTTAGAAGGGGTGTCGTAAGGATCGTCGGTCTCAACGTCGTCGTATATCCGGGAAGAAGCAAACAAACATTGCAGAAAGATAAACAATCAATATAATGGCATAGGTGCACAAACATGGGATGATGCATGTCATGTTAATAGATGCATCAAAGTAACCTACTTGACAAGAGAACACAATTTAATTGGACCCATATGCAATGTGAATTGCATATGGATGCAAATGGTTTAGGTTGAAGCAATGATCTACATTTGATTAACAGGTGTAAGTAGTTAAACATGATGCATGCATGATGAAAACAATAAGATAACAATAAATAACAATGATAGATGCAAGTGGAAAAGGATTGGAACAAGTTTGGAAATCATTTAGTAAGTTTTGGAAAGTTTGGTTACTAAACATGTCACACAAGTAATTGTTGTTTTCAACAAGTTAAAGTGTTCAAAACAGATAACAAAGTTTATATTTGAAAAGGTTACGCTTTTATGGTTTGAAAACATATTTTATATGTCCCAAAAGAATTTGTTTGGATCAAGTTATGAATTTACAATATTAAATGAATTAAATAAGGTTTAAATTATTTGACCACTTTTAATTGTTCAAAACATGAAACAAAATTTATATTTGGAAAGAGGGTTTAATTTTGCATGGAAAACATATTTCATTTGTGGAAATTGGATTTAAAATGAGCAAGTTATTATTTTGGCAATTTTAAATGCAATAAACAAGAAACAGTTGTTTTCAGCAATTTAAATTATTCAAAACAGCAAACAAAATTTATATTTGGAAAGTACATGAAAAATTGATTGGAAAACATATTTAGTTTGTTGAAATTGGAATTTTTATGCCCAAGTTATGAATTTTGCAAATTTAAGTGAATTTGACAAGTTTTCAAATATTACACCAATTTAAAATATTCAAAACAGTAAACAAATTTTATATTTGGATAGATCATTTAATTTGGTATTGAAAACATATCAAAAATGTTGGATTTGGAGTTAGGATGATTTATTTATGCAATTTCCAAAATTGGGTGCAAATCTGCCATTTTTAGGGAACCAGGGACTAGAAAAAATATTTGCAGGGGTCTAGAATTAATTTGCAAGGGCCTATTGGTGAATACTGAGAAGGTGCTGTTCTAAACAAAGGAAATAAAAAAGATTTGGTAAATGGTGGGAGGGGGGACTTGAACCCCTAACCTGCTGCCTGCAAACCATGGGTGCTAACCAACTGGGCTGGATCTGCTGCATTGGGAAAGGAAGAAAAAGAGAGAGTTTAGAGTTTAGAAAATTTTGGAAAAATTCCTGTGGGCTTAATATAGCAACATCTACCAGTGTCCACTTTGGTTTTTGTGAAATTCAAATTTATGTTTGCTGTTTAAGATTTAAACCAAATTAAGTGAAATTTGCAATATTAATTAATATGAGAAAAACAAGGCATTTTCAATAGGGTTTCCCCTAGGGTTTTAAAAGTGAATTAAGAATACAAATTAGTGGTGAACTTCATGGATTCAAAAGATTAATGATTTTTAGGATTGGTTTGAATTTGAAAGCAGTTTGGGAAGTAATTGATTGAATAAAACCAACAATTTAATAGATGAACATTATGGAAGAAAAGAAAACAATTTGGTTGTTTTTATTTGAAATAACATTTTGGAAATTGTAACATCACAAGGATGAAACAAAGGGTTTGAATTTTGAGTTGAAATTCAAACAGAAAACAAAGGAAAACAAATGAAAACAGTTGGAAAACAAATGAAAACAGAGAAAAACAAATGGAAAACAAACAAAACAAATGCAATCAACATGATGCCATGATGCAAAACATAAAATAACAGAGAGCAAAACATTCTAAAGGTTATTTTTCAGACTTGGGATGTTACAAAACGCCCCCCCTTGAAGGAATCGCGCCCCGAGATTCCTACTGAGAAAAGAAAAGGTCCGGATACTTATTGGAAAGATCCACTTGAGCTGTGACACGTGAAACACATCGTGCACATTGGATAGACGTCAGGGAATTTGGAAACCACCGGAACATTTTCAAGTGAGGGGAGAGGTTTTTGTATCTAGGGTGTATAGCTGAATGGAACTTGATTCATTTGGAGAATAGATTATCTGGCTAGAATGGTGGAACAGAGTTATTGACATCAATGCAACACCAAGAATAACATCAATGTCAGAATCATCAACATGAGAGTAACGAGGAATATGTGGCCTCTCATTAGAATTGGATTGTTCTTACTTATCTTGGAAGTCAACATTTGAGATTCCGGGGAGTGAACAGAGTTTTGATTGCTTAGTGGAACCAGAATTTGGGTTGTATGTTGTGGAAAAGATTGTTGATACAAAGGAATGTGATGCTCCGGTATCAAATAACACTTTAACTGGATAAGAGTTTACGAGGAAGTTTTGATTAGACGCCGGTAGAAGATTTGAAGTGGAAAACAATCAACAAGATTTCAACGGACGAAAAGGATGTTTAGAAGAACAGGATATCAACATCGGGGAAAACGAGAACAAAACTCCTGAGGTACTACGGAAAACCCATCCGGGCTTCTAAAGGATAAATATCTACTGCTTAAGGAATAGAGGATCTGCTTCCGGGGCTTATTTGCCACCGTTCTCAATCGTGAGTAGGCAACATGATAAATCATGTCACAACCACCTCCATTCCTATGGTCTAGTAGATATAACCATCCTAGAGAAACCAGAATACGTGAAATCCTAACTTGAAAGTTTTAGATGAGATTGGAGAAATCAACGTTGCACTTCCTTACCAGAAAAGGGAGGGAGGGTGGGGAAAAGAAGAAAAAGAACAGAATTCCTACTCTCACGTTTCATTTTTCCTATATAGCTACAAAATAGTTTCTAGACTCAACTGCGACCAGTAAAAAGGGATCCTACAGGCAGACAGGCTCTGATACCATTTGTCGCACCCTGACTTCTAGGGGATACTCACCGTACGAACTGGATAGCAGATGCTTGGATTATGGGGCATAACTGCTCCCACGTCCCAGCTTCCTGGTAGGCCTGCGCTTATGCGCGACAACACAAGCCCTGCTATTCCATCGTCGATGTAAACTATCCACTAGAGATCAAAGGCACTTCCGTCGACGTACTTCAAACCATACACACATGGTACGTCAACGGCGTTGAACAACTGATATCACAACAGATCTCTACGACACAAAAGATTGAAATAAGTTGCAAATGGCTCTCATTAGAGCAGAGATAGCAAATACAATCATTCAGAGGGCACCTGCCCCAACAATACATCATTACAATACAGCGGAAGCATTCAACATGTCTGAGTACAGACAAGAACCAAATAGGCCTAAGAGGCCGGAAACGAAAAGACGGAGCCCATCCACGAAGTCTCGGATCCTGCCCGGGTCCGCTATCTACTCGTCAACAGTCTCGTCAAACTTCACGTAGATGCCACCATGTAGATCCTCGGAAACGTAGGTCTGCGGAAACCACAGCCCCAAAGGGGTCAGTACATAAACGTACTGGCAAGCAAGACTCACAGTTCACCAAAGTGTAACCCGTCAACACCAAGCACAGATGCTTTGGGTTCAACGGAAGGAAAGGGGATATAAAAGATGCTGCAACTGGATGCGCTAACCAACTACAGAGAACTACAACTTCCAACTAACAGAAAGGGGATAAGATCGAGTATTGTAACCAACTGAAAGATAACTTCAAGCAAACCCATCCTGGATCTCGCCCCTTATCCAAAGAAGCAATCCGAGGATAACTCACACAGTTGAGTTAATGATGGTTCAGATTATTGTGTCAATAAGCCTATTACTAGTCAAGTTGTTAATCATTGGGTGTACGATTGTGAATCATTAGGTTTAAGTTGTCATGAGTACTTGTTAGCCAGTACTTTCACCAAGTAATCCATAACCGCGGAAAACACGGCTTCTCGAGAAGATTATCCCTGCAGGGTTGCACCAATTTGGCCGTACACTCATGAATATCCCGCCAGATGGGATGCCTCCCACCAAGCGGGGCACTCAACACAACCAACCATTCTTCGCATCAAGCCCAAAGAACCTTGGGCGCACGGCTAATCAAGCCCCGAAGAAAAGGGACCCTCATAGCACTCTAAGACCGTGTCCCCCTATATGCCGACTACAAAAGTTCCACCCTGGCCTGGGCTCGCAAAAACATGCATGCGGCAAATGGAAAACACGAACTAAATGAGGCGATTTGGACGAGATGCGAATCAGGTCAAGTTGAGGGGGGCGCCCATACTCGCTTCCCAAATGCGGGTAGTGCGCTCATCATGGATCAGTAGACAAGACCCTTTTCCTATTAGGGTCGACACTAGCAGGCTTCAAAACCTCTCATGGGCCTCCTGCCGGTGCCTTATCATCAAATTTATTATTAATAGTAACATTAGCATGATTGATTGATTAAACATCGAGCCCCCAGAACATAATAGAAATGGTAACAGAAAGTAACGGGAACAGACTCGAGCAAAACAACCTAAGCATGCTATTAAGACACGGGCTCAACCAACGGGGTGATAGGAGTGGAGGTGAGGCAATATCAGGGTTAAAGGATTCATGTGATGGGTTCGTAACAGAATAACTACTACTAAGGCTAGCAGAAAAGAACAACGAAAAGTATCGGTAACCAATGTTGAAAGGAACACAGTGGTTCATGTGAGTGATAACTTGCCTGCAAAACCCAGTAGCCTGGTACTGAGCTAACTCCTTAGAAGGGGTGTCGTAAGGATCGTCGGTCTCAACGTCGTCGTATATCCGGGAAGAAGCAAACAAACATTGCAGAAAGATAAACAATCAATATAATGGCATAGGTGCACAAACATGGGATGATGCATGTCATGTTAATAGATGCATCAAAGTAACCTACTTGACAAGAGAACACAATTTAATTGGACCCATATGCAATGTGAATTGCATATGGATGCAAATGGTTTAGGTTGAAGCAATGATCTACATTTGATTAACAGGTGTAAGTAGTTAAACATGATGCATGCATGATGAAAACAATAAGATAACAATAAATAACAATGATAGATGCAAGTGGAAAAGGATTGGAACAAGTTTGGAAATCATTTAGTAAGTTTTGGAAAGTTTGGTTACTAAACATGTCACACAAGTAATTGTTGTTTTCAACAAGTTAAAGTGTTCAAAACAGATAACAAAGTTTATATTTGAAAAGGTTACGCTTTTATGGTTTGAAAACATATTTTATATGTCCCAAAAGAATTTGTTTGGATCAAGTTATGAATTTACAATATTAAATGAATTAAATAAGGTTTAAATTATTTGACCACTTTTAATTGTTCAAAACATGAAACAAAATTTATATTTGGAAAGAGGGTTTAATTTTGCATGGAAAACATATTTCATTTGTGGAAATTGGATTTAAAATGAGCAAGTTATTATTTTGGCAATTTTAAATGCAATAAACAAGAAACAGTTGTTTTCAGCAATTTAAATTATTCAAAACAGCAAACAAAATTTATATTTGGAAAGTACATGAAAAATTGATTGGAAAACATATTTAGTTTGTTGAAATTGGAATTTTTATGCCCAAGTTATGAATTTTGCAAATTTAAGTGAATTTGACAAGTTTTCAAATATTACACCAATTTAAAATATTCAAAACAGTAAACAAATTTTATATTTGGATAGATCATTTAATTTGGTATTGAAAACATATCAAAAATGTTGGATTTGGAGTTAGGATGATTTATTTATGCAATTTCCAAAATTGGGTGCAAATCTGCCATTTTTAGGGAACCAGGGACTAGAAAAAATATTTGCAGGGGTCTAGAATTAATTTGCAAGGGCCTATTGGTGAATACTGAGAAGGTGCTGTTCTAAACAAAGGAAATAAAAAAGATTTGGTAAATGGTGGGAGGGGGGACTTGAACCCCTAACCTGCTGCCTGCAAACCATGGGTGCTAACCAACTGGGCTGGATCTGCTGCATTGGGAAAGGAAGAAAAAGAGAGAGTTTAGAGTTTAGAAAATTTTGGAAAAATTCCTGTGGGCTTAATATAGCAACATCTACCAGTGTCCACTTTGGTTTTTGTGAAATTCAAATTTATGTTTGCTGTTTAAGATTTAAACCAAATTAAGTGAAATTTGCAATATTAATTAATATGAGAAAAACAAGGCATTTTCAATAGGGTTTCCCCTAGGGTTTTAAAAGTGAATTAAGAATACAAATTAGTGGTGAACTTCATGGATTCAAAAGATTAATGATTTTTAGGATTGGTTTGAATTTGAAAGCAGTTTGGGAAGTAATTGATTGAATAAAACCAACAATTTAATAGATGAACATTATGGAAGAAAAGAAAACAATTTGGTTGTTTTTATTTGAAATAACATTTTGGAAATTGTAACATCACAAGGATGAAACAAAGGGTTTGAATTTTGAGTTGAAATTCAAACAGAAAACAAAGGAAAACAAATGAAAACAGTTGGAAAACAAATGAAAACAGAGAAAAACAAATGGAAAACAAACAAAACAAATGCAATCAACATGATGCCATGATGCAAAACATAAAATAACAGAGAGCAAAACATTCTAAAGGTTATTTTTCAGACTTGGGATGTTACAATACCTCAAGAATAGTAACAACAATAGTAGGTGAGTTGTCAGTTCTGCCACACCTAAAAAGATACTTACTTGACACAATTTATTAGTAGCAACAATGATATGATGGCAGCGGTGGTGTGATAGTAACAACAATAGTAAAGTAACAATAGCAATAGTAATAACGAAAGTAAATAAAGTGGAAAACAAGATTAAGAACACTGTATGCATATGAACGGATGAACGAGCATTGCATTAATGAGATTGATCATGTAATAATAATAACGTAGGGCATGGAACAATGAAGAAATATATACCATGTATCCCACATATAGTTATACGTGCTTTCTAAAAGAACTTGCACAAAATCTTTTGTCCAACCATCCCAATTTAACGGGGCCAATCATGGAACCTAATGGTAACTAAGATACTCGTACAAAACACCAAAACAAAATATTAACACTCAATGGATATATGTAATTCTCAAATTACATCCCTTGCCCTTTGATATCCCAATCTGTCACTTTGGGGTCTCCGGTTTCGAACCATAATAGGTGCATACAACTTGCAGGTATGATCATAAACAATAATTATATTCATGAAAACGTTGTTGGGAATATGCCCTAGAGGCAATCATGTATGATGTAATTCCCAATGTATTCATAAAGTTATTAAGTCGTCCTTGATACATCTGATACATGTCATTGAATATGTGATTCGATTGTGGAACCATGTATTCATGTTGTTCATACTAGATTGTCCTTGGTCATTTAGGTTGTGCTAGACACACACCCTAGACTAATGTGAGTGTTGGCTGATAACACGGTTCCACTTGTCATGGGCATGGTGATGCCATTCCAACGTTCACAGAGTTGGCTAAAGAGTTTAGCAAGTCGGACTGACCCATATTGAGATGCAACGAGTATGTCGTCATTTGCATGTCTCAATCATTGTAATCCTTAGATCTGAGATTGTTGCACAATCCGAGTTGTGGATCACCGACTTAGGTTCTGTCAAACGTTGTTCCGTGACAAGGCAGTTATAAAGGCAGAGTTCGGTTCGAATGAGAAGCAGGCTGCGTGATGTGGATAATCAAGATGGGATTTTGCCCCTCCGAATGGAGAGATATTGTCTGGGCCCTCTCGAGTGATATGATTCCGGAAGCATGGTCATGCGCAACTCGGTTAAGTGTTAACTGAGTCTATTGACTAAGAGTTAGTCAGATGAATCATATATCACGGACCGAGAAGATAGTTGAGCTATTTAGGGATGACGATAATTCGCCTATAGTTTGACAAGGTATATCGTGAGGCAAAAGGGACTAAGATGAAAGTCACACTGGAAGGTATGTCGTCATGACTCTATGGCACTTGGGAGTCGCCCACGTTCTGCTAGGAGCCGCTGCCGATTGATCGATTGGGAGTTGGACTCCAATCGTGTCCAAGTCGCCATGAGCCTACAGGGTCGCATACTTAAGAGCGGGAGCAAGTGTATTGGTCGGATTGGACCCGAACCGGAAATGGACTGAGTTTGTGAGTCGGACTCACAGAGGGAATGGGCCACAAGCATTGTGAAGCCCACTACCGCTCTCTATATAAAGAGGGGCGCAGATTGCCCAGCGAGCACGTTACTCCACTCCCATGCGTTGGGAACCCTAGCCCCACTCAGTCCAGTCGTCGCACCTGACCTAGCAGTCCGCCGTCGGAGCTCCTCTTCGCACGTGTGGATACCGGCAAAGGTGCTGTACGTTCAGCACTTCGACGTTCGTGGGATTGGATCGGATGGATCAGATCGTGGGACTACACTGCATCGACGCGCTGCATCGATAATCCGCACCTGCGCGTCTAGTGGTAATCCTCGTGGCCTTCTACCTCGGCTAGATCTTGGAAGTATCGCGTAGAAAAGTTTTCGTTTAACTCTACGCGTTCCAACAAACATAAGATGTTCAGATCTGAAATCATGACACTTGGTTCCTAAGTGACAAGCAGTAAGAACAACAAGTTGCAACAACGATGGTTAACATCAATAGTGGAATCTAGCCATTATGCCCTAATAATCTGACAGTCTATTACATGACCAATCTCATCCAATCCCTACCATCCCCTCTGCCCACATAAGAGAATTACTCGCACACGGATGGAGGGATCATGGTTGGTTGATGGAGAGACGTTGATGATGACAATGGCGACAATCTCCCCTCTTCGGAGACCGGAATCAGCTTCCAGATTAGATCTCCGAGGAAGAACATAGGGGTATGGCGGCTCCGTATCGCGAAATGGAAGTGTCAGGTCGTTTAGGTTTTTTCACCGGGGAGAAGAATGTATGCCAAAGGGGAGCCTGGGACGGGGCACACATCTCCCAGGAGAGTAGATAGCACTGACAGGGCCCACCCGCGCCCTCCAGTCGCCCGGTCGACTGGTGGCCCCTCTAGGTCTCCTTCTGACTATGTGGCTCTTTTCTCCCAAAACTTTGTTTTCTTATTTTTCTGAAATTTTTCACGTAAGTTTATTTCTGCACAATAACAAAACCCCAAAGGCAATTCTGTTGAAAGCAGCGTCAGTCTGTGTTAGTTCCATCCAAATCGTGCAAATTAGTGGCAAAACAATAGCAACGGTGTTGGAAAAAGTTGATACGTTTGGAACGTATCAAGGGTACAGTCCGATTTGGTGCGATTTGGGTGGGTCCGGCCTATTGGAAACAACTTGGCGGAGGAATTTGCACGCGTGCGGACGGCCCCAACCCCTTCTCTCACATATGTGTTGTGTACGAGGGTTGACATAGATGTTTGCGCTGGCTATGAGAGTTTTGACTGGGTGGGTGTTTAATGTCTGGGCCGTGTCCGACTGTCCGCCCGGACGTATAGAAGGATATGGGGCGAGCGGTTGGAGATGCTCTAAGGAAAGAAAAAAAAAAGCATACAGTGGATTACTCCTACCATATGATCTCTAAAATACTTGGTGATTAAAATTAAACAAAAAAAAATGTGAGAAGACATCTCAAGAAATGCCATATCTTCGAAAGAGTATTTTTGGCTCCCAAGCTCAGGTGCTCTTGGTATTTAGAAAGTGAAAATTGGTAGTTTGAAGTTTAAAAAATCAAAAATAATTTCCGTGGATATATATACATGTTATCTGGTACAACTTTGTCTTTTTTATGCAGACAACGTAAGAAAATTTTGCTGAAAATTTGGTCATACATAGTGGACATGGATATGTACTTATATATTTTTACAGAAATTTTTTAGACGATTTTTTTTTCGTTTAAAAAAAGAGAAATAGAGCTCGGGAGCTTTAGTAAGAAGTGTTTTTCGCATATCTCCCGTATTTAGTTTAGCAAATATGATACTCCCTTCTTTCCAAAATATTTGACTTCCATTTGTTAAAATATAGGGGTATCAGGGTATGCATACGTATATATGTCTTTCTTACAAGTTTCAACTTGTCAAACATCCTTTTGGTGGAATCCTAAGAAGGTATATTTGTCAATTACATCTACTGTATCTATAATCCTCTGCTTTACATATCCGATACATGCACACCAATCTCGATCGAGAAAACTATCTTAAGGAGCAGGCCACGCATCGATCGGCTCAAACTCAGTCGATCAGAATCCATGACCTACTGCATCCTAGAAGAGTACTGCATCGGCGACGACGACCGGCGGTGCGTCGTCTTCTTCTTGGACTCCCCCCACTCGTGGAACGTAGAGCCGCCATCGGCGAGGTCGTCGCACTCGGGGAACACGGCGGTCTTGTAGCGCACCCTGTCGCGGCACGCCGTGTAGGTGAGGTACCGCTCGCGGAACCCCCTCATGGCGGCGCGCTTGGCCGGTGCCATGACGGCGACGTCGTGCGTGAGCAGGTCGACCTGGCACTCCTCGGCGCCGCCGAGACCAATACCGATGGCGGTGCAGCCGCTGAGGACGAGGTCGGTGAACTCGGCGGCGAAGGGCGCGTAGGCGTAGTCGACCTTGTACTTGCCGCCGTCGGTGGCCCAGTTGGAGCCGTCCCAGATGGTGGCGTAGACGGACATGGGCTTGGAGGGGAAGTCGCCGCCCATGGAGGGCACGCGGACGACCTCGCGGATGGGGACGCCGTCGAGGTAGAAGACGACGTTGTTGGGGGTCCAGGCGATGGCGTAGCGGTGCGCGTCCGAGTCCGACGACGCGGCGGGGTCTAGCGGGAGGAGGTAGCGCTCCTCGCGGCCGCGGGCGGTGCTGCCGTTGCCGTACATGTTGGTCTGCACGCGCCAGCCGTGGCCGCGCCGGTTGCCCAGCAGCTCGAAGTCCAGCTCGTCGTGGTTCTTGGGGTGCTCGTCCCAGTTCGACAGCTGCACCCACGCACGCATGGACAAGTCAGCCGTGTCAGAACAGCACGAGTAATTCTCGACGCGGAACTACTCTGCGTACGACCTTTCCTGTCCGATTCTCGTACGACAAAATATCGGACGAGCTGCATGCGCGAGAAGCTACTCATCGACGGACCAACTGCACTGTCGTACCAAAATCGTACACATCCTATCGTACGCATAGCAGCACTCTTCTCGACGGGAAGAAGGGTTTTTGAATCAATCAAAAGTTATCAACATTTGATCATGTCAATTAAGGTGAATGCATGCATGAATACACAGCAACCTTTTCTCATTCGTGTTTGCTTTCTTCATTATTCTTTCATAGACTTCGAAAGGCAATCCATCATCATCATAACTAAAAAAAAGAATCAGTGTTGGGTTGCTTGGCTAGCTTGGGCTAGCTAGCGCAATCGATGGCCAAGATATTTGAGGCCGGGAAAGCAAGCGACCGATGTCGACACGACGTCCCACCATGTGAAGCGAAGGTGCACCACCAGCGCATAAATTCCTTGATTTGAATCAAAATTAACGAACTAGCGTTCGGTCTCACTAGCGTTGTTGGGCCGAGTAGGGCAACAAGATGATGAGAACAATTTTCATGCCAGGAAAGCAGAGCTAGCGAGCCATCAATGTCGACATATCCCACCGATGCAAGCACCAAGATGGATCGATCGATGGAGTTTGTTAGCTAGATACATAGGTTACCCATACCGCAGGGCAGTTGCAGTTGATCGATGCCAACGGCACACGACGCACGCTAGATGATGATGACGATGATGGACGTCCATTTCTACACCAATAGAGCACAGCTATATTCTTCTTCTTTTTTCTTCGATTGATGACGGATGGGTGCTTCGTGTAGCTATACGGTGTTAGGAGGACGGTGCTAAAGCGAAAGCGATCGATGCTGACCGGTATGCACCACACCACGCAGAGGGGAAAGTAGATGGAATTTTTCTTCCTTCCTTACTTCCTGCCGCGTCGTCGTGCCTACACTTGCCCGGTCCTGCTCTTGCCCGAGATTTCGTGGACAAACCAGAATGAAGAACACTTTATAAAAAGTTCTAGCACTGACACTAGAGATCGATTTTGTGTGTGTGCTTTTCAGGTTGTACGTACGTACGCTGCAAACTGAATCCAAAGCTTGAAGCAATCAAGTTACGTAGCAAGCAATTAATAGCACGCGCTGCGTGAACTAAGACTTGTGTTGATTTCTATACTCGAAACATATCGGAATACTATTAAACTGGCAAAAGAACAGAGGCAGAGGATAAACATACAGACTGCACATAATCGCTAAGAGTAAGTAAGAATTACTAAGATAGGGAGTTAGGCTGGGGCGCGTACGTAGAAGGCGACAACGACACCGGCGGTGTAGTCGCCGGGCAGCTTGATGGTAGCGCCGAAGAACCCATGGCGGTACGCCGCCTTGGACACGAACCCGGACCCTGCATCGCCAATATCATCCATCCATCCATCCATCGATAAGTAAGTTAATTTGCGATCACCCAGCTCTCGATCGAGCAACCAAATAATTCGAAAAGGGAAACCAAATTAATTTGATCACGATCGGGTTGATAGACTGAATATTAGAAATACTGTTCCATTGGTTGATTACTTACCGGTGTATCGGTCGAGCTTGAGCGTGACGCTCCGGCCGTCCGCCGACCGCACGAGGTTGTCGTCCCCGAAGAGCGGCGCGTACCCGGCGTCGAACGGCGCCGGCGTCGTGTCCAGCGCCGCGGCCGCCACCGCGGCGACAAACACGGCGAGAGACGCCATGAGAAGAGCACTAGCTGCCATGGCGACAGCTCTAGCTACTCCGACACTCGGATCAGTGAAAGCTTCTGATCGCTGGAGACAGCCGCTGTTTTTCTGTCTCCGGCCCGTGCCTGTGATGCGCCGTCAGTATATATGCATGTCATCTGGAGTATGTACTTAGCTTTATGTTCCCTTTTCGAGGCGATACGGTTGGGTTTAGTTCCTTCTGGCGAAACCCGCCAGAGGGGCTACCTAGCACCATCGACTTATGGGACCGGAGAATTATTATTATCTCTAATGCATTTTTAACCAAATACTCCATGTACCAACAGAGCGGCAAGCTCTGTTAAGCACAATCAAACCAAAAAAAAAATGTACCAATTCTCTTACGTATCCCTGTCCAAAAAAACAAAAAAACAAAAACTTCCGTATCACTCATGTCCCTTTTGTGTCATTACATTCTAGAAGGGAAGAGGCTTAGCCCAGTGTTTTTTACGGATTAAAGAATAAGTCATCCCATCCGGGTTCTTCCCATAAACATACTAGCTTTTTTTTTGAAATCAACATAATAGCTTCTTATTTGAGACTCCTAAATTAGTTAGGGAATAAGTAATGGAAAACTAATTTAGGAATCCCAAGTACTAAACTGAACGACTTATATTTTGAGCTGCTAAAGAACTGTTATGAATTTAGGCAATTTACAGATTAAATTAATCCAAGTATAAACCACGATCATGACGTAAGCATACTGATAATTAACCATATTCATGCATACTAGGTTGACAGTAGACACATCTACGCAAACTACTAGTATCGCACACATGGAAATAACAAGGGCAGGGATAAACGTGTTATACCCTGCAGTTGGCCAATTGGCAGTAGCCGTAGCAGAGGCGGCGGCCGCGGCGGCGGCGGCAGCAGCGTTGGCGGCCTCAGCAGCAGCGGCCTCGGTGGCAGCAGCGGCGGCAGCAGCAGCTCGATCGGCATCGGTGGCCATGTTGACGATGAGGGCGACGCGGTAGTAGACGAAGTAGACGTACAGCAGCAGCGAGCAGTCGCGTAGGAGACGCTCCCCAAAAACCTAATCGCCCCTCTCCCGTACAGGATCTGGAGAGGCGGGGTTTCGGAGGCCTGCTCTCCCGTCGGCCGTGTACGCGGTAGACGGGATGGGATCACCGGCGGCAGCAACAGGAGGTGGAACGGGTATGAGTTGTGTGTATGTGTCCGCCCCTGCGACCTCAATATATAGGCACGGTAGGAGAACGGTCAGCTCACAAATCAATTTGGCATTTACTACAGCCGTTACCACGTAATCAATGCGCCGTTTTACTGCGCGCGGTTAACACGTGATCAATGCGGCGTTTTACTGCGCGCGGCTGTTACCAAAATAAATGTGACGCAATAGACAGCAATCAATATGACGTCTCATATTATTGGCGTGTCTGTTGACTCCGTTTCCAACTGCCAAAATAAAGGCATCGGCTCGGCTCATTCCCGCAACCCGCGGCGCGTCGTGACGTGTCGTGACGAGGCGAGGCGTGGCGAGGCGGGCGGCGGAGGAGGAGGAGCGCGCGTGTGGAACACCTCCACTACTCCTCTCTCTTCATACCAACTCACACTAGTGGGGAGAGAGCTCACCTTATAAACTGGTGCAAAACTCTCCCAACTAGCAATGTGGGACTAAACTCCCACCATTTGCTATGGCAGCATGGGCCTTAGGGATTAAATGGAAATTGCCTAATGGGCCTGCTAGCCCATGCGAATTTCAGCAATCCCCCACCAGATCCCGAAGACCCATGTGTTGTCCTCTGTTCCATTCACTGTTTTTATATACCGGCATTTTCAGTGGAGACCCGTTAAGGTTGAACATCCACCTAGAACAAGTAGCTACACTACATCACAACTGAACAATGGACTATGCCTTGAATTGTCAGTTTGGCGTAAAATAGTTTCACTAAATGTCTTGCCAGTACTAGGCTGCCGAAGGCTGACCCCTCGGGTGGAGCATATTAGTCATACTCCTGGCCTATTCATGAACTTATTAGAGATCACCCAATCTCATAGACTGTGACCAGCAGTCAGGATCATATAGGTGTGTTCCTCCAAAGATCGCTCTGTAGGATAGCATCTTGCTTATACAAGCCTTGGAACACATTAAGACAAAAGTCAACCTGCCATACAGTTTTTGAGAGTACTGCATCTCCAGTGGAGTGGGTTAGTAAAAATTACTCTCCTCAGTTAACCACTAGCTTGTTTTCCCAGGTCCCACTTCACGGGATCTCCGATCACATAGGTTGGGTTACTGCCATGGCAACTCATGTGGGTCTCATACCCATCTCCCTCGATGCACTTTCTATCACAACACGTGATAGCCCTTTAGTAAAGGGATCTGCCAGATTTTTAGCCGACTGGATATAATCCACCGCTATCACTCCGGAGTTTCTTAAATGTCTGACAGCTTTTAATCTCATTTTTATGTGCTTTGTGGACTGTGCATTGTCCTTTGAACTCTTCACCTTGACAATCACTGTTTGATTGTCACAGTTCATAAGGATAGCCGGTACTGGCTTTTCAACCACAGGCAAGTCCATCAAAAGATCTCGAAGCCATCCTGCTTCGACACTAGACGTGTCTAATGCTGTCAATTCTGCTTCCATTGTCGATCTCGTTAAGATCGTTTGCTTGCAAGACTTCCAGGAAACAGCACCACCTCCAAGGGTAAACACATACCCCGTTGTGGCTTTCATCTCATCAGCATCAGAGATCCAATTCGCATCACAATACCCTTCAAGTACCGAAGGATATCCACTGTAGTGAAGTCCATGGTTCACGGTACCTTTCAGATAGCGCATAATTCTTTCTACAGCATGCCAATGCACATCACCCGGATTGGAAACAAACCGGCTTAGTTTGCACACAGCAAACATGATGTCAGGCCTCGTAGCGCTCGCTAGATACATGAGTGAACCAATTACTTGAGAATACCTCAGCTGATCCTTAGTTGTGCCTTCGAACTTTCGAATCCGCACACTAGGATCATATGGCGTTGGAGAAGTTTTGCAGTCCGAATATCCAAAACGACTCAAAACCTTCTCAACATAATGGGATTGCAGAAGTGTAATCTCACCCTCATTGTTTCTCAATAGCTTGATGTTCAAGATAACATCAGCCACACCAAGATCTTTCATCTCAAAGTTCTGGGATAGAAATGACTTAACCTCATTGATTACTTTGAGGTTGGTCCCAAATATCAGTATGTCATCAACATACAAACACAAAATAACTCCTTCGCCCCCACCATGGCGATAGTATACACATTTGTCAGCTTCATTAACAACAAAGCCAACAGATGTTAAAGTTGTATTGAACTTCTCATGCCATTGCTTAGGTGCTTGTTTCAGCCCATATAAAGATTTCAGTAATTTACACACCTTTCCTTCTTGACCATCTAACACAAAGCCATCTGGCTGTTGCATATAGATTTCCTCGTCTAACTCTCCATTTAGGAAAGCCGTCTTAACATCCATCTGATGGACGAGAAGACCATGCGAGGCCGCCAACGAGAGTAATACTCGAATGGTGGTCAGTCTGGCCACAGGTGAATAAGTGTCAAAGAAATCTTCATCTTCTTTCTGGGAATAACCCTTGGCCACAAGTCTAGCCTTGTACTTTTCAATCGTACCATCAGGCCTAAGCTTCTTTTTGAACACCCACTTACATCCTAATGGTTTACAGCCATAAGGACGTTCAGTGATCTCCCACGTTCCATTAGCCATGATGGAATCCATCTCGCTACGGACCGCTTCTCTCCAGTAGTCAGCATCTGGAGATGCATAAGCTTCTGAAATAGAAGTGGGAGTATCATCCACAAGGTACACAAGGAAATCATCACCAAAGGACTTTGCAGTCCTCTGTCTCTTGCCCCTACCAAGGGTTTCCTCGTCATCCTTCTCAGGATTCTCATCATGTGTTTGTTCATAATATTCCATAGGAATGGCAGGTTCAGGAGTCTCCTCTGATTCCTGTCTAGAAGTGCTTTGCATATCTCTCATAGGAAAAATATCCTCAAAGAATGTAGCATCTTTAGACTCCAAAATCGTACCGACCTTCACGTCAGGTACCTCAGATTTCACTACTAGAAATCTATAGCCAACGCTATTCTTAGCGTATCCCAAATTAACGCAATCCACGGTCTTTGGTCCAAGTTTACGCTTTTTGGGGATCGGCACATTGACTTTTGCCAAACAGCCCCAAGTACGTAAGTACGAGAGTGTTGTTTTTCTCTTCTCCCATTGCTCATAGGGAGTGACCTCATTGTCTTTCGTCGGAACTTTATTCAGGACATGACATGATGTCAATATAGCCTCCCCCCACCATGCCTTGGATAAACCCGATGTATCTAACATGGCGTTAACCAAATCTGTTAGAGTACGGTTTTTCCTTTCGGCAACCCCATTTGACTGAGGTGAATAGGGAGGCGTCCTCTCGTGAATAATGCCATGTTCCGCACAGAAAGAGTCAAACTCATTAGAGAAATACTCTCCACCACGATCTGACCGGATTCGTTTAATTTTCTTTTCAAGTTGATTCTCAACTTCTGCCTTATAGATTTTAAAGTAGTGTAGAGCCTCGTCTTTAGTGTTTAACAGATATACATAGCAAAACCTAGTGGAATCATCTATTAACGTCATGAAGTATCTCTTTCCACCTTTAGTCAACACACCATTCATCTCACAGAGATCAGAATGTATGAGTTCTAATGGCGCCAAGTGTCTCTCCTCCGCAGCCTTGTGGGGCTTGCGAGGTTGCTTTGCTTGTACACACGAATGGCACTTAGAACCTTTGGCTAAAGTGAAACTTGGAATTAAATTTAGTTTTGCTAACCGCGTCATGCAACTGAAACCAACGTGACAAAGACGTGAATGCCAAACTTCTGTTTCATTAACACTCGAATGAATATTGTTCACGACTTTATTACAAAAATCAGCGAGGGAAAAGCGGAACAGACCTCCGCACTCATACCCTTTTCCAACAAACAGTCCATATTTCGTTACAACTACTTTATTGGACTCGAAAACCAACTTAAATCCTTCTCTACATAGAAGGGAGCCACTAACGAGATTCTTCTTGATGGCGGGGACATGCTGCACGTTCTTGAGCTGCACGATCCTTCCCGAAGTAAACTTCAGATCGACCGTGCCAACACCAAGTACAGAAGCACTTGCGCCGTTCCCCATCAATACGGACCCGTTCCTTGTGACCTGATAAGAAGAAAACAATGAGATGTCAGCACACACATGAATGTTTGCACCTGTGTCAATCCACCAATCAGTAGACTGACAAACTGAAAATACAGTAAACAAATTACCATACCCAGATGCCCCATTCTCATTGTTGCTCACGATCATGTTGACAGCCTTGGAATCCTGTCCTGGCTTCACATACTTCTTTGGGCACTTCCCAGCCCAGTGTTCCAGTGAACCACAAGTGAAGCAGCCATCTTTCTTCTTATCCTTCTTGAAGGTCTTCTTAGCCTTCTTCTTGAAGTCGGTATTCTGCTGGACACCAGTCCTCGCCTTGTTCTTGTGGGAGTTGTAGTTCTTCTGTACCATATTGGCCGCAGAAGTCCCTTCATTCCCTTTTCCATGCGAGTCCTTTGCCCTCGAATTCTGCTCAACACTCAGATGGCCGATGACATCCTCTACTGAGAATTCACGCCTCTGATGTTTCAGAGTAGTGGCAAAGCTCCTCCAGGAATTAGGCAGCTTGGCGATTATGCATCCCGCGACATACTTGCCCGGTAACACGCACTTGAGAATTTCAAGCTCCTTAGCGATGCACTGTATCTCATGAGCCTGCTCCAAAACAGAACGGTTTTCGACCATTCTGTAGTCATGGAACTGCTCTATACTGTACATCTCGCTGCCAGCATCGGTTGCGCCGAATTTGGATTCGAGCGCCTCCCACAAGTCCTTGGCAACCCGCACATGTAAATATGCGTCAACAAACTTCTCTCCGATCACGCTTAGAACGCATCCAACAAAGACGACGGTGGCATCCCTAAACGCCTTCTCCTGATCAGGAGTAATCGTTTCCGTGGGAGTGACACCGACGACCCAGAACACGTTCATAGCCGTGAGCCATAAGAATGTTTTGGTCTGCCAACGCTTAAAGTACGTCCCCGTAAACGGGTCCGGTTTCAGTGCAGTAGCAAAACCATGAATCGAAAATTGCCTACACATATTAGGTTTTTGGATTGTTAGGAATTTAGGCAATTTACAGATTAAATTAATCCAAGTATAAATCATGAACATGACGTAAACATACTGATACTTAACCATGTTCGTGCATACTAGATTGACAGTAGACACATCTACGCAAACTACTAGTATCGCACACATGGAAATAACAAGAGCAGGGATAAACGTATTATACCCTGACACCGGCCAGTTGGCAGTAGACGTAGCAGTGGCGGCAGCCGCGGCGGCGGCGGCAGCAGCGTTGGCGGCCTCAGCAGCAGCAGCGGCCGCAGCAGCGTCGGTGGCAGCAGTGGCGGCAGCAGCAGCTCGTTCGGCTTCGGTTGCCATGTTGATGACGAGGGCGACGCGGTAGTAGACGAAGTAGACGTACAGCAGCAGCGAGCAGTCGCGTAGGAGACGCTCCCCAAAAACCTAATCGCCCCTCTCCCGTACAGGATCTGGAGAGGCGGGGTTTCGGAGGCCTGCTCTCCCGTCGGCCGTGTACGCGGTAGACGGGATGGGATCACCGGCGGCAGCAACAGGAGGTGGAACGACAGGGCGCAAAGAGGGTATGAGTTGTGTGTATGTGTCCGCCCCTGCGCCCTCAATATATAGGCACGGCCGGGTAGGAGAACGGTCAGCTCACGAATTCATTTGGCGTTTACTACAGCCGTTACCACGCACTCAATGCGCCGTTTTACTGCGCGCGGTTACCACGTGATCAATGCGGCGTTTTACTGCGCGCGGCTGTTACCAAAATAAATGTCAATCAATATGACGTCTCATATTATTGGCGTGTCTGTTGACTCTCCGTTTCCAACTGCCAAAATAAAGGCATCGGCTCGGCTCATTCCCGCAACCCGCGGCGCGTCGTGACGTGTCGTGACGAGGCGAGGCGTGGCGAGGCGGGCGGCGGAGGAGGAGGAGCGCGCGTGTGGAACACCTCCACTACTCCTCTCTCTTCATACCAACTCACACTAGTGGGGAGAGAGCTCACCTTATAAACTGGTGCAAAACTCTCCCAACTAGCAATGTGGGACTAAACTCCCACCATTTGCTATGGCTGCATGGGCCTTAGGGATTAAATGGAAATTGCCTAATGGGCCTGCTAGCCCATGCGAATTTCAGCAATCCCCCACCAGATCCCGAAGACCCATGGTGTTGTCCTCTGTTCCATTCACTGTTTTTATATACCGGCATTTTCAGTGGAGACCCGTTAAGGTTGAACATCCACCTAGAACAAGTAGCTACACTACATCACAACTGAACAATGGACTATGCCTTGAATTGTCAGTTTGGCGTAAAATAGTTTCACTAAATGTCTTGCCAGTACTAGGCTGCCGAAGGCTGACCCCTCGGGTGGAGCATATTAGTCATACTCCTGGCCTATTCATGAACTTATTAGAGATCACCCAATCTCATAGACTGTGACCAGCAGTCAGGATCATATAGGTGTGTTCCTCCAAAGATCGCTCTGTAGGATAGCATCTTGCTTATATAAGCCTTGGAACACATTAAGACAAAAGTCAACCTGCCATACAGTTTTTGAGAGTACTGCATCTCCAGTGGAGTGGGTTAGTAAAAATTACTCTCCTCAGTTAACCACTAGCTTGTTTTCCCAGGTCCCACTTCACGGGATCTCCGATCACATAGGTTGGGTTACTGCCATGGCAACTCATGTGGGTCTCATACCCATCTCCCTCGATGCACTTTCTATCACAACACGTGATAGCCCTTTAGTAAAGGGATCTGCCAGATTTTTAGCCGACTGGATATAATCCACCGCTATCACTCCGGAGTTTCTTAAATGTCTGACAGCTTTTAATCTCATTTTTATGTGCTTTGTGGACTGTGCATTGTCCTTTGAACTCTTCACCTTGACAATCACTGTTTGATTGTCACAGTTCATAAGGATAGCCGGTACTGGCTTTTCAACCACAGGCAAGTCCATCAAAAGATCTCGAAGCCATCCTGCTTCGACACTAGACGTGTCTAATGCTGTCAATTCTGCTTCCATTGTCGATCTCGTTAAGATCGTTTGCTTGCAAGACTTCCAGGAAACAGCACCACCTCCAAGGGTAAACACATACCCCGTTGTGGCTTTCATCTCATCAGCATCAGAGATCCAATTCGCATCACAATACCCTTCAAGTACCGAAGGATATCCACTGTAGTGAAGTCCATGGTTCACGGTACCTTTCAGATAGCGCATAATTCTTTCTACAGCATGCCAATGCACATCACCCGGATTGGAAACAAACCGGCTTAGTTTGCACACAGCAAACATGATGTCAGGCCTCGTAGCGCTCGCTAGATACATGAGTGAACCAATTACTTGAGAATACCTCAGCTGATCCTTAGCTGTGCCTTCGAACTTTCGAATCCGCACACTAGGATCATATGGCGTTGGAGAAGTTTTGCAGTCCGAATATCCAAAACGACTCAAAACCTTCTCAACATAATGGGATTGCAGAAGTGTAATCCCACCCTCATTGTTTCTCAATAGCTTGATGTTCAAGATAACATCAGCCACACCAAGATCTTTCATCTCAAAGTTCTGGGATAGAAATGACTTAACCTCATTGATTACTTTGAGGTTGGTCCCAAATATCAGTATGTCATCAACATACAAACACAAAATAACTCCTTCGCCCCCACCATGGCGATAGTATACACATTTGTCAGCTTCATTAACAACAAAGCCAACAGATGTTAAAGTTGTATTGAACTTCTCATGCCATTGCTTAGGTGCTTGTTTCAGCCCATATAAAGATTTCAGTAATTTACACACCTTTCCTTCTTGACCATCTAACACAAAGCCATCTGGCTGTTGCATATAGATTTCCTCGTCTAACTCTCCATTTAGGAAAGCCGTCTTAACATCCATCTGATGGACGAGAAGACCATGCGAGGCCGCCAACGAGAGTAATACTCGAATGGTGGTCAGTCTGGCCACAGGTGAATAAGTGTCAAAGAAATCTTCATCTTCTTTCTGGGAATAACCCTTGGCCACAAGTCTAGCCTTGTACTTTTCAATCGTACCATCAGGCCTAAGCTTCTTTTTGAACACCCACTTACATCCTAATGGTTTACAGCCATAAGGACGTTCAGTGATCTCCCACGTTCCATTAGCCATGATGGAATCCATCTCGCTACGGACCGCTTCTCTCCAGTAGTCAGCATCTGGAGATGCATAAGCTTCTGAAATAGAAGTGGGAGTATCATCCACAAGGTACACAAGGAAATCATCACCAAAGGACTTTGCAGTCCTCTGTCTCTTGCCCCTACCAAGGGTTTCCTCGTCATCCTTCTCAGGATTCTCATCATGTGTTTGTTCATAATATTCCATAGGAATGGCAGGTTCAGGAGTCTCCTCTGATTCCTGTCTAGAAGTGCTTTGCATATCTCTCATAGGAAAAATATCCTCAAAGAATGTAGCATCTTTAGACTCCAAAATCGTACCGACCTTCACGTCAGGTACCTCAGATTTCACTACTAGAAATCTATAGCCAACGCTATTCTTAGCGTATCCCAAATTAACGCAATCCACGGTCTTTGGTCCAAGTTTACGCTTTTTGGGGATCGGCACATTGACTTTTGCCAAACAGCCCCAAGTACGTAAGTACGAGAGTGTTGTTTTTCTCTTCTCCCATTGCTCATAGGGAGTGACCTCATTGTCTTTCGTCGGAACTTTATTCAGGACATGACATGATGTCAATATAGCCTCCCCCCACCATGCCTTGGATAAACCCGATGTATCTAACATGGCGTTAACCAAATCTGTTAGAGTACGGTTTTTCCTTTCGGCAACCCCATTTGACTGAGGTGAATAGGGAGGCGTCCTCTCGTGAATAATGCCATGTTCCGCACAGAAAGAGTCAAACTCATTAGAGAAATACTCTCCACCACGATCTGACCGGATTCGTTTAATTTTCTTTTCAAGTTGATTCTCAACTTCTGCCTTATAGATTTTAAAGTAGTGTAGAGCCTCGTCTTTAGTGTTTAACAGATATACATAGCAAAACCTAGTGGAATCATCTATTAACGTCATGAAGTATCTCTTTCCACCTTTAGTCAACACACCATTCATCTCACAGAGATCAGAATGTATGAGTTCTAATGGCGCCAAGTGTCTCTCCTCCGCAGCCTTGTGGGGCTTGCGAGGTTGCTTTGCTTGTACACACGAATGGCACTTAGAACCTTTGGCTAAAGTGAAACTTGGAATTAAATTTAGTTTTGCTAACCGAGTCATGCAACTGAAACCAACGTGACAAAGACGTGAATGCCAAACTTCTGTTTCATTAACACTCGAATGAATATTGTTCACGACTTTATTACAAAAATCAGCGAGGGAAAAGCGGAACAGACCTCCGCACTCATACCCTTTTCCAACAAACAGTCCATATTTCGTTACAACTACTTTATTGGACTCGAAAACCAACTTAAATCCTTCTCTACATAGAAGGGAGCCACTAACGAGATTCTTCTTGATGGCGGGGACATGCTGCACGTTCTTGAGCTGCACGATCCTTCCCGAAGTAAACTTCAGATCGACCGTGCCAACACCAAGTACAGAAGCACTTGCGCCGTTCCCCATCAATACGGACCCGTTCCTTGTGACCTGATAAGAAGAAAACAATGAGATGTCAGCACACACATGAATGTTTGCACCTGTGTCAATCCACCAATCAGTAGACTGACAAACTGAAAATACAGTAAACAAATTACCATACCCAGATGCCCCATTCTCATTGTTGCTCACGATCATGTTGACAGCCTTGGAATCCTGTCCTGGCTTCACATACTTCTTTGGGCACTTCCCAGCCCAGTGTTCCAGTGAACCACAAGTGAAGCAGCCATCTTTCTTCTTATCCTTCTTGAAGGTCTTCTTAGCCTTCTTCTTGAAGTCGGTATTCTGCTGGACACCAGTCCTCGCCTTGTTCTTGTGGGAGTTGTAGTTCTTCTGTACCATATTGGCCGCAGAAGTCCCTTCATTCCCTTTTCCATGCGAGTCCTTTGCCCTCGAATTCTGCTCAACACTCAGATGGCCGATGACATCCTCTACTGAGAATTCACGCCTCTGATGTTTCAGAGTAGTGGCAAAGCTCCTCCAGGAATTAGGCAGCTTGGCGATTATGCATCCCGCGACATACTTGCCCGGTAACACGCACTTGAGAATTTCAAGCTCCTTAGCGATGCACTGTATCTCATGAGCCTGCTCCAAAACAGAACGGTTTTCGACCATTCTGTAGTCATGGAACTGCTCTATACTGTACATCTCGCTGCCAGCATCGGTTGCGCCGAATTTGGATTCGAGCGCCTCCCACAAGTCCTTGGCAACCCGCACATGTAAATATGCGTCAACAAACTTCTCTCCGATCACGCTTAGAACGCATCCAACAAAGACGACGGTGGCATCCCTAAACGCCTTCTCCTGATCAGGAGTAATCGTTTCCGTGGGAGTGACACCGACGACCCAGAACACGTTCATAGCCGTGAGCCATAAGAATGTTTTGGTCTGCCAACGCTTAAAGTACGTCCCCGTAAACGGGTCCGGTTTCAGTGCAGTAGCAAAACCATGAATCGAAAATTGCCTACACATATTAGGTTTTTGGATTGTTAGGAATTTAGGCAATTTACAGATTAAATTAATCCAAGTATAAATCATGAACATGACGTAAACATACTGATACTTAACCATGTTCGTGCATACTAGATTGACAGTAGACACATCTACGCAAACTACTAGTATCGCACACATGGAAATAACAAGAGCAGGGATAAACGTATTATACCCTGACACCGGCCAGTTGGCAGTAGACGTAGCAGTGGCGGCAGCCGCGGCGGCGGCGGCAGCAGCGTTGGCGGCCTCAGCAGCAGCAGCGGCCGCAGCAGCGTCGGTGGCAGCAGTGGCGGCAGCAGCAGCTCGTTCGGCTTCGGTTGCCATGTTGATGACGAGGGCGACGCGGTAGTAGACGAAGTAGACGTACAGCAGCAGCGAGCAGTCGCGTAGGAGACGCTCCCCAAAAACCTAATCGCCCCTCTCCCGTACAGGATCTGGAGAGGCGGGGTTTCGGAGGCCTGCTCTCCCGTCGGCCGTGTACGCGGTAGACGGGATGGGATCACCGGCGGCAGCAACAGGAGGTGGAACGACAGGGCGCAAAGAGGGTATGAGTTGTGTGTATGTGTCCGCCCCTGCGCCCTCAATATATAGGCACGGCCGGGTAGGAGAACGGTCAGCTCACGAATTCATTTGGCGTTTACTACAGCCGTTACCACGCACTCAATGCGCCGTTTTACTGCGCGCGGTTACCACGTGATCAATGCGGCGTTTTACTGCGCGCGGCTGTTACCAAAATAAATGTCAATCAATATGACGTCTCATATTATTGGCGTGTCTGTTGACTCTCCGTTTCCAACTGCCAAAATAAAGGCATCGGCTCGGCTCATTCCCGCAACCCGCGGCGCGTCGTGACGTGTCGTGACGAGGCGAGGCGTGGCGAGGCGGGCGGCGGAGGAGGAGGAGCGCGCGTGTGGAACACCTCCACTACTCCTCTCTCTTCATACCAACTCACACTAGTGGGGAGAGAGCTCACCTTATAAACTGGTGCAAAACTCTCCCAACTAGCAATGTGGGACTAAACTCCCACCATTTGCTATGGCTGCATGGGCCTTAGGGATTAAATGGAAATTGCCTAATGGGCCTGCTAGCCCATTCGAATTTCAGCAATCCCCCACCAGATCCCGAAGACCCATGGTGTTGTCCTCTGTTCCATTCACTGTTTTTATATACCGGCATTTTCAGTGGAGACCCGTTAAGGTTGAACATCCACCTAGAACAAGTAGCTACACTATATCACAACTGAACAATGGACTATGCCTTGAATTGTCAGTTTGGCGTAAAATAGTTTCACTAAATGTCTTGCCAGTACTAGGCTGCCGAAGGCTGACCCCTCGGGTGGAGCATATTAGTCATACTCCTGGCCTATTCATGAACTTATTAGAGATCACCCAATCTCATAGACTGTGACCAGCAGTCAGGATCATATAGGTGTGTTCCTCCAAAGATCGCTCTGTAGGATAGCATCTTGCTTATATAAGCCTTGGAACACATTAAGACAAAAGTCAACCTGCCATACAGTTTTTGAGAGTACTGCATCTCCAGTGGAGTGGGTTAGTAAAAATTACTCTCCTCAGTTAACCACTAGCTTGTTTTCCCAGGTCCCACTTCACGGGATCTCCGATCACATAGGTTGGGTTACTGCCATGGCAACTCATGTGGGTCTCATACCCATCTCCCTCGATGCACTTTCTATCACAACACGTGATAGCCCTTTAGTAAAGGGATCTGCCAGATTTTTAGCCGACTGGATATAATCCACCGCTATCACTCCGGAGTTTCTTAAATGTCTGACAGCTTTTAATCTCATTTTTATGTGCTTTGTGGACTGTGCATTGTCCTTTGAACTCTTCACCTTGACAATCACTGTTTGATTGTCACAGTTCATAAGGATAGCCGGTACTGGCTTTTCAACCACAGGCAAGTCCATCAAAAGATCTCGAAGCCATCCTGCTTCGACACTAGACGTGTCTAATGCTGTCAATTCTGCTTCCATTGTCGATCTCGTTAAGATCGTTTGCTTGCAAGACTTCCAGGAAACAGCACCACCTCCAAGGGTAAACACATACCCCGTTGTGGCTTTCATCTCATCAGCATCAGAGATCCAATTCGCATCACAATACCCTTCAAGTACCGAAGGATATCCACTGTAGTGAAGTCCATGGTTCACGGTACCTTTCAGATAGCGCATAATTCTTTCTACAGCATGCCAATGCACATCACCCGGATTGGAAACAAACCGGCTTAGTTTGCACACAGCAAACATGATGTCAGGCCTCGTAGCGCTCGCTAGATACATGAGTGAACCAATTACTTGAGAATACCTCAGCTGATCCTTAGCTGTGCCTTCGAACTTTCGAATCCGCACACTAGGATCATATGGCGTTGGAGAAGTTTTGCAGTCCGAATATCCAAAACGACTCAAAACCTTCTCAACATAATGGGATTGCAGAAGTGTAATCCCACCCTCATTGTTTCTCAATAGCTTGATGTTCAAGATAACATCAGCCACACCAAGATCTTTCATCTCAAAGTTCTGGGATAGAAATGACTTAACCTCATTGATTACTTTGAGGTTGGTCCCAAATATCAGTATGTCATCAACATACAAACACAAAATAACTCCTTCGCCCCCACCATGGCGATAGTATACACATTTGTCAGCTTCATTAACAACAAAGCCAACAGATGTTAAAGTTGTATTGAACTTCTCATGCCATTGCTTAGGTGCTTGTTTCAGCCCATATAAAGATTTCAGTAATTTACACACCTTTCCTTCTTGACCATCTAACACAAAGCCATCTGGCTGTTGCATATAGATTTCCTCGTCTAACTCTCCATTTAGGAAAGCCGTCTTAACATCCATCTGATGGACGAGAAGACCATGCGAGGCCGCCAACGAGAGTAATACTCGAATGGTGGTCAGTCTGGCCACAGGTGAATAAGTGTCAAAGAAATCTTCATCTTCTTTCTGGGAATAACCCTTGGCCACAAGTCTAGCCTTGTACTTTTCAATCGTACCATCAGGCCTAAGCTTCTTTTTGAACACCCACTTACATCCTAATGGTTTACAGCCATAAGGACGTTCAGTGATCTCCCACGTTCCATTAGCCATGATGGAATCCATCTCGCTACGGACCGCTTCTCTCCAGTAGTCAGCATCTGGAGATGCATAAGCTTCTGAAATAGAAGTGGGAGTATCATCCACAAGGTACACAAGGAAATCATCACCAAAGGACTTTGCAGTCCTCTGTCTCTTGCCCCTACCAAGGGTTTCCTCGTCATCCTTCTCAGGATTCTCATCATGTGTTTGTTCATAATATTCCATAGGAATGGCAGGTTCAGGAGTCTCCTCTGATTCCTGTCTAGAAGTGCTTTGCATATCTCTCATAGGAAAAATATCCTCAAAGAATGTAGCATCTTTAGACTCCAAAATCGTACCGACCTTCACGTCAGGTACCTCAGATTTCACTACTAGAAATCTATAGCCAACGCTATTCTTAGCGTATCCCAAATTAACGCAATCCACGGTCTTTGGTCCAAGTTTACGCTTTTTGGGGATCGGCACATTGACTTTTGCCAAACAGCCCCAAGTACGTAAGTACGAGAGTGTTGTTTTTCTCTTCTCCCATTGCTCATAGGGAGTGACCTCATTGTCTTTCGTCGGAACTTTATTCAGGACATGACATGATGTCAATATAGCCTCCCCCCACCATGCCTTGGATAAACCCGATGTATCTAACATGGCGTTAACCAAATCTGTTAGAGTACGGTTTTTCCTTTCGGCAACCCCATTTGACTGAGGTGAATAGGGAGGCGTCCTCTCGTGAATAATGCCATGTTCCGCACAGAAAGAGTCAAACTCATTAGAGAAATACTCTCCACCACGATCTGACCGGATTCGTTTAATTTTCTTTTCAAGTTGATTCTCAACTTCTGCCTTATAGATTTTAAAGTAGTGTAGAGCCTCGTCTTTAGTGTTTAACAGATATACATAGCAAAACCTAGTGGAATCATCTATTAACGTCATGAAGTATCTCTTTCCACCTTTAGTCAACACACCATTCATCTCACAGAGATCAGAATGTATGAGTTCTAATGGCGCCAAGTGTCTCTCCTCCGCAGCCTTGTGGGGCTTGCGAGGTTGCTTTGCTTGTACACACGAATGGCACTTAGAACCTTTGGCTAAAGTGAAACTTGGAATTAAATTTAGTTTTGCTAACCGAGTCATGCAACTGAAACCAACGTGACAAAGACGTGAATGCCAAACTTCTGTTTCATTAACACTCGAATGAATATTGTTCACGACTTTATTACAAAAATCAGCGAGGGAAAAGCGGAACAGACCTCCGCACTCATACCCTTTTCCAACAAACAGTCCATATTTCGTTACAACTACTTTATTGGACTCGAAAACCAACTTAAATCCTTCTCTACATAGAAGGGAGCCACTAACGAGATTCTTCTTGATGGCGGGGACATGCTGCACGTTCTTGAGCTGCACGATCCTTCCCGAAGTAAACTTCAGATCGACCGTGCCAACACCAAGTACAGAAGCACTTGCGCCGTTCCCCATCAATACGGACCCGTTCCTTGTGACCTGATAAGAAGAAAACAATGAGATGTCAGCACACACATGAATGTTTGCACCTGTGTCAATCCACCAATCAGTAGACTGACAAACTGAAAATACAGTAAACAAATTACCATACCCAGATGCCCCATTCTCATTGTTGCTCACGATCATGTTGACAGCCTTGGAATCCTGTCCTGGCTTCACATACTTCTTTGGGCACTTCCCAGCCCAGTGTTCCAGTGAACCACAAGTGAAGCAGCCATCTTTCTTCTTATCCTTCTTGAAGGTCTTCTTAGCCTTCTTCTTGAAGTCGGTATTCTGCTGGACACCAGTCCTCGCCTTGTTCTTGTGGGAGTTGTAGTTCTTCTGTACCATATTGGCCGCAGAAGTCCCTTCATTCCCTTTTCCATGCGAGTCCTTTGCCCTCGAATTCTGCTCAACACTCAGATGGCCGATGACATCCTCTACTGAGAATTCACGCCTCTGATGTTTCAGAGTAGTGGCAAAGCTCCTCCAGGAATTAGGCAGCTTGGCGATTATGCATCCCGCGACATACTTGCCCGGTAACACGCACTTGAGAATTTCAAGCTCCTTAGCGATGCACTGTATCTCATGAGCCTGCTCCAAAACAGAACGGTTTTCGACCATTCTGTAGTCATGGAACTGCTCTATACTGTACATCTCGCTGCCAGCATCGGTTGCGCCGAATTTGGATTCGAGCGCCTCCCACAAGTCCTTGGCAACCCGCACATGTAAATATGCGTCAACAAACTTCTCTCCGATCACGCTTAGAACGCATCCAACAAAGACGACGGTGGCATCCCTAAACGCCTTCTCCTGATCAGGAGTAATCGTTTCCGTGGGAGTGACACCGACGACCCAGAACACGTTCATAGCCGTGAGCCATAAGAATGTTTTGGTCTGCCAACGCTTAAAGTACGTCCCCGTAAACGGGTCCGGTTTCAGTGCAGTAGCAAAACCATGAATCGAAAATTGCCTACACATATTAGGTTTTTGGATTGTTAGGAATTTAGGCAATTTACAGATTAAATTAATCCAAGTATAAATCATGAACATGACGTAAACATACTGATACTTAACCATGTTCGTGCATACTAGATTGACAGTAGACACATCTACGCAAACTACTAGTATCGCACACATGGAAATAACAAGAGCAGGGATAAACGTATTATACCCTGACACCGGCCAGTTGGCAGTAGACGTAGCAGTGGCGGCAGCCGCGGCGGCGGCGGCAGCAGCGTTGGCGGCCTCAGCAGCAGCAGCGGCCGCAGCAGCGTCGGTGGCAGCAGTGGCGGCAGCAGCAGCTCGTTCGGCTTCGGTTGCCATGTTGATGACGAGGGCGACGCGGTAGTAGACGAAGTAGACGTACAGCAGCAGCGAGCAGTCGCGTAGGAGACGCTCCCCAAAAACCTAATCGCCCCTCTCCCGTACAGGATCTGGAGAGGCGGGGTTTCGGAGGCCTGCTCTCCCGTCGGCCGTGTACGCGGTAGACGGGATGGGATCACCGGCGGCAGCAACAGTAGGTGGAACGACAGTGAGCACAAGAGGGTATGAGTTGTGTGTATGTGTCCGCCCCTGCGCCCTCAATATATAGGCACGGCCGGGTAGGAGAACGGTCAGCTCACGAATTCATTTGGCGTTTACTACAGCCGTTACCACGTAATCAATGCGCCGTTTTACTGCGCGCGGTTAACACGTGATCAATGCGGCGTTTTACTGCGCGCGGCTGTTACCAAAATAAATGTGACGCAATAGACAACAATCAATATGACGTCTCATATTATTGGCGTGTCTGTTGACTCCGTTTCCAACTGCCAAAATAAAGGCATCGGCTCGGCTCATTCCCGCAACCCGCGGCGCGTCGTGGCGAGGCGAGGCGGGCGGCGGAGGAGGAGCGCGCGTGTGGAACACCTCCACTACTCCTCTCTCTTCATACCAACTCACACTAGTGGGGAGAGAGCTCACCTTATAAACTGGTGCAAAACTCTCCCAACTAGCAATGTGGGACTAAACTCCCACCATTTGCTATGGCAGCATGGGCCTTAGGGATTAAATGGAAATTGCCTAATGGGCCTGCTAGCCCATGCGAATTTCAGCAAGAACCAGCCTCTAGTATATAGAATAATAATGAATAATCGATCATTATTCGACTGCTTACATACACAAGGAAAACATCACGTTGCGTAACAGAATGACATATCATATCGCTATGTAGACAGCAGAAATTCCATACAGTAAGCATAGAGGAAGATCAGCAATTTTGCGGAAGTGAGTTGTATGGTAGAAAGCAACGGCGTGAAAGAATTATAATCCCTCCGCCTCAGAATAAATGTCATTGAGATGGATTTATCTAGATGTATTTAAGTCTAGATATAATTTCAATCCATTTTAACGACAATTATTTTAAGACGGAGGAAATAGAACTTAAAAAAGACTCATTTCAGAAAAAATATTTACTATTAAAGTGAAGTTGGTGCGCTCGTCCCAGCTCTTCTCCCTCCCATTTCCCCATAAAAAGAAAGGCATGAGAGAAAGGTAAGATTTTTTTCTCAAACTACAATGGAAAAAAATGTGATAATTTTCTATTTAGAAAGGAAAGAAGTAATCAACAAAGTTTGAAAGCATGGCAAAAATCATGAATGGTTTATTTGGAGAGAAAAAATCTGAGAATAATACATATGCATACTCAATGTGGCTGATCAATTCTCCAGGCATGTTAGCAACATACATATAATGTTTTGAAATGTCTCTACGTGTCTTTTTGGGAAGCAACATGTTGAATAACTTTGGTCGCAACACACAGGTATTTAACTTAATAATAGTTGCTAACCTAAACTAGCCGGGTAGTCCAAATGAGCAATGGTTTTTCTTTAACTCAGTTGACTGTTTTTTTATCGGGAATTTAACTCAGCTCCCGAGCTATATGCTTCTGCCCAAATAAAAAATATAAAACAATTCAAAAATAAATTGGCAACAAAACATATCCAAGTGTTTTACATACATGCAAAGTTTTTTTTAGAGCCCCAATTTTGTGTCTTTTGCGCAGAGCACCACAAAATATCATTTCTTTACGAAACTTTCCGCTTATGTAAAACACTTAGATATTCTTGTTGAAAAAAAAACTAGAATTTTTTTGAATCATCTTACCTTTTTTTTTTGAATTTTCTACTTGGGCATGAGCATATGAGTCCGGGAGCCAAAATTGCATCCCGATTTTTGTGTGGGATCAACGTATTCTATGTCAAGAATAAAATACATTACCTAGCCCTTTCCATCAGTTCGAACTTTTGGTTTATATGGCTAGTGCAACAATTTAATATGGTATCAGAGTGAGAGGTCTCGAGTTCAAATCCTGGCCAAAGCAGTATTTTAATTAAATATCTGCCGACACCCCAAAATCCACGCGAAGCGTGAAGTCAAATCCACTTCGTAGGCCCGTGAAGAAAAAAAAAACCACCGGCCTAGACGTGAGGGGGTGTCAAGAATAAAATACATTACCTAGCTCTTTCCATCAGTTCGAACTTTTGGTTTATATGGCTAGTGCAACAATTCAATATTCTAGTTGTGTAGCTGCATATTAATTTTACACCGTTGTACATTTGGAGCAACCACTATACTTTTTTAATGTGCAATTGTATTCATTTGATCCGGTCCAAATTGGTGTGGCTTCTCCAAGATGATTTGGTCTTCCATGATTCCATCCTCCGTTGGTGTGGCTTCATGGACATTTCGCCTATGCATTGGATCAATGAACTTAATGTTGAGTCATGGTGGTCGAACCTTCTCTCGAAAAATGATAAGGCACATAGTGCTTTGGTCTCTTTGTTCGTGTTTGTTTCTTGAAATTTTTGAAGAAGTGAAACACGAGGGTCTTTGTCATCATTGTCAAGACATAGCCATTTCTCAAAGTATGTATCCGGATAGCCCAAAGTCTCGATAGTTAGCTCTAGGTCGAGGAGGCCAAACTTTGGAGATCGTCCAGGAAAAGCTTTTTGGACAATGTAATACCGGGAGAGTAGGATTTTTGGAAGTTCTAGGGTGTTTCCTAGGCAACTAAAATCTAAAAAAAAACTCTAACATTTTCTTCTTATTTAATGAAAATGGCAAGTCTTTTGCCTTGTTTAAAGAAACCCAGTCAAATCATTTTATTTGCTTCACAATTACACTTTAATAGAAACATGTAACTACTACATTTATAATATGCAACTGTGTCTGTTTAGTTCTTTTGAGATTTAGTCGGCAAAATTTGTTTGCAACATTTCAATCGAATAAAATTAGACACTTAAGACGTTTGCAACATTTTTTGGGCGACTGTTAACAAGGGTGATTCAGCTGATGCTGTTTGGCAGAATAAAATTAGACACTTAAGACGTTTTCTTAAGGGATGGGCTAAGAACCAAAGTGGTAAGTATAGAATTGAGAGAGATAAGTTGATCAGGATTATTGAGGAGTTGGACATTAAGGCTGAGAGTGTTGCTTTGTCTTTAGGTGAGAGGGGTATTCTTCGTGACGCTAATGACCGCCTTTGTCTCCTTCGTAGAGACGAAGAAACTAAATGGGCTCAACGGGCTAAGGTTAAACATATTATGGGGGGGGGGGGAGAATACAAAGTATTTTCATCTTATTGCTAATGGTAAACATCGTAGGAAGATGATTTTTCAGTTAGAGCAAGATGAGGGAACCATTGTCGGGGATGAGGACTTAAGAACGCATATTTCTGAATATTACAAGAAATTATTTGGGCCTTCGAACCCAAATAGTATCTCCTTAGTGGAAAGTAATATACAAGATATACCTCAGTTATCTCAACAGGAAAATGATATTCTCACTGCTGATTTCTTAGTGGAAGAAGTGTTTCAGGCAATATCTCAAATGGAGCCTAATAAATATCCAGGTCCTGATGGGTTCCCCGCTGAATTTTACAAAACCTTTTGGGAGGTTTTTAAATCTGATTTGATGGCCATGTTTTTAGAGTTCAAGCAAGGTAATCTTCAGTTGTTTAAACTGAACTTTGGAGTGATAACTTTGCTTCCTAAAAACAATAATGCGGTTCAAATTCAGCAGTATAGACCTATATGCCTTCTTAATGTTAGTTTTAAAATTTTCACTAAAGTGGGTACTAATCGTATTACTCAGATAGTGCAAAAGGTGGTTAGACCTTCTCAGTCAGCTTTCATGCCTGGGAGAAACATCTTGGAAGGAGTTGTTATCCTTCACGAAACCATTGATGAACTTAAGAGGAAGAAATTGGATGGGGTAATTTTTAAAATTGATTTTGAGCAGGCATATGATAAGGTTAAGTGGCCTTTTCTTCTTCAGGCTTTACGTATGAAAGGGTTTTCTCAGGAATGGTGTGATATGATTTTACAGTTTGTTCAGGGAGGAAGTGTAGGTATTAGGGTAAACAATGTTTTTGGCCATTACTTTCAAACGAGAAAAGGACTGAGGCAGGGTGATCCTCTGTCACCTATTCTTTTTAACATTGTTGCGGATATGCTTGCTATTCTGATTGCTAGGGCTAAGGAAAATGGACAAATTGGAGGTCTTATTCCAGACCTAGTTGAAGGAGGTTTGTCTATCCTTCAATATGCTGATGATACAGTTTTATTTTTAGAGCATGATTTGGATAAAGCTCTAAATCTTAAGTTAATCTTGTGTATCTTTGAGCAATTGTCGGGTCTCAAGATTAATTTCCACAAGAGTGAAGTTTTCTGTTTTGGTAAGGCTAAGGAGGTAGAGAACCAGTATAAACAAATTTTTGGTTGTGAGTCTGGTTCGTTACCTTTTAAATATTTGGGAATTCCTATTCATCACAGAAATCTTAAAAACTCTGAGTGGCACCCAGTGGAGAGTCGTTTTGAGGACAAACTTGGGTGTTGGAAAGGGAAATTATTATCCTATGGGGATCGTTTAGTTCTTGTTAATTCTGTGTTAACAAGTTTACCCATGTTTATGTTATCCTTTTTCGAGATTCCTAAGAGTGTTCGTAAGCGACTTGATTTCTATACATCACGTTTTTTCTGGCAGAGTGATGAGACAAAGCGAAAATATAGATTAACAAAATAGAATATTATTTGTAGACCTAAAGATCAAGGTGGATTGGGTGTGGAAGTGCTTGAGTTAAAGAATAAGTGTTTATTGACTAAATGGTTGTTTAAGATACTTAATGAGGAGGGTGTCTGGCAGGAATTGCTGCATAATAAATACCTAAATAGCAAATCTTTAGCTCATGTTGAAGCACAACCTACTGATTCTCCTTTTTGGAAGGGTCTAATGAGAGTTAAGAAGGATTTCTTTAGTAGAGGTTCTTTTAAAACTGGAAATAGAGAAACAACTAGATTTTGGGAGGACATTTGGTTAGGCCAAATCCCCCTTTCCGATCAATCTCCTCTTTTATATAATATTGTGCAGCCTAAAAATGTATCGGTTGCTGATGTGTTTGAGAATGCGCCACCGATTAATATTTCCTTTCGTAGGAATTTAGTAGGCATTACTTGGGATATGTGGTCTCATTTATGCTTGCGTCTGATGAATGTATCCCTTAATTCTGATACTGATAGGTTTCATTGGAACCTGACTCAGAATGGGAGTTTTCTGTTAAAACTATGTACGAGGACATGATGAATGGACACACTATTTTTCTCAAAACCTATTTATGGAAATTAAAAATGCCTCTAGAGATCAAAATATTCATGTGGTTTTTAGATAAGAAGGTGATTCTGACAAAAGATAATTTGGCTAGAAAAGGGTGGAAAGGTGACATGCGTTGTTCCTTTTGTGGGAACAAGGAGACAACAGATCATTTATTTATTTCTTGCCCTTTTGCTAAACTCATTTGGCGTGTAGTTTTTTGTATTTTTAATATTCCCCCTCCCTCCAACTTGACTAATATGTTTGGGAATTGGCTGAATGGGATTGATGTTAAGACTAAAAGAAGGATTAGTATTGGTGTATTGGCCATTTGTTGGGCCATCTGGTTATGCAGAAATAATGTTGCTTTTAACAGGAAGAACCATTTTCATGTCTTACAGTTTATTTACTCGGCAGCACATTGGATCCAGCTATGGGTTTTCTTACTTCCTTCAGATCAGAGGAAGCTTATGGTGGATGGCTGCACTCGTCTCCTTACGGTGGCAAATGATTTTTTCTCCCGTCATACGTGGCAGCATCATAATAGCCTTTCGTAGTTTCTTTTGTTATTGTTGTTTCGTCAAAAGGAGATTATCCTATTTTGTAAGGGCATAAACTTTTGTAAACTATTGGATACACTGGATTTTAATAAAGACTGTGTGCATCACTCGATCCAGAGGCCAGGGTTATCCCCATTTCAAAAAAAAATATCAATCGAATAATCAAGAGTCAGATCCTTAATTCACGTGATGTCACCATTAGCTGGTCCAAGGCAGTGCTACAGACATTAGGTCGGCAGTTTGGTTTAAAATGATATCAACTATTCCTGCACTGACCTTACATAGACCCAATATATTGGGGAAAAACAAAGGATTGTGACCTGCAAGACGATCCAAAATCCGACCTGGGCTCTTCTCTAGTTCTCTGCCACCTCTCCCTGCGCCACTTGAAACTTTAGCAGCAGCACTCGCATCCGATGCTTAGAAAATTTAGCCGTCAATTAGTGCTCATCATCGCAGTCATGCGTGGTGTCGTCGCACGAGCACTAGCAGCACGGCACGCCCGTGGCCTCGACAGTGACAGGAACACAAGCAACGGATTAGTTTTCTAGCAGGAAACCAAAGCAATGGCCGCCGATGGCGAGATGTGATGATGCGCGCGGGATAGACGTCAACAGGCCACCAACCAAAGGAACGAAAAAACTGTTCGGCTATGCATGGCTGTTCTCTTGCACTGCTCTCTTGCACGTAGCTTCGCTTGAATTCCGGGCGACCTAGAATATCCATTTCGTACCGGCCTTCATCAGACCAGAACGAATAAAGAGACGAAAACGGAGGAAGAAATCAAAATACACGATAAGAATATGAGCTGTGCGGCCGGTGTCTCCTTCCTCCCGCTGTCCTACGCGCCTTAATGCTGATGGATCCTCTTCACGCACGAAAGCTGTATGTATTTGTCCATCTGTGTTGATATTAACCGGCCGTGGTCACGGATCCACATGAATAGCTGGTGACGGAACGGCCTTCGCTCGTTTATATCATCCTCATCCGCTTTGGCTCCACTGTTTGTGTATATGTGGCCGCACTTGCATGTCGATATATACGGATATGCATATGTTGTTGAATATATGAGCAATTTTTCAAATGATTTAATCCATGAAAAAGATAGATAACATATGGCTAGAATAACTAGAAATAAACTAGTCATATGATTTGCATGAAAGCGCGACATAAACAAGTCTAAAAAGATCGATACTAGAAGAACATGTATTGAGACATGAAACAGAAACATGACCACGTACGGTGCAGACGAAGAACCGTTGACGTTGGGCGAGGTAGACATGTCGCCGAAGAGGTTGTCGACGTCTGGGAAGAAGTCGCCGTTCCGGAAGTAGTCATCGGCGTCCGTGATGACAATGATGCCAGTAGTCGCGCCGCAACGCTCCCCAAAAACCTTATCGCCCTTCTCTCGTACAGAATCCGAAGAGACGCGGTTTCGGAAGCCTACTGTCCCGTCCCGCGGTGCACGCCGCAGTACGGGATGGAGATGTCCTAATCGGTGGCGCAGTGCTCGAGAAATATGAGGCAGGTGTGGATGTGTTGTATCTACGGAGAGTAGCGACCTCTCTTATATAGGCGCAGCAACAGGAGGCAAACATGTAGCGAGGGAGTGAAAACGAACAGACAGGCGGCGAAATGAATAGCCGGCAGACAAAGTTGAACAGCCATCCACTCATGCGTAGTAATTTCCCACTAGTGTAAAACATTTTAACTTTCGCGTAACCGTTCATATTTCTTCATTCGTGTGTGACAAAAAGAAGGCAAGACGTACACGCAGCATAGGTCATAGCTCGGCTCGGCTCATTCCCGCAACCTGCAACCCGCGGCGCGCGCGCGTCGTGACGAGGCGAGGCGGGCGGCGGAGGAGGAGCGCGCGTGTAGTCATCTTCTTCTCATGCTCATACACCAAGTGGAAAGGCCTCTCTTATAAACAGGTAAAACTTCCACTCAACTAGCAATGTGGGACCAAACATTTGTCCCACCTCTTGCCATACACGAATGGGTCATATGGGCCTCTAGGATTTTTAGGAATTTTTGGACGACTAAAATAGGTTGGGCCATATTTGGGCCAAAATTCTAACAATCCCCCACAAGATCCTAGAGGCACACAAAGTTTGCCTTAGGTTCCAAAACACTGTTTATATACCGGTTCTACAGTGGAGACTGTTAAGTTGAACTCCACCTAGAACTCTATGTTACACTGGTTTACAACTTGAACAGTGGGCGGGCTATGCCTTGAACTGCAAGTTTTCTGCAAATCTAGCTTCACACAAAGTGTTGACCGATACTTGACTACTGTGGGACTTCCCCGCGGGTGCAGGTTATACATCATACTCCAAGACCTTTCATGAGTTTACTAGAGAGAACCCAACTCTCATAGACTGCGACGTTTAACAGTCGAACTCATATAGGTGAATTCATCAAAAGATGTCCTGCAGGTCAAGATCTTTACTTACAATGAAGCCTCTTGGAAAATATTAAGATTTATATCAGCCTACCTTGCAGTATAGGAGAGTATTGCATCTTCAAGAAATAGTATTAAATAAACGTAAGGATACTCTCCTCTCAGTTGATCAACAGTTTTGTCTCCCAATTCTACTTCACGGGATCTTCGATCACATAGAGTGAGTTGCCGCTGTGAACAACCCATGCAGTGTGTCTCATTCCCATCTCCTTCGATGCATTATCGATCATATTACGTGAAAGACCCTTTGTGAAGAGATCTGCCAAGTTCATAGATGTTTGGATATAATCCAAAGCAATAACTCCGGAGTTTTTCAATTTTATGACAGATTCTAATCTCCTGTTCACATGCCTTGATGACTTCATATTATCCTTGGAACTGTTCACCTTGATGATCACAGTCTGATTATCATAGTTCATTAGAATAGCGGGTATTGGTTTTTCAACCACAGGTAAGTCCATCAAGAGCTCACGAAGCCACTCTGCTTCAACAGTGGCTGTGTCTAATGCTGCGAGTTCTACTTCCATAGTTGACCTTGTTAAGATGGTCTGCTTGCAAGACTTCCAAGAAACAGCGCCACCACCAAGTGTAAAAACATAACCACTCGTGGCCTTAATCTCACCAGCATCAGAAATCCAATTTGAATCACTATATCCCTCAAGTACCCTTGGGTCCCTGGTATAATGAATTCCATAGCTCATAGTGCCTTTTAAATAGCGTGTAACTCTTTCAAGCGCATGCCAATGATCATTTCCCGGATTTGAAACAAATCGACTCAATTTGCTCACAGCAAACAAAATGTCAGGCCTCGTGGCACTAGCTAGATACATAAGCGAGCCAATAATCTGAGAATATCTCAACTGGTCTCTAGTAATCCGTCGATTCTTTCGAAGTAAAACACTAGGATCATACGGCGTTGGAGAAGGCTTGCAGTCGCTATACCCAAAACGACTCTAGACCTTTTCCACATAGTGGGATTGAAGCAGGGTGATCCCACCATTGTCGTCTCTTAGCAGTTTGATGTTTAATATAATATCAGCTACTCCAAGATCCTTCATCTCAAAGGATCGAGATAAGAAATCCTTGACCTCCTTAATCACGTCAAGGTTGGTTCCAAATATCAGTACATCGACGTACAGACACAGAATAACTCCCTCACCCCCACCATGACGATAGTATACACACTTGTCAGCTTCGTTTACAACAAAGCCTTCAGCAGTCAAAATCCTCTCAAACTTTTCATGCCATTTCTTAGGAGCGTTCTTGAGGCCATACAGTGACTTCAATAACTTACAAACCTTGCCTTCACGGCCCGGTACTACAAAACCATCTGGCTGCTCCATGTAAATTTTCTCATCTAACTCTCCGTTAAGGAAAGCCGTCTTAACGTCCAAACGAGAAGACCGTGTGAGGCAGCCAATGAGAGTAGTACCCGAATAGTGGTCAGTCGAGCCACAGGTGAATGGGTATCAAAGAAGACTTCTCCTTCTTTCTGGGTGTAACCCTTAGCCACAAGACTGGCCTTATATTTTTCAATTGTACCATCAGGCCTAAGCTTTCTCTTGAACACCCACTTGCATCCTACCGGTTTGCACCCATAAGGACGATCAATGATCTCCCAGGTTCCGTTAGCCAGGATAGAATCCATCTCGCAACGGACAGCTTCCTTCCAGTAGTCAGCATCAAGAGAGGCATACGCTTCTGAAATAGTCCTGGGTGTATCATCCACGAAATACACAATGAAATCATTACCAAAGGACTTTGCAGTCCTCTGTCTTTTGCTCCTTAAAGGAACTTCATTGTCATTCTCTACGGGATTCTCAACGTGTTCTATCGGAATGGTGGGTTCGGGAATTACAGACAGTTCCTGACTAGATGAATTAGGTATCTCATGATTCGATGAGCTAGTCATCTCCTTTTTGGGAAACATGTCTTCAAAGAAAATTGCATCATTCGACTCCATGATTCTACCGACATGCATGTCTGGTACCTCAGATTTAATTATCAAGAATTTATAACCAATTCTTCGGAACGCGTAGCCCATAAGAACACAATCCACGGTTTTGGGTCCAAGCTTGCGCTTATTAGGAATTGGTATGCTGACTTTCGCCAAACAACCCCAAGTTTGTAAGTAAGAGAGTTTTAATATTTTCTTCTCCTATTCCTCGAATGGAGTTATTTCTTTGTTCTTTGTGGGAACTCGGTTTAGGACATGACACGCAGTCAATATCGCCTCCCCCCACCATGCCTTGGAAAGACCTGATGTATCTAACATGGCGTTAACCAAATCTATTAGAGTACGGTTCTTTCTTTCGGCCACCCCATTAGACTGAGGTGAATAGGGAGGCATCCTCTCATGGATTATACCATGTTCCACACAGAAAGAATCAAACTCGTTGGAAAAATACTCTCCACCACGATCGGACCTAAGTCTCTTTATTTTCCGATCAAGTTGATTTTCTGCTTCAGCTTTATAGATCTTGAAGAAGTTCAAAGCCTCATCTTTTGTTTTTAAGAGATACACATGACAATAACGAGTGGAATCACCAATCAACGTCATGAAATATTTCTTTCCACCTTTTGTTAACACACCATTCATCTCACAAAGATATGAATGTATGATCTCAAGTGGTGCCAAGTCTCGTACCTCCGCGGTCGTATGAGACTTGCGAGGTTGCTTTGCTTGCACACATACTTGACACTTAGAGCCATGGACAGTAGTGAAATTCGGGATTAAATTCATTTTGGCCAGCCGAGTCATGCATCCAAAATTAATATGACAAAGACGTGAATGCCAGACATTTGATTCACTATTGGTGCAAACATGATTCACAACTTTATTACAAACGTCTGAAAGAGATAAGAGGAACAAGCCTCTGCAATCATAAAATTTACCAACAAAAGTTCCAAACTTTGATACTACAAATTTATTGGACTCAAACACTAACTTGTAGCCATCTCGACACAGGAGAGATCCGCTAACAAGATTTTTATTGATGGAGGGCACATGATGAACGTTCTTCAGGCGCCCGCTCTTCCCTGAAGTAAACTTCAGATCCACCGTACCAACACCTTGAACAGAAGCATGCGACCCGTTTCTCATCAACACGGAAGAAGTCCCTGCGAACTGGTATGAAGAAAACAATGAGATATCAGCACATATGTGTACATTGGCACCAGTGTCAATCCACCAATCGGGAGAATGACATATTGAAAGAATAGTAGGGAATTTATCGTACCCAACATCCTTCATCTCAGTATCCCCAATGACAATATTGACATTCTTGACATTCTTCTCAAGTTCTCGCATCTCATACCGTTTAGGGCATTTCGGAGCCGAGTGACTCGGGTCACCACATAAATGGAAGGATCCCTTCCTTTTCTTGAAGTTTGTAGTTTGTGCAGGCTTGTTCTTCCTATCATACTTGCCTTTGTTCTCAGCCTTGTTCTTGTTTTTGGGCTTGTAGGACTGAAAGTTCTTCTTCTGAATGAAAGTTTGCACTAGAACCTCCCTCGAGACCTCGAGCACGTTTGTCTTTTGCTCTCGCCTTCTCTTCCACATCAAGAGAACTAATGAGATCCATAACGGAAAAATCTTGTCTCTTGTGCTTCAAAGCGGTAGCAAAACTCCTCCACGAAGGAGGAAGTTTGGCAATGATGCCTCCGGCAATAAATTTGTCCGGTAACTCACAAGATAACTGCTCAAGTTCTATGGCAATGGACTGTATCTCATGAGCCTGCTCAACAACGGAGCGCTCATTAGACATTTTGTAGTCATAAAATTGCTCCATGGCATACAATTCACGGCCTGCGTCCGAGGCACCAAATAATGCCTCGAGCGCATCCCACATACCCTTGCCCGTAGGAATGGTCAGATACGGGTCAATCAGATTCTCATCAAGAACGCTGAGAATAGAACCCTCAGAAGGGTATCGGCTTCCTCGAAAGCTTTCTCATCAATAGCTGAAAGCTCTCCTTCAGGCTTGCCCTTAGCGGCGTCAAAGCACCTCATGGTTTGAAACCAGAGAGTGGCTCTCGCACGAAACCGCCTGAAATCTTTCCCTTTCAAGACGGGGGCTTCATAGAAGCAGCAAAGCCAACAATTGAAAATTGCCTAAAATAAGGTTTTTGGATTGTTGAATATATGAGCAATTTTCCAAATGATTTAATCCATGAAAAAGATAGATAACACATGGCTAGAATAACTAGAAATAAACTAGTCATATGATTTGCATGAAAGCGCGACATAAACAAGTCCAAAAAGATCGGTACTATAAGAACATGTATTGAGACATGAAACAGAAACATGAACACGTACGGTGCAGACGAAGAACCGTTGACGTTGGGCGAGGTAGACATGTCGCCGAAGAGGTTGTCGACGTCTGGGAAGAAGTTGTCGTTCGGGAAGTAGTCGTCGGCGTCCGTGATGACGATGATGCCAGTAGTCGCGCCGCAGCGCTCCCCAAAAACCTTATCGCCCTTCTCCCGTACAGGTTCCGAAGAGACGCGGTTTCGGAGGCCTACTGTCTCGTCCCGTGGTGCACGCCGCGACACAGGATGGAGATGTCCTGATCGGTGGCGCAGTGCTCGAGAAATATGAGGCATGGTGTGGATGTGTTGTATCTACGGAGAGGAGCCACCTCTCTTATATAGGCGCAGCAACAGGAGGCGAACTGGTAGCGAGGGAGTGTGTAGTAGTACAGCCCAGCACAGGCTATACTGTTGCGTGTAGTACTGACCCTGGACCGTTCACCAGCACACACAACTAGATAGATATCCAAAGAAGCAAATGTATCTCATATCTAGCGAATAATCCAGAGTACAAAATTCTTTACAAGTTGCATAGCGCAAGCTAGCTCAAAACTTATTCAAGTATAACAAAGCGAATATAAGGGCTCCAGTCTTCAATTTGTGCCACAGGCGAACAAACATGTTGAGTGGAGTCACGAAACCTACGTCGATCACTCCGGATACGAACAACCTGCACGTTGGAATATGCAGCCTCCAAATGGAGGTCAGATCATTCTGAACAATGGTGGCAAGTGACACTATGGTGGTATATAAATGGCAAGTGCTAGTCTACATGCATATTTCGATGGTGGAGCTTGTAGGCTATTTTGCATAAATGCATTTGTCCTATCTTTTAATAGAAAGTAATTTTGCACCTAATTGGACACTTTGGTTGATAGCAAAGTGCTCCTATATAATTGGACACTTTGGTTGATAGCAAAGTGCTCCTACCCTTGTTGGATTAGCACGCTGAAACACCATCAGGCATTTCTCCAATAACCCATAGTCAAATTGGTAGTAATCAATAAAACAAGATGAACGAGATATGTCATGTTTCCCATCTAGTTGTTGAATTGTTTCTAACCAATGGAAAACGGCTAAGATCTTAGTTTTGACCCTCGCGAGGTTTGTGCCATTTACCCGTGTTGCCTAATCGACCCCAAACACCATGATACACCATTAGTAACACTGAAGGAAAGAAGATTAAGCCATAACTCATAAGAAGTAGATCCCCAAACCCTCCATGAGCCGGACCATCCTACCACTATTCTACATCTCTGGACACGTTGGGTTCGAGTCACCACAACCTACAAATTATGTCTAGCCCATACTAATATGAAACACGGCTGCACGCAAGAACAACTAGATAAAGAAACTAAACATAATCTCAAGATACCGGGCGGCGGTCCCCACCAAAATTTTTACTCTGCTGACATGCTAGCAATCCGCCCAGTGGTTAATTAATTATCATGTTGTTTTCATAAGCAATTAAAATATTGATTTTTATCATAACATGACAATAAAACCAACCACGAATAACTAGAGCATGGCTAAGCAATCTATAAGTACGATGTTTGCCTAGCATATGGATTGCTAATCTCTAAGGGAAACATATGATCACTCCTACTTGGGTGTTAGTGGAGCGATCTAGCATAGCGATACACACAATTCCTACTAATGCATAGCTACAATAAAATTCTAATGCAATTAGGAAAATAGTGGGATATGTATGTCACTTGCCTTGACAGAAATTAGAGTCGTTCACGCACTCGACTCAGTCGCAACCGTAACAATCACGGTCCTCACACGAACAGCAACCACAACTCTCGCAATCTACATGTTGCAAGCATACCACAATAAATAACCAAACCAGACAAAACAACAATGCTACATATAGATGCATGATGATTTAATAATGCAAGACAACTAATTTACTAGTTCTCTGGTTGCCTAAACAATATATGATGCATGGAAAAGTTTGTAATGCAACAAGACACAAAAAGCAACTTAACCAAATTAAATCGGGTTAATTAACAATCTACAAGATCTTATCAAAATAAAGTTTATAAAAAGGTAGATCTAAACCTAACGTACTAATAAGATCCAAAAAGTAAATAAAACACTCGACGGAAACTTTTTAGATGAATAAGAACAAAGTGTAGATTTGAAATTTCGAGTTACTCTAGTGGTCAAAAGTAGATCGGAATTATATAGAAAGATATGTATCTCAAATCAAAAAACTCAAAAAACGAAAGTTGTAGATAATGATGAGATACAGCTACAGAAAAATTTGAGCGAAAACGGACAAACGGTTGAAGAGTAATTGAAATTCTGCCATTTCAGATCTGAGAGAGTAGATCACAAAATTCTCCGACTGTGGTGGATGAAAAGAGGTGAGGTTTGTTGGGATGGATCGGTATCGAAGATATCTAAAACTCTCGTGAAGACTTGAAAGTCAACCGAGAAACTCACGGACCGTGGCGAGAAAAATACTCAGAAACAGATCTGAAATCAAAGTTTCGACTTTGGGACGACCTCACGGCCTGGGCTGAGGTATTTATAGGTGGGGAGGTCGGTGGAAAGTTGCTCCTTGGAGTAGGGAACAAGTAGAAAGAAGCGGATTCAAATTTAGACTCTCCGATAAAGAGATATCGAAGTTTGAATGAGTATAGGTCAAGAAAAACGGGATTTATGTACTGCTGTCGACACAGGATGGATGGATGGGTACGCGCGTGCTGCTTTGCTGCGCTCATGGGCCGGCCCATGCGGCGGTAGGAGCTGGGCTGAGGTTAGGATTTTTTTCTCCTTTTATCTTTTTCTTAAAATATTCATAACTTTCGAAATATAACTCGGAATCGAGTCAAACAAATTTCTAAAATCCTGAAATTTAAAACTCTATCATATTATACTATATTATACTATTAGCGAGTAATTTTGGAAAAAATAAAATATCAAAATATCCTTCGGCTTATAAATGCCTTATAGAAGGATTTTGGCCTTTTTAAAACATGATTTTGTTTTGGGGTTTAAAATGCAACACTCAAATGCAAATTTTGAAATGATGTCATGCTATGCATATGCTCTAAATGCAAAACAATCCAAATGTAAAATTTGGGATGTTACAGACTAACCCCCTTAAGATGAATCTCGTCCCGAGATTCGGAATGGCTAGCAAATAGGTGTGGATGGGTTTTCCTACGGTCAAATACTTGGTATCATCAACAATATGTGTGGTTTCATATCTTATCTTTTAAGTAACTCAGTAGCTTGCTAACTCTTATCCGTGGAAGCAATTGATATGAATGATTGTGATGCACCAGTATTGATAGGTACTATTGTGGGCTATGATCTGATGAAGAACATACCAACCATAGGGTCTTCTGCATCATATACCCTGCACGTTCGTATGGTTCGCAGTTGCCTCCCGGAACGGGTTTGGTTTGGATCCTCCATCAGTTATCTTCTCCGAACAATCGTTTGCATAGTGCCCCATCTTCTTGCACTTGAAGCATTCCACTTGACTGAGATCCTTCCTTCATGCATGGTTGTTGTTGCGGTTATGGCCATTGCCTCCATTACGATGGTCTTGGTTTCCATCCTGATTGTTTCCTTTGTAGTCGCTATGGTTGTGGTTGTTCCCTCCATCATGCTTATGTTTGTTTCCTTCACTTTGATTATGCACATTACCTTCTTGCATATGGGATCCAGAACTTCCAATACTGTCATGGTGAGAACGGACCCTCTGATGTGATCCAGATATGTGGTTGCCACCATTGTGCTTCCTCTTGCGTTTCTCCGCTTGTTGGTACTTTCCCTCTAGAATGACAACCTTGTCAATGAGTTCTTGGAAGTTGGTAATGTGAACTACTGAGAGTTGTATATCCAGATCGTCATTTAGTCCATCCAGAAACTTCTCGCGCCTCTTGGCATCTGTGTCCACATCTTCCGAAGCATAGCGAGCTAGGTTGTTGAATTCATCAATGTACTCAGTGACATAGCACTGGTACTGGCGCAAGTTACGAAACTCCCTCCGCTTCAGACTCATCACTCCAGTTGAGACATGTGCATTCGTAAATCCTTCCTCGAACATGTCTCAGGTAACATCAGCAATAGGATGGGTTATCTGGTAGTTGTCCCACCACGAAGCAGCTTGTCCTTCTAGCAAGTGGGCAGCAAACTTCACTTTCTCTTCATCGTTGCATCCAACAGTCACTAGGGCTTTGTTCACTGATCGCAACCAGTCAAGGGCTATCATGGGTTCAGGAGCACTTGAGAACCTTGCTGGCCTCAATCTCAGAAAGCGAGTGAGCATATCCACCTGTGGTGGTGGCGGTGGTGGTGGTGGGTTGTTTTTGTTGTTGTGAGTGATGTATTGTGCCATCAGCTGTGCAAGTTGGGTCACTGCGTTCTCCATGTTGTTGTTGTTCTCTCTCTCCTCATTGTTGCGGTTGGGATCGCGACGGGGAGGCATCTATGGATTAGCACAGATAAGTTTAGACAGATAGGACTAAAGAAAATAGCTACCCATACTATATATGAACAAATCAACACTTAACAATCAATTTATAAGCAATCCAAATACTTTAAAATAGTTTTCAAAAATAGGATATAGATCCATGCGAAAATACCCATAAAGTTTTGAAAACAAAACGGTTAAAAAATACATGGACTATCATTGCCATATCATCTAATTAGGATATGGTCAACACCTAACACGATCTCGATAAATAGGAACCTACATGGTGGGCAACCTAGTGTCTTCACATAGCTCCAATAACTGCATCGTGTTTCCTTCTTGTAGTAAGCCTTCTTCTCTATCTTGAAGTTAATCTCCTTTATATTAAATTGAATTTTCTTCTCTATGGGAATCCTCACTATGATTTGAAAAAGAAGAGATGGAAGTAGGAGATAAAGATAAGAAGATTACAAGAATAGAGTCAAAGGAAGAATCTATAAAGGGTTTGGAAAAATAAGTTTTCATCATATTGCTTTTCCTAATCCATTTTCTAAGGTCTCGTTCCTACAGTCAACACATTGCTCTAATACCATCTGTAGTAGTACAGCCCAGCACAGGCTATACTGTTGCGTGTAGTACTGGCCCCTAGACCGTTCACCAGCACACATAACTAGATAGATATCCAAAGAAGCAAATGTATCTCATATTTAGCGAATAATCCAGAGTACAAAATTCTTTACAAGTTGCATAGCGGAAGCTAGCTCAAAACTTATTCAAGTATAACAAAGCAAATATAAGGGCTCCAGTCTTCAATTTGTGCCACAGGCGAACAAACATGTTGAGTGGAGTCACGAGACCTACGTCGATCACTCCGGATACGAACAACCTGCACGTTGGAATATGTGGCCCCCAAATGGAGGTCAAATCATTCTGAACAATGGTGGCAAGTGACACTATGGTGGTATATAAATGGCAAGTGCTAGTCTACATGCATATTTCGATGGTGGAGCTTGTAGGCTATTTTGCATAAATGCATTTGTCCTATCTTTTAATAGAAAGTAATTTTGCACCTAATTGGACACTTTGGTTGATAGCAAAGTGCTCCTATATAATTGGACACTTTGGTTGATAGCAAAGTGCTCCTACCCTTGTTGGATTAGCACGCTGAAACACCATCAGGCATTTCTCCAATAACCCATAGTCAAATTGGTAGTAATCAATAAAACAAGATGAACGAGATATGTCATGTTTCCCATCTAGTTGTTGAATTGTTTCTAACCAATGGAAAACGGCTAAGATCTTAGTTTTGACCCTCGCGAGGTTTGTGCCATTTACCCGTGTTGCCTAATCGACCCCAAACACCATGATACACCATTAGTAACACGGAAGCAAAGAAGATTAAGCCATAACTCATAAGAAGTAGATGCCCAAACCCTCCACGAACCAGACCATCCTACCACTATTCTACATCTCTGGACACGTTGGGTTCGAGTCACCACAACCTACAAATCATGTCTAGCCCATACTAATATGAAACACGGCTGCATGCAAGAACAACTATATAAATAAACTAAACATGATCTCAAAATACTGGGCGGCGGTCCCCACCAAAATTTGTACTCTGCTGACATGCTAGCAATCCGCCCAGTGGTTAATAAATTATCATGTTGTTTTCATAAGCAATTAAAATATTGATTTTTATCATAACATGACAATAAACCCAACCACAATAACTAGAGCATGGCTAAGCAATCTACAAGTACGATGTTTGCCTAGCATATGGATTGCTAATCTCTAAGGGAAACATATGATCACTCCTACTTGGGTGTTAGTGGAGCGATCTAGCATAGCGATACACACAATTCCTACTAATGCATAGCTACGATAAAATTCTAATGCAATTAGGAAAATAGTGCGATATGTATGTCACTTGCCTTGACAGAAATTGGAGTCGTTCACGCACTCGACTCAGTCGTAACCGTAACAACCACGGTCCTCACACGAACAGCAACCACAACTCTCGTAATCCACACGTTGCAAGCATACTACAATAAATAACCAAACCAGACAAAACAACAATGCAACATATGGAGTCATGATGATTTAATAATGCAAGAAAACTAATTTACTAGTTCTCTGGTTGCCTAAACAATATATGATGCATGGAAAATTTTGTAATGCAACAAGACACAAAAAGCAGCTTAACCAAATTAAACCGGGTTAATTAACAATCTACAAGATCTTATCGAAATAAAGTTTATAAAAAGGTAGATCTAAACCTAACATACTAATAAGATCCAAAAAGTAAATAAAACACTCGACGGAAACTTTTTAGATGAATAAGAACAAAGTGTAGATTTGAAATTTCGAGTTACTCTAGTGGTCAAAAGTAGATCGGAATTATATAGAAATATCTGTATCACAAATCGAAAAACTCAAAGAACGAAAGTTGTAGATAATGATAATATACAGCTACAGTAGAAATATGAGCAAAAACGGACAAACGGTTGAAGAGTAATTGATCTTTTCCACTTCAGATCTGAGAGAGTAGATCTCGAAATTCTCCGACTGTGGTGGATGAAAAGAGGTAAGGTTTCTTGGGATGGATCGGTATCAAAGATATCTAAACTATCGTGGAGACTTGAAAGTCAACCGAGGAACTCACGGACCGTGGCGAGAAAAATACTCAGAAACAGATCTAAAATCAAAGTTTCGACTTTGGGACGACCTCACGGCCGGGGCTGGGGTATTTATAGGTGGGGAGGTCGGTGGAAAGTTGCTCCTTGGAGTAGGAAACAAGTAGAAAGAAGCGGATTCGAATTTGGACTTTCCGATAAAGAGAAATCGAAGTTTGTATCGATGGATGGGTACGCGCGTGCTGCTTTGCTGCGCTCGTGGGCCGGCCCATGCGGCGGTAAGAGCTGGGCTGAGGTTAGGTTTTTTTTTCCTTTTATATTTTTCTTAAAATATCCATAACTTTCGAAATATAACTCGGAATCGAGTCAAAAAAATTTCTAAAATCCTGAAATTTAAAACTCTATCATATTATACTATTAGGGAGTAATTTTGGAAAAAATAAAATATCCAAATATCCTTCGGCTTATAAATGCTTTATAGAAGGATTTTGGCCTTTTGATAACATGATTTTGTTTTGGGGTTTAAAATGCAACACTCAAATGCAAGTTTTGATATGATGTCATGCTATGCATATGCTCTAAATGCAAAACAGTCCAAATGTAAAATTTGGGATATTACAGAGTGGAAACGAACAGACAGGCAGAAAAATGAATAGCCGGCACACGAAGCCGAACAACTCACGCGTAGTAATTTCCCACTAGTGCAAAACGTTTTAAATTTCGCGTAACCGTTCATATTTCTTCATTCGTGTGTGACAAAAAGAAGGCAAGACATACACGCAGCATAGGTCCTAGCTCGGCTCGGCTCATTCCCGCAACCCGCGGCGCGCGCGTCGTGACAAGGCGAGGCGGGCGGCGGAGGAGGAGAGCGCGTGTAGTCATCTCCTTCTCATGCTCATACACCAAGTGGAAAGGTCTTCCTTATAAACAGGTAAAACTTCCACTCAAGTACCAATATGGGACTAAAAATTTGTCCCACCTCTTGCCATACACGAATGGGCCACATGGCCTCTAGGATTTTCAGGAATTTGTGGAGGACTAAAATAGGCTGGGCCATATTTGGGCCAAAATTCCAACATATGCTAGCTGCTTGCTTGTGTCAGCCAGAGTTGCAGACGATTAAGCGCAAAATGTGTTCTGCTGTGTAGGTATCATTAACAGATGGGTTTTTGGCTATTTTATGTAAGACAAAGATTAGTGTTCATCCAAGTTACAATCATTGTGTTTAACAAGATGATCAGAGGTAAAGAAATATATTGAAAGAAAGGCAAAAGGCTTGCCTTAATTCATTGATAGAGAAGAGATTTGTCGAATAAGTTTCAGTTACATGCCGGGGAGGAAAAGACCTCTTAAATAAAAAAGCCTAATCTCCCGCAATTAGAAGACCCAAGTTTTCTACTCCCTCAATGGCCCAATTCCTAGGGCCTAAGGGGGGAGGCCTTATCCCTTGGCTCTCCTTCTCATGCTCCTTGAGAGTCCACCTTAGAGGCAGGCCAGCTCCGACCGCTCCCGCCGCTGGTGCCTTCACCGGATGGTGTGGAGATGATTTAGGGTGCCGGCCCCCTCTGTATAGCAGTAGTTTAGCTTGTAGATGTAGAGAATTTTTTGCTTTTATCTCCTATGTGCAGTATGGCGGCATGCCGCGGAGGTTTCGTCGGCGGGTGCGACCGAGCCGCATCGGCGGATGGGCGTCGCTGCTTCTCCTTCTCCTGCTGCTCCGGTGGTCGGAGCTAGAGGAAGGAGTGGACGGTGCTGCCTCCTCTCTCCCTAATAAGCTCGAAGGTCAGCTCCCGGTCTTGGGGGTTAATGTTGCCGGTTCTATAGCTATGGTGGAAGCAGATTGGATGCCATTAGCTACTAGCCATGGAGGTCATGGTGGGCAGAGCTACTGGCTCCATTTCGGTTCGATCGTAGAGGGAGGACGGCGAATCGCGGCTGCAACCGCGGCTTACCCTGGGAGTTTCCTCTCGGCAGTTCTTACTACTGTGTGGTGCAGTTCGACTGCTGAATCTGCAGGTCGTGCGGTGGCTACTCCCTCCCTGCTCGGCACTTGTTGTATGTCGAGTTGTGGTGATCAACCTCCCGGCCTTGATCCCATGTTGGAGGCCTTCTGCTCTAGTGCGGTGTGCTTCTGTCGCACTACCCAAGTAGTCTTGTCCCCGGCTGTATTGCGGTTGACCGTGCTTGGATGCAAGATCAGACCGGGGGAGCTGGAGCTGGAAGAAGACCTGGACTCAATTGCTTTTCTATTTTCTGTTCCAGGGTCTTGTTTGTATTTGCTAAGGACCCAACTATAATTTTCGTTTTCTGCTTGGTCCTACTTGTAATGTGTTCTCAACCGACAGCGGGATAAATGCAGCCTCGGGGTCCTTCCAGACCCCTCTTCTTGTTCAGAAAAAAATGGCCCAATTCCTAGCCTCTACTTTGATTCTTTCAACAACTGACGGATGGCAAAGTGCTCACATTATTAAAAGTTCTCGCATTTTCATGGCTTTTCGTCGACCATCATGAGAAAGGGCAATCGAGATCCACTACTCCTCAACCTCATTGAAGGAGATCCAAGATGGGGGGAGGGGTCAAAGCTATGAAGGCGAAGCCAAACTTTTATCATGTTCCAAATTCAGAGGGAGTAGCGGCACTTGAATAAGAGGGCACGCCGTCTCATCTTGGCAACAACAAAGTGGGCAAACACGACCATTAGGTCAACCTCTTTTCTGGAGACAGTCCGTCGTCCAACCACGGTTTTGAATGATGAGACACAAGAAGATCTTGCATTTTGGGGGAGCCCAAATCTTCCACGTGACATCTTCCATGCAAGATTGAATGGTACCGTCAAATTGTGCTTTGTAGGCCGAGGAGCTGCTTATGATCCGTTGGTGGTGAGATTCCAGAGTGTAGGGTTCTCCACGCCATCAGAGAGAGTGAGCTGCGAGGTAATCTCCCAAAACATAATAAGGTAATATCACTAAGCAATGAAGCTCAAGGTGTCGGCGAGCGCCTTCACCTGATTGAAGTGGACGAGGGAGGTCTTGTCGAGTTTCTTCACCATGGAAAGCTGGTCATGAATCTGCATGGAGCGTGCACTTGACTGGGACGTGAAAGAATTGTCCACACCTACATGGACGTGGTGGCAAAGAGCACCATGCCAGCCACCCCGGGACTGAGCGAGGATTGAATGGCGGATAAGATGTCCCGGTCTTGTTGGAGCGAGATCATATGCGCCAGATTTGGCGAATTAGTTGCCATCCCCATCCATGTGAGCGGGAGTGGTGATGGTGGTGGTAGGAAATGAGAAGGTACTATCAACATAGCCCATGAGGGAGTGACTCTGGAGAAAAGGGACCCGATGAAAGTGCATCTTGCCCCTAATTGATTTTGGTTACTGGTGACAATACGTTAGTGTGTCTAATCATGCCTTCGCATGTCTATTTCCACAGGAAAACATCTTAGGGAATCCCTGTGTTGCCAAAGTGCATCAAAGAAGATTGCAGGAAATATTTTCTGCTGTTTTGGGCGATAGTATCAGGCTCAGGCCTGGTAGTACCACACCCCTGGTAGAACCGAGGTTGGTACTGGGGCCAGTATCGCTTAGGGTTGCCACGATACAGCATCCCCAAATTCACAAGCGGTACGGACCGGTAGTACCGGGCGTGTGCTAGTAAAAAAATACCCGATGTGGTACTTAGCCCAATACCTCCTGCGAGTTGCCACCATACAGAACCTCATTTCTCGTAAGCGGTACTAGGCCCGATACCGGCCCGTAGTACCGGGTTTGCGGTAGTACCGGGTCCATTCTCATTAGTATCGGGCCCACATAACTCGAAGACAGCCGTCTGCGCCCAACTTTTGAACTGTTAAGTGGTAGTATCAGGGCCCACTCCGATACTACCGATCTTGTGGCTAAGGAGGCTCCAACGGCCAGAAAAGGGAGGGGTATTTAAAGGGGTCTTCTCCCTCATTTAAGACCAATCTTTCCGACTTCTCTCTCGTCCATTAAATGTAAGCTTCAACCTCCTAGATCTCCCTCTCCGTTCACCCAATCACGCCCAAATTTTGTCTAGAGCTAGAGGAGATCTAGATCTGTAGTTCCACCAAAGGAATTGCAAATCTATCCATCAAATCCTAGTGGATCTTGAGATCTCATCGGTGACTTGTAACCCTAGATAAATCCCTTGTGCTTGTAGCTTCCACCTCGATTCAAGAAACTTCAGATCTTTGAGAGTCTCCTACCATCTTGTGGAGTAGCCTCAATCTTGTGTAAACACCTTCAAGTCGACCTCATAGTGAAAACAAGAATCTCCCTCTCCGGAGAATCTCAAGGAGAATATCAAGGAGCTCCACACCTCCCCAAGGTAGACGTAGTTTCCTTGGGAAGGAACTACGGGAAACATATTCTTGTTTCCTTGTTTACACTTGTGGTTGAAGGAGTTATGCCCTCGAGGCAATTTAATGAAGTGATTTTATTATCCATAACTCATTTGTTCATAATGTTTTATACCATGCTATAAATGTATTAAGCGGAAACATTAATGCACGTGTGGTATGTAAACAAAACCAGGTCCCTAGTAGCCTCTAGTTATACTAGTCTGTTGGACAACAGATCATCAAGGTTTTATGATCATGGGTATTTATACCATTGACAACGGAGTCATGTCATTGGTGAATGATGTGATGGACTCACACACATTTTGTTTTATCATAACGAGGCCGAGTCATTAAGTTCAACTTTATGATAACGAAAATGTAGCACCATAGCCTTTGACCATGAGATGGTATTTAATTGTTGTCTGGAAGTTACTTTGATTGCATCAAACGTCACAACGTAAGAGGGTGATTATAAAGGTTACTCTTGGGTAATGAAGGGATATGTTGAGGTGTACCATAAAGAGTGGGACTTGCCAATCCTAATGATGGATAGATACTTTTGGGCCCACTCGGTGAAGTTGCATCAATTAGCTTGCAAGCATGTGACTAGGTCACGGAGATGCAAAAACACGGGAACGAATAGAATAATTATGTCAGTAACAAAACTGAACGAGGTATAAGATGTTGGATGATAAAATTTTGGACAAGCAGAGAATCACTAAGGCAAGGGGCATGGGGACTTGACGTTTAAGGTTCAAGCAACGCGAAGATTGACGTATGCACACGGGCGCATTATGGATGTCTAGATCCTTCTATTGGTCATTGGTCGGAGAGGTGTCTCAGCCATGTCTGGAGTAGTCCCGAACCGTAGGGCATGACAATTAAGGGTAGACGATGTTTAAGAGTGATCTTAATACCGAAGAGAATAATAAAGAGAGACGGAATCGTTATGGTATCTATCCAATAGAGATCGGAGAGTTCTAAAGGAGTATCGAAATTAAGAGAGAAATGCCCGATGGAGATCAAAGGGTACCGGAAGGGTTTTCGGGGCTTGAAATAAATAAGAAATGTGTATTTATTATTAATTAGTGTAATTAATAATTGAATAATAATTTATTTAATTTTTTAATGCATTTATTCCACATTTGGGCCTTCCGGGAAAAAGAGCCCCATTAGGGGGAAGGTGGGAGAAGGAAAAGGAAAAGGGGGGAACCCACATGGGCCCATGTGGGGGGTGCGGCTGCCCTAATGGCCGCATGAGCCATGTGGGGTTTAGTCCCACGTGGCTTTGGCCAAGGGGAAAACTTCCCCTCCTCCCTCTATATAAAGGGAGGCACCCCTCCCCCTTTTCCCAACAACCCAATTCTCACTTTTCTCTCTTCTCTCAACGTGGTTCCCTTTGGAGCTGCGCTAGGAGTTAGGAATCCTCTACTATAAGCACATCGTCTTGCTATTAGTCTTTGGTCCATCTCTCTACTCTGAAACCTTCGTCGGGCCGGAGACCGGGAGTCGTCGTCTACATCGTGCGTGTGTAATCTCACAAGGTGTTGCGAGTTGTGGCATTGGTTGTGGTACGACCACTCGACCTTAAGGTCGGTTTCGCCATCTTCATCATCAACCCTTATGCGGGAGGGTAATACCCACTTTCGGTCTTCAAGGGTATGATCACCGTTCCTTCTCTGTTACTGTGTATCTGCATAGTAAAAGATTATGGCTGTTTTTTGGTAATCGTTGTTAGGAATTTTTTTGTTTTCTGCTACGAAACCCCTTCAGTGGTTTATCTTGTACTTTACACATTGCTTTCGTTGCATACTTTGTTTCGTATCACATAGGTTGTTCACCTAGTTGCACATCTAGATAACCTTGTGTTTTACTTGTTCAGCCCAATCTAAAAAGGAAAAGAAAAAAAACCTATTCACTCCCCTTCTAGTTGACCATATCGTACTTTCAATTGGTATCCGATCCTCGGCTCTTATCTAAGGCTTAACCGCGTAAGAGTATTATGGTCAACGAAGATGACATCGAGTCTTCTAAGGAGGAAATCTCCAAATTTGTCGACACTATAGGTAACCTACAACAAACTATGGGAACCATCCAAACCGAGTTGTCCAAGGTTAGCTCTAGTGTTGGTTCAGAGGTTTCCGACATAGCGGTTGCTCTCTCAAGAGGAATTGGAAAGTCTCCCAACATAGCCTTGAAGTCAAAAGCGGTTGCTCTAGTAGAAGAGGTTGAGGAGTATGATGATTATGAGGAGGACTATGAGGACACATATAAGGGTGCTCACAAGTGCATTGCTTTTGCCATGCATGGTTACTGGAAGAGATGGGAAGCTCATAAGGCCGGGGCTCCAATACCCCCAAGAAAAAACAACTATAAGAAGAAGGGGGAGCAGCCAAGGACATGCTACAATTATGGAAGTGCAAATCACTTTGTCAAAGGTGTCCGTTTGAGCCAAGAGAAGAGAATGAAGGCAAGCTTGTTCGCAAGGACAAGACCAAAGCTCCTTAAAACAAGACTTTTGCTAGAAGAGACCGAAGGGCTCTATGTGTTCAAGAAGGGGCTGATACATCCAAAACGTATCTACTTTTTTGAACACTTTTGATGTTGTTTTCCTCTAAACTTATGAGTTTTGAATACAACTAACACGAACTAACGTTGTTTTCAGAAGAATTGCCCAGGTGTCTCGTTTTTGTGCAGAAAATTGACTTTTAGGAAAATGCCTGGAAAATATCCCAATGTTCCTATTTTACCCTAAGACCCCTGGAGCCAGAAGACAAGACGGAGAGGGTCCATGAGGGGCCCACACCACCTGCCCCCCCCTCCTCTAGGTCGCGCCACCACATGGTGTGGCTGCCTTGGCACTCCCTCGGGTCCTCTTTCGACTACATATACCTCTTGACCTTAAAACTGAGGGGGGTTCGTCATATTCCAGAGAAAAACACCAGAGCCCTACCACCACCTCAAAACACAATTTGGGGACCATAAGTTCCTGTTCTGCCACCCTGCCGGGACGGGGATTCAAAGGAGATCATCACCATCGCAATCGCCACCACTTCTCCATCAACCATCCATGATTCCCCCATCCATGTGTGAGTAATCCCCGCTGTAGGCTGAGAGGGGTGGTAGGGATTTGATGAGATCGTTCATGTAATAATTGCCAGATTGTTAGAGCATGGTGCCTAGTATCCGTTGTTAGTGCTATCTATCATTGTTGTAAGTTGTTATGCTTAATGCTTGTCACTAGGGCTCGAGTGCCATGATCTCATATTTGAACATGTTATTGTTTCATGAAGATAATTATGTTTTTTATCTTACATGCAAGTTATACACATATCCTTGTCTAGAACCGAGGCCCCAAAGTGACAGCAATTGGGATAACCAGAGGGGATGGCTGTGATGTGAGGATCACGTGTGTTCACGGAGTGTTAATGCTTTGCTCCGATGCTTTATTGAAAGGGAACCTTAATTACAGTAGTTTCCCTTGAGGCCCCGCTGCAAACGGGCTGGTAGGACAGAAGATGTTGGTGCTAGTATCTCTGTTATGCCCAGGAAACCCTATGATATTCTTGATTTACCACCATTGGAACCTTGTTATTTGGATATTCGTCTTATTGATAATGTTAGAAAGAAACCTTTGGGGAGAGTTGATGATGTTTTTATCATGGTTAATAATAATCTTGTCCCCGTTTACTTTTTTGTTTTGAATATTGAATGTGGTGCTTCTTGTCCAATTGTTTTTGGAAAGATCTTTTCTTAGAACTGTTGGTTCTGTTATTGATATGAAAGAGGAGAATATTAAATTTCAGTTCACACTCAAGAAAGGTATGGAACACTTTCCAAAGAGAATGAAGTTTCCTTTTGATTCCTTTATTCGAACAAGTTACAATTTGGATGCTTCTTCACTTGAAAATACTTGATTCCACTTTTCTGGGCCTAGCTAAAAGGCGTTAAAGAAAAGCACTTCTTGGGAGATAACCCATGGTTTTATTTTTTGCTTTGTTTTTCTCTGTTTTCTTTGAGTCAAGGGGTGTTATACTTCTGTATAAACTCATTTGTATCTTTCTTTTCATGTTTTAATAGTGCCAAGTAAGGTTTCTGACGAGAGTTGGAGTTGGTTTTCGGATTTCTGCGCAGGAAACAGATTTATGTTGTCCACCGTAAAAAATCGTATAAAATCCTGGAAGATCAGAATTATCTGAAATTTTTTGTGCTTATTCCTCAGCTAATTCCGCAACATTTTTGTTCTTTAAGTTTTTCGATATGAGCAACATAAGTGCCTCGAAAAAATTCGTCTTTACAGATAGTTCAGGTTTTGACAGATTCTGTCATTTTTCTTGCATTTGCTCTTTTGCGATGTCAAGTGGATTTCTTTGCTTCACGAAACATCGATGTATCTAATATTTAAAAGTATCAACAAAACTTTTGCCATACATAACCAATAAATTTTTAATTGTTGCACTAACCGTCTAATGCGAATCATTGTTTGAATGTTTTATTTGGTTGACTTGGCGCATGCTCACACCATGTTTATGACTATGAACCAGTCACAAATAGCCTCTATGATAATTTAGTTTTTGAACTTGTGGTACCACTTATGCTTTGATTAATGATGTTTATGTCTCTATGCATGAGTATGGCTCTTATGCTCTCTTGATTTGTCGCTCCCAGTCTTTTGCTAGCCTCCACTTGTACTGAGTATGAGCTCTACTCGTGCATCCAACTCCCAAAAACCAAAGTTTTCCCATTGTGTCCACCATACCTACCTCCATGTGGTAATTAACCGCCACTCTAAAGTAAATTGCTCATGTGTTACCTTTAAAACTTTTTAAATTACTCTTGTTTTGTGCTCCTGATTTAGCTCATGAGGACGTAAATAGAGAATCTTTATCTCACTTGTTGATTGGACTTTAACACCCTGGTCTAGTGGCTACATCCGCTTATCCAATAATAGAAGAGCTGGCAGCGGGGTGCCCAGCCCCAAATTAATAACCCAAATTCTCTTCACTATTTTTGCCCCTGATTTATCAGGCAAAGCATAATTGTGTAAACAAAAGAGAAAGATGGATGACCTTCTACCCATATGCGTCCTTCTATGGGATCCGCTCTTGTGAAGTCTAGTTGGCTTGTGACGTACTGTATTTTCTGTTTACCATTCATTGACATAAGCATACACCTCACTTAAAATATAGACACTCCTCCACAGTATGTGATTGTTGGCAGGCACCCGAGGATTCGGTTAGCCATGGTTTGTGAAAGATGGTTGGAAGGAGTGTCGAGTTTTTCATATCTCTATTTAATAAAATAAAATCTCTAGCACATGAGTAATCCATGCTTCCCTCTACGAAGGGCCTTCCTTTTTTACTTTTATGTTGTGTCTCCATCTTCTAAATTTATGCACGGTTGAGAGAGCATTTTTGCCGTTCTGAGTTTTATGTGCATTTGTCCGAGAAACATTATTAATTGAATCATGATGTGTTATTGCTTATTCTCTAATTATTTGTTCTAGTCTTCCTCATGAAGTTTGAAGGTGTTCTAGCATTTACGTTTTGCCCCACTCTTAAGGACTAGCAAAATATCACTTTGACATGTTCTCTCTATACTTGAAACAAACGTATATCTTTCGTTGCATTGTTATTAATGATCTTTTATTTGTGTTACTTCTCATGATGCAAAGTGATTGCTATGCTTACTTCTGCTTTTACAATATTGATGATCAAGTTTATGTTGGTGGCATGTCACCTCAGAAATTATTGTGTTTTTACCGTTTATCTACTCGAGGACGAGTAGGAAGTAAGCTTGCGGATGTTGATACGTCATAAACGTATTCTTAATTTCTGATGTTCCATGTTGTTTTCTTATTGTTTCCCACATGTTTGCTATACACTTTATGTCATTTTTATCGATTTTCCGGACTAACATATTGACAAGATGCCATAGAGCCAGTTCCCTGTTTTCTACTGTTTTTAGTTTCAGAAAAGTTGTTCTGAAATATTCTTGGAATTGCAAAATTTGAAGCCCGAAAGTCTTAGAATTTCCGAAGGTTCCACGGAGTCCCGTAGAGACCCGGAGGGGGCCTCAGGTGGCCCACACCATAGGGCGGTGATACGTCTCCAACGTATCTATAATTTTTGATGCTCCATGATCATATTTTGCCAATTGCTACATGTTTTCTCCCTTATTTATAGCATTTTTATACGTTTTCCGGGACTAACCTATTAACAAGATGCCAAGTGTCAGTTTCCTGTTTTCTGCTCTTTTTTGTTTCAGAAAAGTTGTTCTACAAACATTCTCGGAATTGGACCCCACAAAGCCCGAAGTTCCTATTTTCCCCGGAAGCATCCAGAACATCGAAAAGGAGTCGAAGACGGGCAACAGGGGGCACACCATAGGGTGGTATGCCCCCCTTAGCCACGCCAGTTATGGGTGTGGGGCCCCCTGGTCTCCACCGCCTTTGTCCTTTCGTCTATTTAAGCCCCCCGGATGGAAAACCCTAGACACCTGATCAAAATCTCGAAAAAGTTCCGCAGCCGCCGTCACCGTCAACTCTAGATCAGGAGGTTCTGAAGCTGTTTTTGGCACCCTGCCGGAGAGGAGATCATCACCGGAGGCTTCTACATCACCATGCCTGCCTCCGGAATGATGCGTGAGTAGTTCATCCTTGACTATGGGTTCGTAGCTGTAGCTAGATGGTTGTATTCTCCTCATATGCCTCCATGTTTAGATCTCGTGAGCTTCCTATCATGATCGAGATTGATCTTATGTAACTCTTTGTGTTGTGTTTGCTGGGATCCGATAAATATTGACCTTATGCCAAGTTGATTATAGTCTTTATTGCATATGTTATTTGTGAGCTTGCATGCTTTCCGTTGCTAGTGGTTACTCTGGCCAAGTAGTTGCTAGTGACTCCAAGAGGGAGTATTTATGCTCGATAGTGGGTTCATGCCTCCTTGTTGCCTTGCTCGAGTGACAGAAACGTGAAGGGGGAGGATGTGTTGTTGCCATTAGGGAGAAAACAACGGTGAGAGTGCCCGCGTGCATAATCATTGCTTACATTACACACTTTGTTTAATGCAATTATCTGTTGCTTGAAACTTAATACCTAAGGGGGTTCGGATGATAACCTGAGGGTGGATTATTAGTCATAGATGCAGATGGATGTCGGTCTATGTATCTTGTTGTAATGTCCGCACTAAATACCATAGTAATCTTCATGTCATATTGTGCACTACGGTGTAACCTCTATTTGTCAATTGCCCAGATGTAATTTCTTCACCCAGCAAGCTATCTTTTATGGAGAGACACCAGTAGTGAAACTATGAAACCCGGTCTATTTTCCACACTGTTAAACAAACCACAACATTTTCCTGCTTTCTTTACTTACGGCAAGCATACACTGTTTTCCACACTATACATCCAATCTTTGTTTTCAGCAAGACCGGTGAGATTGACAACCTCACTGTACCGTTGGGGCAAAGTATTTTGGTTGTGTTGTGTGCAGGTTCCACGTTGTTGCTAACACCGGTGAAGCGCCAACACCACCATCAGTGGCATCAACCTTTCGAAGATTCTCTTTCTCCTACTGGATTGATAACCCTGGTTCTTAACTAAGGGTAAAACTCCTACCGATGTGCTCATCACACCCTCCTCTTGGGGTTCCCAACAACACATAGCAAAGATTTTTCTGGCGTCGTTGCCGGGGAGAAGGAAGTCTTCTGGGAAGGGGAGTCTCTCACTCTCAACCTCTTTATTTTATTTATTGTCTTGTTTTTATTTTTGTCTTGTTTTTATTCTCTATATTAAAAACACAAAAAAATAGTTTACTTTATAGCTGTTATTTATTTGCTTGCTTTTATTCTGCTAAAATGAGCTCCTCTGAGAATACTAAGTTGTGTGATTTCACTAGCACAAACAACAATGATTTTATTTGCACACCTATTGCTCCACCTGCTCCTACTGCTGCTGTCTATGAGATTAAACCTGCTTTATTAAATCTTGTGATGAAAGAACAATTTTCTGGTATTAGTACTGATGATGCTGCTGCCCACCTTAATAATTTTGTTGAACTATGTGAGATGCAAAAATATAAAGATGTGGATGGAGATATTATTAAACTAAGGTTATTTTCTTTCTCTTTGAGAGGAAGATCTAAAAAATGGTTTCTATCTTTTCCTAGAAATAGTATTGATTCATGGACTAAGTGTAAAGATGCTTTCATTGGAAAATATTGTCCTCCTGCTAAGATTATATCCCTAAGAAGTGACATAATGAATTTTAAACAATTATATGAACAGGTTGCTAAAGCTTGGGAAAGAATGAAAACTATGGTGAAGAATTGTCCCACTCATGGACTGACTACTTGGATGATTATACAAACCTTTTGTGCAGGACTGAATTTCTCCCCAAGGAACCTATTGGATTCAGCTGCTGGAGGTACCTTTATGTCCATCACTTTGGGCAATGCAACAAAGCTTCTTGATGATATGATGATAAATTATTCAGTGTGGCACACTGAGAGAGCTCCACAAGGTAAGAAGGTAAATTCTGTTGAGGAAACCTCCTCTTTGAGTGAAAGGCTTGATGTTATTATGTCTATGCTTGTTAATGGTAAAACTCAAGTTGATCCAAATAATGTTCCTTTAGACTCTTTGGTTGCTCAAGAAGAGCATGTTGATGTAAACTTTATTAGAAACAATAATTTTAACAACAATGCTTTTAGAAATAATTTTGGTGGAAACAATTATAAGCCCTATCCTCCTAATAGTGGTAGTGGTTATTCTTATGGTAGATCTGTAATGCCTAGTGAGGAAAGGATTGTAGAAGTTGAAAAAGCAACTAAGAACTTTATGCAAATGCAATATGAAAAAAATAAATTGTTTACTAAAACTATGGAAGAACAATCTGCTACGTTGAGAACTATTAGCCAACAAATTGGAAATTTGAATAGAGAAATCTCTGGTTTGCAAGGTAAAATTTCCAGTGCTGAGATTAAAATTTCGGCCCTGTCAGAGGCACAGTTTTCTTTGATAAACAAAATGGATGCTAAAACTGAAACCGTTGAAGATAATCCGTTTGCTGCAACCAATGCCATCCAAGTTCAAATTGATGATAATGTTAGATTGATGGCCGAATTACATGCTAGGTGGGAAAGAGAAGATGAAATAGCTAGAAAGAATAATATTGCTAGAGTTTGCACTATCACAACCACTAGTAAAACTGAAGTTCCAAGTGATAGTAGACCCCCTACTATCAATGGTAAAGTATTTGGTGTTAATAAAGTTCATACTCCTTTGGTGAAACGTGCTAAATTGCCTCAAACTGCTGAAATTACTTCTGATAAAAGTGTTGAATTTTTTAGAGAAGTAGGAGATAATGGTCCCATTACTTTTGATGATAATAATATTGATTTTGATGATTGCAATATCTCTGAAGTTATTATGTTCCTACAAAATCTTGCTAGAAGTCCCAATGCTAGTGCCATGAATATGGCATTTACTAAATATATTACCAATGCTCTCATGAAAATTAGGGAAGAAAAGTTGAAACTTGAGACATATATCGCTAGGAAATTAGATGATATCTGGGAGCCTATCATTAAGATAAAAGTAAATTATTTTGATTTCAATTCTTTGTGTGATCTTGGTGCTAGTATCTCTGTTATGCCTCAAAAGCTCTATGATATTCTTGATTTACCACCATTGGAACACTGTTATTTGGATGTTCATCTTGCTGATAATGCTAAGAAGAAACCGCTTGGTAGAATTGATGATGTTCTCATTATGGTTAATAATAACCTTGCCCCTGTTGATTTTGTTGTTATGAACATTTAATGCAATGCTTCTTGTCATATTGTTTTGGGAAGACCTTTTCTTAGAACTATTGGTGTTGTTATTGATATGAAAGAGGGGAGTATTAAATATCAACTTCCCCTCAAGAAAGGTTTGGAACACTTTCCTATAAAGAATATGAAGCTACCCTTTGACTCTATTATTAGAGAAAATATGATGTTGATGCTTCTTCACTTGAAAATACTTCAGTTTCCCTTTTTATGCCTAGCTGAAAGGCGTTAAAGAAAAGCGCTACCGGGAGACAACCCATATTATTTCGCTGTTTTCAACCCGTTTTCCTTTGTTTTATTTGGTGTGATTTGCACCTGGGTGTTGTCTATTTCCGTAGCAACCCTGCTATATCTTTTCTTTTGTGTTTTTGTTGAGCCAAGTAAAGCCTCTAGTGGAAAGTTGACACTATATTTCGGATTTCTGCCCAGGAAACAGATTTCTGCTGACCACTGTTAATTCCGTTAAAAATCACAGGAAATTCAAAATGACATGAGATGTTTTATGCTTAATTCTGAGTTATATACGCAACTTTTCTTAGAATACTATTTTTTGATTTGAGCAACATAAGATTTTTGAAAAAAATCGATCTTTACCAGCTATTCTGTTTTGACAGATTTCTGCCATTTATCGCATTTGCATCTTAATTTCTTTCTTTTGGTGTTCTTTTGAGAAAAAGAGTTTTGAAACAAGTTGTGACAGTAGCTAATGTGTTTTTGAGTGTTAAAATTGTGTTGAAACTGAACCATGTGAATTTATTATTTCAACTGCACTAACGTTGCTAATGAAGATTGTGAGAATTTTGAAGTGAAGGAAGTTTTCAAGGGTCAAGAGAACAGGATGATATGATGTGATCAAGAAGAGTGAAAAGCCTAAGCTTGGGGGTGCCCCGGTGGTACATCCAAGCAAATTCCATGAAGACTCAAGCGTCTAAGCTTAGGGATGCCCAAGGCATCCCCTTCTTCATCAACAAATTATCAGGTCACTTCTAGTGAAACTATATTTTTATTCGGTCGCATCTTATGTGCTTTACTTGGAGCGTCTTTTATTTTTTTTTCAGTTTGCTTTTTCTTTTTCTTTCAGTTTGTTTTTACTTTTTCAATAAGTTTGGTTGGACCCCAGCATTCTTTTATTAGAGAGTGACACGCTCCGCTTTTTCATGAGAATACGTTGTATTCTTAGTCTCTGTTTGGCTGCTGCATTTATTCAGCTCCTGTTTTGCATGCATCTCTTATTAGAGTTGTTAGTTTTAGTAGTGTTATGTGAGTACTCTCATGTTTTCTTGCTTTATCATAAAGAGTATTTTTGTAAAAGCATGTTTTGTATGGTGCTTTTTGGGAGAAAGAAAACTATTGCTTGAAGTAGAATTTTTAACAGTACTAGTAGAAGCTTGTATATACTGTGGCTAGGACTTTTTCATGCCATGCTAAATGTTATTTTAATTTTAAATCCTTGTGGTTATTGAGTATCATGATTATCCTAAAATAGCTGAGAGTGTTTAATATGTCTTAAAAGATTCATAAATTGTTCTTGTCATAGTAAAGCATCAATATATGGTATTCTCTTTCGAATGATTTATTTGGTTGACTTGGCGCATGCTCACACCATGTTTATGACTACAAACCAGTCACAAATAGCCTCCATGACCACTTAGTTTTTGAACTTGTGATATTGCTTATGTTTTAATTAATGATGCTTATGTCTCTATGCATGATTATGGCTCTTATGCTCTCTTGATTTGTCGCTCCCAGTCTTTTTCTAGCCTCCACCTGTACTGAGTATGAGCTCTACTCATGCATCCAAACTCCCTTAAACCAAAGTTTTTACCATTATGTCCACCATACCTACCTACATGTGGTATTTAACTGCCATTCCAAAGTAAATTGCTCTTGTGTTACCTTTAAAACCTTCAAAATTACTCCTGATTTATGTTCCTATCTGTGCTCATGAGGAGGTAAATAGAGAATATTTATCTCACTTGTTGATTGGATTTCACACCCTGAACTATTGGCTTCATCCGTTTATCCAAATGATAGAAGAGCTGTCAGCGGGGTGCCCAGCCCCAAATTAATGCATACAAATTCTCTTCACTATTTTTGCCCCTGATTTATCAGTCAAAGCATAATTGTGTAAACAAAAGAGAAACAGGGATGAGCTTCTACACCAATTGCGTCCTTCATCATTGGAGCTGCTCTTGTGAATCCAGTTGGCTTGTGACGTACTGTATTTTCTGTTTACCATTTGTTGACATTAGCATACATCTCTCAAATATAGACACTCCTCCACGGTATGTGATTGTTGGCAGGCACCCGAGGACTCGGTTAGCCATGGTTTGTGAAAGATGGATGGGAGGAGTGTCAAACTTTTAATACCTCTGTTTAATAAAATAAAAGCTCTAGCACATGAGTGATCCCTGCTTCCCTCTGCGAAGGGCCTTTCTTTTACTTTTATGTTGAGTCTCCATCTTCTAACTTTATGCACAGTTGAGAGAGCATGTTTTCCATTCTGAGTTCTACGTGCATTTGTCCCATAAGCATCAATAATTACTTCATGATGTGATATCATTTGTTCTTAAATTATTTTTTCTAGTCTTCCTCTTGAACTTTGAAGGTGTCCTGGCATTTATCTTTTGCCCCACTCTTAAGGACTATCGAAATATCACTTTGCCATGTTTTCTCTATACCTGAAACAAACGTTTACCTTTCTTTGCATTATTATTCATGATCCTTTATTTGAGTTACTCTCCATGATGCAAAGTAATTTCTATGCTTTATTATTAAAGTTTTATTTATCATGCTTGTGTTTAAAGTTTTATGATCTTAGCGTGCATATGCTTTCACATTAGATTGATCAAGTATATGTTAGTAGCATGTCACCTCAGAAATTATTGTTTTATCGTTTACCTACTCGAGGACGAGTAGGAACTAAGCTTGGGGATGCTTCATACGTCTCCAACGTATCTATAATTTCTGATGCTCCATGATCATATTTTCCCAATTGCTACATGTTTTCTCCCTTTGATGGAGGGATGATAACCCGGTAGGCCGACTCCAAGGTGCAATTCAGCCCAAAGGACGCTTCGCAAGATCCGGCTAAGGATAAAAGAACTTCTAGAAGGCCCAAGATTGTAGGCCTCATAACCCGGATTGTGGGTTGCGGTAAGGAAAGTTAGGGTTTTATACGCAGTGTCCGGGTAGGATTCAGGGTGCGCCTTGGAGGGCAAGTCAGGGGGTTCGGGTGCTTTATAAACCGGCCCCTAAGTTAGGTTAAGAGAAATCCAAGAGTTCTAGCAATATCGCTTGATATCGAGCATCCAGTGTAACACGAGAGTTGAGTTAATATATCGAGATCGGAGACTCGGTGACTTGATTGCCGGCTACCAGATCGAGTACCATCATGTTTTCCTCTGAGCTAAACCCTCTCCCAAACGCCTGTGTCGTCTTGCCCCAAGATCAGTTACCCCCGGTAACGTCTGCCGTGATTATCCCACGACAGTTGGCGCCCACCGTGGGGCCTGCGTCCAAAGGTGTTTACATCACGGGGAAGCTCGGAAGAACATGGAGAATCTAGTCATCGGCGAGATCTACATCGACCACGAAGGAGAGAAGATGGTGGACAATTCCGGCTGGGGGCCAGAGTCGGATCACCTCGAATCCGGATCTATCATGGCAATCGGCCAGATCAGCGTCTTCATCGGTATGGTACGTACTTCCGGTTCGATCCCTGACGACTTTGGGTTTGATTCTGTGTCAGGGAAGACCAGCTATGTCCAATCAGATGGAGAAGAATCAGTTGGGACAACAAAACCGACAGAAGAGCCCACCACGAAGTGGGAACAGCCGGAGGAGCCGGCATGGACCCCGCGTGGCCAGGTCGAGAGAGAAGATGATACCGAATCTATCCTGCATCTACTGGAGAACCGGTACGAGGAACACAGCAGCGAAGAGGAGCAATATGGATTCGCGCCAAGCATTGTGCGCCGGGTTGCGGTTTACACGACTCCCGTGATCAATCTCAACCTAGAGAACGTAACCGCGGCCGCAGCCGGGACAGCACAAGCATTGACCCGACAGCAGGGACCGGCTAACGGAAACACGGTTTTGGCCCAGGTTGACGGAGAGTCGGCATCGGTTACCAGTCAAGCGCCAGAAAACGAGTTACACGCGAACACGTTTGGATTCCTAGCAAACCGGACACCAGGAGCGGGTCCTTCCAATCCACAACATCCGGCCATGTTCGACAACAATCTGATCCTAGATCCGACAGTTCTTGCCACAGTTATCACTCTAGAGAACGCGGCGGAACGTGTTAGGGATTTGGACGTAGCCCGTCGTGCATTGGAGCAGCAGAGAAGGCAAGTAGAAGCAGAAAGACAAGGGATGTCCACACGACAACGCGAGCTGGATGCACTGGAAACCCGGCTCCGAGAGAAAACGACTAGAATACATTAAAGGCACCAAACCAGATTGCCAGCATTGGGAGGAGTCATAAACCCGGCTGCGCTATTTATCACGCCTCAGGATCAGCCGATCCCAGCGGCAAATCAAGGAACCGCCCCTCAGCCGACAACCGGAGGAGTACAACCGGTAGACACGCAGGTCGGGTTACCCGTACCACAGACTGGAGTTACTACCGGCAATACTGTACCACCACCACCACCACCACCATCACGTTTTCGCACACGAGCGGGTCATTACAACAATCCCATGGACAACGTGTACGCGGAAACGCTTGCATTGAATCAAATCCCCGTGAGAGAGTCACCCCACGCAGAGGAGACCCGGCGGGCGATAGATATGCTGCGCACTGCGGTGGCACAACAGGTTAATTACCCGGATCACAGAAGTGGAATGCATGGGACACCATATGTCAGCCAACAGCAAGGTAATGCCGGCAATATCCAGACAAGTTCGGCACGGCGGAGGGAAGAGCAGCAGCAAATGCCGCCTCCTCCACACATTCAGGCAGTACCAGCAGCATCAGCAGCACAGGCCATCGTGGACAGTTCCAGAGCCAGGAGAGCCGTGGCCGGGTCTACGGTACATGGGATACCAGCAGTACCGCGCCCAGCTGTACCCCCTGCAGGATCACACGTTTCCCGAGTAAGACCAGCTTCGACCATTCTTGCAGGACCTAAGTGTCTTTCGGATAGCATCAGGGCTGAACCTTACCCGGAAAAATTCAAAGAACCGGGTAAAGTAGTGAATTATGAGCCGACTATGGATCCGGAAACATGGTTGAGCAGTTATGAGATGGCCATGTCGATTCGCAATGCGTCCGAGAATCTTCAAGCCAAATTCATGTATCTAATGATGTCAGAGGGAGCAGCAAAGTTATGGTTCACCAATCTACCGGAAGGATCTATCAAATCATGGGGAGAATTGAAAACTGTGTTTATTAAGCACTTTCACGGGACGTGCAGAAAGTTATTCACTATTGATGACCTAGAGCGATGCGTTCAGAAGAAGGGAGAATCGGCGCGCAGCTGGGTGCGCCGGGTTATGGAAATACTTCATTCATCTACAGATATTCAGCCTAAGGATGCGCTGCAAGCTATGGCAAAGACCTGCAAGTACACACCTTTAGTACAAAAATTAACTCGCATGGAATCTAGTCGGAATGCTTCGGAGGTTACGATGGGAGAACTGATGGATGCATGCAACAAACACGCCGCAACGGACACTACGGAAGAGGAAACTGACGATAATAAAGCAAAAGCAAACACAAGTAATAATGGAAGAACCGGCAATGGATCAGCGCCGGGTAACAACAGCCAGAACAAGCGCCCGTTTGAGGGAGGCTCCGAGTTTGTCGCCAACACTGAAGCCGGATCTTCAAGACCCAGGGCAGAAGGGAATTTCAATACTGGGAATCACAATGGAGGAAACTATCAAGGTCCACCAAGGCCGAGTAATAATTGGGACATCTTCAGAATGGCATGACCGAAGCACAGCAGGAATGGTAGGCCAGCTAACCACTCCTTGGAGCAGTGCGCCGACCTACAGAGGTGGAAGAATGAGGAAGTGAACAGAGCCATGCGAGGTGAAGGTCGGGGAGGAGGACCGGGTCCAGGTGGAAACCCGGGCAACGGCCCACCACAGCCGGTAACCCGGCAGCCGGAAATCAAGGTAACAACCAAGGGGGAGCTGGAGGTTTCCAGGCCAACCCCAAGCAGTTGGGTCAATATCACGTGCATACTACAGGAAGTTCCAACAAGGACAAGAAGATACTGAAACAGGCGGTAAACTCGGTGTCTTCGGCTGTTCCAAGATACCTGAGGTGGTCAGAACAGGATGTAACATGGAGCAGAAGGGATCACCCGGAAAGAATAGAACACCCGGGAGTTTTAGCATTGGTAGTTGCGCCGCAGGTCAATGGGTATGAGCTGAAAAAGGTCCTGATGGACGGCGGAAGTAGCATCAATATACTATATTGGGAAACCTTTCTACGCATGGGTCTCAAGGAGTCTCAGCTACAAAAAAGTTCAACAATTTTTCATGGGATAGTGTCGGGTCACTCAGCGTGCCCCGAGGGAAAAATCGCATTGGAGGTAGTTTTTGGGGAATCAAAGGATAATTATCGAGTTGAGTGGCTCACTTTTGAGGTGGTCAAATTGCGCAGTCCTTATCACGCGCTATTCGGAAGGCCGGCTTATGCTAAATTCATGGCTAGGTCGTTTTACGTGTATCTACAGCTAAAAATCCCGGGTCCTAAACAGACCATCACCATACATGGAAGCCGGGACATAGCGGCTGAGTGCGATGAAGGAGATGCAGCAATGGCTGAACAAGCTTGTAGAAAAGAGGAACTCAAATATTACCGGGCTCAAGCAGACTCGGATGACAGAACAGCCTTGAAAAAGCCGAGTACTGAAGGCGAAAGGGCAAAACTCAAGGCAGCACGAGATACCAAGATGGTGGCTTTCATCAAGGGTGATTCACTCAAACAATCCACCACAAGAGAAGAAATTGCGCAGCCGTTCACAGCCAGCCGCGTCATGGAAACACCTTATCCGGATTGGCTGGCAAACCCGGTACTCATAGTAAAAAAGATCAACAAGTGGAGAGTGTGCATCGATTACGTCAGTTCCGGACAGAATCCCAAGAAGAACTAAAACAATGTAACGGGCAGCAGGTTCCAGACGCACTCTTTTCCTATCCAGGGTACCTAAGGGGACTGGGAGGTTTTTAATGAGGCGGCCTGCTGACCCAAAACTTTCTCGTATCAATAAAGAGATGGTTATCAAGTCTCATTTTGTTATGATCTTCACTCCGATTGCAGATAAGTATTATCAGTACATCAGTATCATCAAGTATGTTGCATATATATAGGTCTTGAGGGCTGATTGCTTGAATAGCACAGTTACAAACTCAAAGACCCGGCCTTGATGCCTATGAGTTATAAGGGCCGATTACTCGCAAACGAGTACGGCTGCAATCTTATAACCGGACAAAGGAGCCAAAATTTCTTGACTTTTCTTACTTAAGCTCGATGTGACTCGCACTAAAGTGGCATGATTTGCTCGCTTACGATTACAATCAGCCATGAAGCCCAACGGGACTTGCCTGACCCTGTTTTCGAATAGATGTAACAACATGGTATCCACGCGAAAGCCGGCTTACAGTACAAGATAGTCAAAAGGGTCATCTAAACCACAAGTTATGCAGAGTACAGGGCTAATAGACGGAAACTCAACGTTTATCAAGCATAACTTCAATACCTATGTGAAACGGCTCTGGGCTTGGGCTTAGTAGCAAACAACTTGTTCCCTTGGAAAAACCATACATCCTAGACTCGGCCTTTTGGGTCTTGGGGACTGGGGATTTTGAAAAAAGGAAAAGTTGCTTAGTTGCTAAAACTCAAAACCCAAACATCCGAGTCTTGGGGACTTGGGGACTTAGAGAAAAGTCCGCTTGTCAAAATCCATGAAACTCGGAAACCGAGTCTCACAAAAGGAACCATAAAGAAAGTCGGATATTGAGAATAAGCTAAAAAACCAGGTAAATATCAAGTTCATCCAGAGGCCAGAAGAGGCACGAGGTATATCAAGGAATTAGAGTACGGTACTAGTATCAAAGGTGCATAGGTGCACCGACAAAAGAACATCTGTTTTGAACAAGAGCATCGAAACGACCAAGGTATTGTGATGGCATCTGTTTACTCGGCTTCTTGAATAGGGTCCACACCCTTGCCCTTGCCCTCCGGGTCTTGGTCCTGGGCTTGCTCTGCAGCTCTCCCGGCATCGTTACCCGGATTCTTCGCATCAGGACGGACAGGCGGGGGGACAGCCGGTGTAGAGGTGGTTGGCTCTGATCCTAACTCGGTCTCCCTCTTCGCGGTTTCTTCCCTCTTCCTGGCCGAATCGGCAGCCCATTTCTCCAAAATGTCGAACGGTGGGGGTGCTTCCTCCTTCACGATTTTATCTTCAGCATCGTACGAACTCATAAGTGTACGCAAATCCATACTATCGGCCAAAGTGGTTGCCGAGTGGCGCACCGCGGATTGTACGGCCTTGAAGTCCTTGGGCCCAAACTTGGAGCCATCCGCTTTGAATTCTGGAAACCCGGATATAACCTTTGCCGGCTCAAGCTTAGGGAAGTAAGCCTTAGCTAGCGCAAAGGCCCGGGTCATACCAATCCGGCATGCCGAGCGCTTCCAGATCTCGATCCATGCAGGCACGGTGGAGCAGGCTTGGATAAGATTTTCTTCACCCGGATATACCTCAGTTGGCTACTGCACGGCATCCAATATCCACTTGGTGCTGGCAAAGAAAGTCCGGAGCACAGTCTTTAAAGTTTTAGCCTTGGCAACAGCATCTTCTTCTGGGGTTGCAAGGTTAGCACCTGCAGTTGAAAGAAAGAAAGGCCATATCAGTAATTCCGGGTATCATGTAACAAAATAGAGGCATGAAAGCAGTCAGCAGCAAGAAACTTACTAAGCAAGATACGATAAGTATCGGTAATTTGCTCCGACAGCTTTTTTAGGGCAGCTCGAGCAGTGGTGCACCTTTTCTTATATTTAGAAACATTTTTCTTCAAAGTTTCCACTTCATCCTCAAGGGCCTCTCTCCGCTTTACCTCGGCAAGCAGCAGTTGTTCGGTCTTGAGCAAAAGTTCATCGGACCGGGTGGCCTGTGCCTGTGAGAAACCAAAGTATAAGAATTAGTCGGGTATCATGGCAAGCCGATTATCGCGCACAATTCCGAGCACAATTTCAACAAATTATACTCGGCACTTGGGGACTAGATGGATAAGAAGAGATATTAGGTAACATTACCTGGTGCTCCGCTGCCATGCGCTCTAGCACATCTCTCTCCGAGGCCTTCATAGCAAGGAGAGTTCTCATCATCTGGTCAAAAGTATCATTGCCCAAATGGGAAGACCCGGGATCTTGGGGACTTGGAGAAGGGGCTCTCTTCTTGAAAGAGGGTATACGGGTTGTCCGAGTAGCGGAGTCTGGTGCCCCTCCTCCCGTGCCCAAGCCCGCAGTTTCTTCCTCCTCGAGTACGTGCGAGGCTATGGGATACTCGGCCTCTCGGTCGGCCGGGTTTATTGGTGGCACTTGTTGTTCTTCTCCGCCAGCTGCGGCATGCATATCATCAGTCAGGTTCTCCTTATCCGGGTCGTCAGTTTCCATATCATCTTGGTCGCTAACAGTGATCGTGGCCCTACGGGCAGTATAAGTAAAGCAGTTAGCGTACAACTGGGAAAAAGTGATGAAAAACGATAAAGCATCAGGAAAGGAATTTTACCCGGGATTCACCATATAGTCCGAGGGGAACTCGCTGCTGGACCCGGACGAAACTGAAAAAACATCGAGCGAAATGTGGAATTGTCCCGTAAGGGGATGGTTCGGGAAAAACTTTGATATTTAAGAAAGGATTAAGAGAATACCAGCGCGTCGAGCCGGAGATGACAGAATACCCGGATTAAGAGTACCATCACCTGGAAAGTTTCGAGTTATTCGGCGCTTGGTCACGAGCGGTTCCTTCAAATACGACCAAGTGGATAATTTCCGGTTTAGCTCGTGCATGTTATCAAAGAAATATGATTTAGAGGCAAGGAAAAGGTATGGAACCTTGAAGACGACCCCTTGGGGTTTCCTCTTTGTTCCGGCCTTGACCGTCGGCTCAGCTTCTTCCTCGTCGCTGGCGGATTCTACCTTGCCTTCAGCTTCTTCTTCTTCGTCTTTGTCCTCTTGTTCTGAAAATTATCAAGGTTTATAGTTGGAAAATGACGAAAGAGCAACGACGAGCTTAAAGTAACTAAGTAAAACTCGGAATGTACCTTCATCCGAGTTAACGGCGTCCTCTTTCTCCTCTGGGCGCTCAGAGTTAGGGGGAGTATCAATCTTCCAAAAAGCATCATCGGCCTGAGATGAAGACGTAAGAATGAAGGTTAACAACAGTATCGAGAGGGAAGTGAGAAGGTAAGAGTATGAAAGTCGGATATTTACCTCAGGCGCCGGGTTCTCACGAGTGAAGGGTTCTAACCCGGCTATATTCCGGATTACCTCCAACTTCTCTGTCAAGAAGCTCTTGATAGTCTTGTTGGTGTCTCCGGCTGCAAAGCTATGGGTGGAGTATCGGAGCGAGTCCGTGGTATGCCCCGAATACTCGCACATTAACTTTGTGCGGATGGAGTTGGGTTGGATCCGGAAATCGACCCAAGTATTTACCATGTTGAGCCCAATGAGGCCTTGGGCCGAGAGAACAGTTATTTTTGCCAATAAAGGTTGAATTGCCTCCCTGTCCGAGTCAGGGGCAAAGGCATTGAAAGTCTCGGAGATATCGAGGAGGCCCTCTGAGTAACCCGGCAACCTCTTTTTGCCGGGTGGGGAGGTGTCCCGGCAATAAAAGTATGAGAGTTGCCAGTGTTTGACGTGGGAGTTAAGAGTAAGAGGTGGCATTAGAGAATTCTTGCGGCGCTGGATAGAGACCCCGCCGCAAGCGAGAAGTGCCCCGTCACCGCTTTTGCGGCACGGTTTGCACTGGAAAAGTTTGATGAAGAGAGCCAAACTTGGCGGAGTGCACAAGTATGACTCGAAAAGAACAATGAAGTGGGAAATATTTAACACAGAGTTAGGCCCTATGTCAAATATCCGGAGGCCATAGTGGCTCAGAACATCTCGAAAGAAAGGGTGACCCGGAGGACGGAACCCCCGGATCACGTGCTCTACAAAGCATATTACCTCATCAATGGCAGGCGTGGGCCGGGTCTCGTCACCCGGCACCCTCCAATGGATATCCTTTTGAGAGGGGAGAACCCCTAACTCGGCCAGTTCTTCTAACTTGGCCTTCGTAACCGTGGACCGCGCCCAGTTGGCGGATATGGAGTTGGTGGTCTTGGCCTTGGCCGGCTGTTTCCCCTGCCTTTTGGGAGCCATGGGATTAACCTGCAAAGCACAAGATAGAAGGGTACAAGAAATAAGACTCGGAAACCATGAGTCATCCGAATATTTGCGAGGGATATCAAGAAAACATGGAAGCAAAGAGTTATCCGGGTATCAAATATCGTTACAAAAACTATGAAGGGTTTACGTGTTGGAAGGTGCTTGGGGAAGATGGATGGTTACCTCTGTATCTACTGCAAACAAAAGAGCCGGGAGAAGAGAATTTTCCGGGTGTCAACGGCAAGCGCGGAAATTTTGGGCGGCCCGAGCCTAGATTGGAGATTCCATTTCTAGATTTGTGGTGAAATTAGTGACTATGGGCAGTAGGGGAGTAAAGTGAAGTCTATATTCAATCCGTTGGGTGAGTTAGAATGAATTCGAGCGACCTAATTCGGCGTGACCAGAAAAATGACCGGCGGGTTGACTTAGATCTAATCTGAAATAAATCGAGAAAATTGCAAGCACAAGTTAATGGATATGAGAGACTTACTGGAGGAGATCGAAGTGAAGCCCGACGGAGGCAAATAGCACAAGTTTGGTGCCCCTTTGCGATTCCCGGCGGGCAGGTCGGGGGTGCGGCGGCGGATCTTGGCGGCGGCACGGGGCGAACCGTGGCGGAGCGCAGCCGGCGGCAGATTGGCTCTGGTGACACGTGTGAAGTCTCCGTGATGATGTTCTGTGAGTTTGGGTGCGGAGGCGAAGAGAAAGAGGAAAGGGGGGAAATGAGCTGTCGTGGTTGGGTTTACCTCTAAGCACTTATTTATAAGGGTGTGGGTGGATAAACCTAGTCCAACGGGTGGCAGCCGGAAATTTCGGGTTAACGGCTATTTTCCTGGATTTTGTGAGATATGCTTTAAGTGCTAGCCGGGATAACCGGACAAAAATGAGAAGGAGATCTTCTCCGCAACATCAGGGTCAATTATTGAGTAAAGCAAGCCGGATCTTTGACATTTTTGTCAAGGTGCTGGCCCGGAAAGTTAGGCAAGAGATTTGGAAGAAGCCGGGTTACTATATGGCCGCCGTGGAGTTAGGCCTAGCTGTTTATCAAAGCAATGTAACCCGGCCTCCATTGAACTTGTAAGTTTGATAATTTTGCAGGGAATAGCGTGCGCTTCAAAGAGGATCCTGTGAAGCCCAAGCTATTCTGGGGACTACTGATGGAGGGATGATAACCCGGTAGGCCGAATCCAAGGTGCAATTCGGCCCAAAGGACGCTGCGCAAGATCCGGCTAAGGATAAAAGAACTTCTAGAAGGCCCAAGATTGTAGGCCTCATAACCCGGATTGTTGGTTGCGGTAAGGAAAGTTAGGGTTTTATACGCAGTGTCCGGGTAGGATTCAGGGTGCGCCTTGGAGGGCAAGTCAGGGAGTTCGGGTGCTTTATAAACCGGCCCCTAAGTTAGGTTAAGAGAAATCCAAGAGTTCTAGCAATATCGCTTGATATCGAGCATCCAGTGTAACACGAGAGTTGAGTTAATATATCGAGATCAGAGACTCGGCGACTTGATTTCCGGCTACCAGATCGAGTACCATCATGTTTTCCTCTGAGCTAAACCCTCTCCCAAACGCCTGTGTCGTCTTGCCCCAAGATCAGTTACCCCCGGTAACGTCTGCCGTGATTATCCCACGACACCCTTATTTATAGCATTTTAATACGTTTTCCAGGACTGACCTATTAACAAGATGCCAAGTGCCAGTTCCCTGTTTTCTGCTATTTTTGGCTTCAGAAAAGTTGTTCTGTAAACATTCTCGGAATTGGACCCCACAAAGCCCGAAGTTCCTATTTTTCCCGAAAGCATCCAGAACACCGAAAAGGAGTCGAAGACGGGCAATAGGGGGGCCAGACCATAGGGTGGCGCGGCCCCCCTTGGCCGCGCCAGCTATGGGTGTGGGGCCCCCTGGCCTCCACCGCATTTTCCATATCGCCTATTTAATCCCCCCGGATGGAAAACCCTAGACACCTGATCAAAATCCTCGAAAAAGTTCCGCGGCTGCCGTCACCGTCAACCCTAGATCAGGAGGGTTCTCAAGCTGTTTCCGGCACCCTGCTGGAGAGGAGATCATCATCAGAGGCTTCTACATCACCATGCCTGCCTCCGGAGTGATGCATGAGTAGTTCATCCTTGGACTACGAGTTCGTAGCTGTAGCTAGATGGTTGTCTTCTCCTCATATGCCTCCATGTTTAGATCTCGTGAACTGCCTATCATGATCGAGATTGATCTTATGTAACTCTTTGTGTTGTGTTTACTGGGATCCAATGAATATTGACCTTATGCCAAGTTTATTATAGTCTTTATTGCATGTGTTATTTGTGATCTTGCATGCTTTTCGTTGCTAGTGGTTACTCTGGCCAAGTAGTTGCTAGTGACTCCAAGAGGGAGTATTTATGCTCGATAGTGGGTTCATGCCTCCTTGTTGCCTTGCTCGAGTGACAGAAACGTGAAGGGGGAGGATGTGTTGTTGCCATTAGGGGGAAAACAACGGTGAGAGTGCCCGCGTGCATAATCATTTCTTACATTACACACTTTGTTTAATGCAATTATCTGTTGCTTTCAACTTAATACCTAAAGGGGTTCGGATGATAACCTGAGGGTGGATTATTAGTCATAGATGCAGATGGATGTCGGTCTATGTATCTTGTTGTAATGCCCGCACTAAATACCATAGTAATCTTCATGTCATATTGTGCACTACGGTGCAACCTCTATTTGTCAATTGCCCAGCTGTAATTTGTTCACCCAGCATGCTATCTTTTATGGAGAGACACCACTAGTGAAACTATGAACCCCGGTCCATTTTCCACACTATTAAACAAACCACAACATTTTCCTGCTTTCTTTACTTACTGCAAGCATACACCGTTTTCCACACTACACGTCTAATTTTTTTTAGCAAGACCGGTGAGATTGACAACCTCACTGTACCGTTGGGGTAAAGTATTTTGGTTGTGTTGTGTGTAGGTTCCACGTTGTTGCTGACATCGGTGAAGCGCCAGCACCACCGTCAGTGGACACAACCTTACGAAGATTCTCTTTCTCCTACTGGATTGATAACCATGGTTCTTAACTAAGGGGAAAACTCCTACCGCTATGCTCATCACACCCCCTTCTTGGGGTTCCCAACAACACATAGCAGGCGGCGTCCCCCTTGGCCGCGCCGGGGGGTGGTGTGGGGCCTCCAGCGCCTTTGCCATTTTGCCTATTTAATCCCCCCGAGACATAAACCCTCGGAATATACCACTTTTACCCGAGAAACATCCGAGGCCGCCGTCACCGTCATCCCGAGATCGGGAGGGTTCTGGAGCTCTCCCCGGCACTCTGCCGGAGAGGGAAATCGTCACCGGAGGGGTCTACACCACCATGCCCTCCTCCGAAGTGATGCATGAGTAGTTCATCCCTGGACTACGGGTCTATAGCAGTAGCTAGATGGTTGTCCTCTCCACTTTGTACCGCATGTTTAGATCTTGTGAGCTTCCTATCATGATCAAGATCATTTGTATGTAATGCTACATGTTGTGTTTGCTGGGATATGATGAATGTTGAATGCTATGTCTTCTGATTATCAATATATCATGTTATCTTCATGCTTATGTTATTTATGATCTTGCATGCTCTCCGTTATTAGTAGATGCTCTGGCCAAGTAGATGCTAGTAACTCCAAGAGGGAGTATTTATGCTCGATAGTGGGTTCATACCTCCTTTTCATCTGTGCTCGAGTGACAGAAACGTGACGGATGGAGGATGTGCTGGTGCCATTAGGGAGAAAACAACAATGCTTTGTCTAAGAATGATGTTATTGTTTATATTACACACTTTGCTTACTGCAATTATCTGTTGCTTGCAACTTACTACCAAACGTTTGTTCGAATGATATTCGGAGGGTGGATTATTAGTCATAGATGCAGTTGGATAAAGGTCTATGTATTTTGTTGTAATGCCCGCATGAATCACATAGTGTCAATTGCCCAGCTGTAATTTGTTCACCACACATGTTATTTATCTTTCACGAAGAGACACCACTAGTGAACTGTGGACCCTGGTCCTTTTTCCTCATACTGCTTTCATACTGCTCTCATATAGTTCCTACTGTTTTCCACACTATACGTTTAACCTCTTTGTATTCAGCAAAACCGGTGAGATTGACAACCTCACTGCTTCGTTGGGGCAAAGTGATTTGATTGTGTTGTGTAGGTTCCACGTTGCTGCTAAACCAGTAGTGCGCCCTGCCATCTCAGCCGCTTTGACCTTCCGAAGTTACTCCTTCCTCCTACTGGTCGATTCAACATTGGTTTCTTTCTGAGGGAAATTTGTTGTTGCACTCTTCATACCTTCCTCTTGGGGTCTCCCAACGAACGTGCGTTCACACGCATCAAGGGGCGCGCTAGAGGAGGAAGAAGGTGAATGAAGGTCGGGAAAGTGATCTTTTTCCTAAGGCCTATTATTTTATACCAGGGCCAATCCACTGTGAGCCATTGATCTACCAACGTGGCGCTCATCCCCGACGCCACGTGCGGAGCGGAAACGAGGAGACGGGGGGCAGTTACCCCCGCATGATCTTTTACGCAAGATCGTGCGTAATTACTGCACGTCCAGCGGAGAAACCGGCACGCGACGGCTCGTTTCGGGTCAAAAAGCTGACAAGGCGGGCCCTACGTGCCCTGCCCCACTGCGTCACGCCCCATCGGGAGCAGGCGAGTGTGGAATGACGTCATTGCACACATCATGACACAAAATTTCTTTCGTATGAGCATTATGACATGAAATCTCTTTCGTATGAACATCTTGACACGAAATTTCTTTCGTACGAACTTCATGACATGGAATTTCTTTCGTACAGATCAAGGGAAAAAAGACTATCTCGCTCGAAAAATCGCAAAATGGTTACAGTGGCACTTGCCATTTTGCAGGAACCGACGATAGCGCCCGCGATGCATCCAAAATAAAACCGCGAGTACGCGGCTCCCGCAACTCCTCATCACGGTGTACTAACACATCATCTTACCCAGGATCGTTTTGCCTACTAGGCACATACGAATGTCGTACTCTTCAAGTACGAAGATAGGACCCAAGGATCTCTCCTATGGGCCTGGAATCGCACTCGAGCTACGCCCTCCAGTAAATTTTCCGTGTCAACAACACAAAGAAAAATCCTAGCGGACGTGCCGGGTACCCCTTTAAGGTTAAGTTCGACTCGATAAGACCTCCACGGCCTAGTCGCAATAATCACCTCGCCGAGTTCGAGTTGAAGGTCTCGGATTCGTGTAGGCTAGAACTGTTTTTGCCCGAGAAGCAATTAATTTGCCCTGATCTTTCAGGAGAGCCAAGCCACTGAGCCATACCCTTCTGCGAAAAAAGTCAAACGTAAGGCGCACTTACTGCTCGATACTCGAGTACATACACACAGGGTACACACCCTTCAAGTCAAGTATTTGACTGACTCAATCGTAAGGTCCAGAAACGAATTTTGAGTGCTTACTCGACTATTCTCAGTCGAACAAGCACTCGGGGGCTACTGACGAGGGGATGACTCCAGGACTTGTCGGGTGAGCCTACCTGGTCCATGGCCCAGCACTGAAGCCCAGCACAAAGGACTACCCCGTGGCTCTAGAAGGCCCATCAGCGGCCCACCCGCAAGACTTGCAGGGCAAGATGGAAAGGTTCCACCGACTAGAGCTAGGGATTGTAACCCCCTCGGGTACAGATTGAGACCCGTCCATCTACTTAAAGGTTGTGAGAGCAACCCGAGGGGGAATCCAATCTCAGTTTTTCCACCACCATAGCCATAGCTCGAGATCCAATATCTCGGCTAGCGCAGCCACCATTGTAACAATCCTCATAATACAAAGACAGACAAGAAGGAGTAACGGTTTTACCTCTACGAGGGCCCCGAACCTGGGTAAATCGTGCCCCCTATTAGCCGATGTTGTCACCAAAGCCTATTTAGTTCTCCTACTTGAAACTCTATCGGACCATCCGAGGGATTTGTCGACATGACTAATCGACAGGATCTCTATGGACTTAAACAAGCTCCATGTGAGTGGTACGAGCACTTTAAAGAGTTTGTAGTAGATCGGGGGTTTAATGATGGTTTAATCGATCCCACCCTCTTTACCAAGATGGTTGGAGGTGACTTGTTCATATGCCAAATCTATGTGGATGACATCATTTTGGGGTCTCCTAACACTTTGTTCAATGAAGAGTTTTGCAAGCTTATGAATGATAGGTTTGAGATGTCCATCATGGTAGAATTGAATTATTTCCCTGGCTTTGAAATCAACCAATATAATGGAGGAAACTTCATCAAGCAAGCCAAATATACCCAAAACATGCTCAAGAAGTTCAACATGCATGATGCCAAGCCTATGAAGACTTCAGTGTCCACAACTCTTACTTGAAATACGATCCGGATGGTAAATAGATAGATCAAAAGATATACCGCTCCATGATTGGCTCTTTGCTTTACCTTTATGTATCTAGATCGGATATCATATATAGTGTTGGTACGTAGGGCTGGAATTAAAACTCGAAACTCGTGAGTTAAACGAGTAGCTCGCAACTCAACTCGGCTTGGCTCGAACTCGTTGTCAAACGAGCCGAGTCGAGTTTTTATTTTCGATGTTAAACGAGTTCAAGCTAAATGAGCCGAGTTTACCGAGTACTCTTTTAGCTTGTTAACTCGGTAAAAAGAGTGACTAATGATATTCTTATTTATTTGAACAAATTTCACTACTTATTGTAATTTTTTTAGTATAAGTTATTTGATGGTGACATATTTTCAATGATTATTGTGACGATTTCATTATACATACCCCAAATAATTTAAAATAATTGTATATATAATATATAACGTTTACTTTTTACTATTTTATAAAATTAAACAAGTTAAACGAGTAGCTCACGAGCTACTCGCGAGTTCACCGAGCCGAGCCGAGTTTTGATTTTGGACTTGTTTGTTGAACGAGTCGAGTCGAGCTCGACTCGTCAGTTGACCGAGCTTGAGCGAGCCGAGCGGAGTCAGCTCGGCTCGTCTCGAATTACAGGCCTATTGGTACGTGTGCAAGGTTTCAATCCTCTTCGAGGCAAAGTCATTTTAAAGCGGTTAAACGAATCTTTAGATATTTAGTTTATACCCCAAATTTTGGTCCTTTCTATCCTAAGGGTTCAAGCTTTCAGATCAGTGGGTATTTCGATGCGGATTATGCAGGGGAGAGGATGGACAGGAAGTCCATATCCGGGGGTTGCCAATTGCTTGGTCGTTCCTTGGTGTGTTGGTCTTCCAAGAAGCAAAATTGCATAGCTCTCTCTAACACCGAAGCCGAGTACATTTCGCTCAATTCCTATGGATGAGGCAGACTTTAAGGGATTACGATGTCAATTTTGACAAAGTGCCTCTTCTATGTGACAATGAAAGTGTTATCAAGATCGCCTACAACCCCGTTCTACACTCCAAGACGAAGAATATTGAGATTATGCATCACTTCATTCGGTATCATGTTGAGGATGTAGATATTGATCTATCCAATGTGTCCACCAAGGATAAACTTGCCGATATCTTCATGAAGGCCCTTGATGAATTAATGTTTCGGAGTTTCAGGAATGAACTAAATGTGATTGGTTTGTCTAACTTCACTTGATATCTTGCATAAGTAACTTCATTACACGTGTTATTCGGTTTGGATATAGGCATGTACGTAGGGGGAGTGTTACTCAATTCATCAGTAAACACTCCTCTTATTATGCAAAATAATAATTATTCATACATATCTAGTCATTTTGTGACTTATTGTGCTTAAATGATGAGTAGTGCTTTTGGTCCCAAGATATATCTTCTCGGCGCCAAGGCACACACTCAAATATGGTGGCTACGGCCACCAACCTCCTCATGTGAGGAGTTGGTTCTTATTTGATCTTCATTTTCTTATCTTGACAATATATGTCATTTATATGTCTACTTTGAAAAACACCCATTTTTGGTCTTTCTCTTCAATCTTGCAAAATTGGGTGCATATTCTCCTATACTTATGACAGCTCCATGCTCTATCCCAAGCAAAACGCTCATCTCAAAAGATCCCTCTACTCTATTGCACATGTTCGTGGTTCCACATCTCAAAATCCCCACTTAAAAATCCTCTCTCTGGGATGTTTCTGCTTTGGGCCCGGTACTACCGTCTGCGGGGCTGGTACTACCGCAGGCCCGGTAGTACCGACCCGTGTACCCCGGTACTACCAGGCATGCGGGTTTGGACTAAATCAAAGGGTGGACGCGGGGGAGCAGTTCCTAGGTTTCATTTGCTCCCCCACGTCTCTCTCCTTCAACCCGTCGCCCAAGGACGCCCCTCCGCCGCCGTCGTCCATTGTGCCGACGGTATCTACCTGCCGGCGGATTCCTCTTACGGGGCTCCTCCATGGCCTCCTTCGGTACTCCTCCCTCCATTCCCCTTCCTCAATCCTTCCTCTCCTCTTGGATTTTTAGGGTTTCCGAAAATGGAGTAGGATACCAACATGTTCAACATAGACCTAGCCTTATCTTCTAATTAGCATGTTGTCGTTCTTGTTAATTTTTAAATTTTTCATGGAGTTTGGTGTGAATCGATCTGGGTCTTGGCCGTGCTGTGCTGGCCCCAGTACTACCAGGCCTCCCCGCCCAGTACTACCGGATGCCCCGTACTACTTGCCCCACCTCCGGTACTACCGACCCCTGGAGTTTTTAAGAATATCCTGAACAAGTTCATGCTCATCTTTTCCACCATGTTCATGTGCACTTATGTACTCCCTCTGTATCATATGTTCTTATTTCACAGTAGTGGTGCCCCCAAGAAGGTATATGAGCGTAAGAATCCTTAGATTGCACGGTACACTGGAAGAAGAGATTGAGGAAGAAGAAGAGGATGAGGAGTTTATTCCCCCAGCAAGAATAACTCATCAGAAAGCTCTCGAGAAACAAAAACTCAAGCCCACAGGAAAGCCTGGAATCAAGAAAACTGGAACTAAGCCTCCTCCATGGCTTACCTTTGATAAGTGGAAGTATGATTATTACAAGAGATACCATGAAGTGAACCCTTACCATGTGCCTAGGGATCCAAGGCAAGTTTCTGATCCTCACTTCTACAACTCCGATCAAGTTTGCACCTTTGAGAAAATTTACAAGAAGAAGGGGGAGCTCAAGGTTGTGGCCCAACACCATATCAATGTGCCACATATGCGTGAGGCAAATCATAAGGGATATTTTGATGAGGCTCTATCAATGTGCGAGGAGTTTTGTTTGATTCCTTTCATTGAGTTGGTTCAAGACTATGACATGTACCTCATCAACAAATTCCATGCCATAGTGTATTTTCATGATGATGATGCTAACACTATGACCTGGATGAATCGTGGCTCAGTTACGGCTAATCTGAACGAGTTTACTGATGCTCTTGGGGTTGCTTATGATCTTGACTTCGAGAATGGCTGGACGTGTCATGGTGTTTTGGGGTCTTTCTAAAAAAGTATGATATTGAAAATGTCACCATTCAAGATGGTGTTTGTGGGCAATCTAAGGATCTCCTTCGCCCTTATGAGATCATGCACTAGATCTATCTCGAGACCATTGCTCCTCGCAATGGCAATCTGGATCAATTTCATGGTTTTCTGATTGATCTTCTCAAGCTCACCAAGCACAAGGAAGGGACTGGCCACCAGCTTGATGTGACGGATGTTCTTTATCACGGGATCTTCCAGGGTGTGATCTCTCTGCGTACTCCTGCTTTTGGGCCCCACATTATGAAGCTCATTCTCGCTCGATGGGACATTTCTCATGAGGGTGATGGTCTCTTGGATGGTCTTCAGTTGGTCAAGCATAAGCCCAAGTGGTTGAACATCAAGGTTCAGAAGAAGTCTCTTTCAGCCTCAGAGGAGACAACTGTCACCAGAGGACCGAGTTATTCCTAGGATACACTCACTCCTCTCGTCAGAAGTCAGTTGCTTCTAGCTAGTTCTAGTCTTTTGCCTCCAAGGTTAAGAAGTCTCTATGATTTCAAAATGACAAGATGTATGAGACACATGTGGCATCCAAGAAATTAGCTCAGTGTCAGAAGGCTATGATGAGGTCTATGGAGCTTCCTGTTTCTTTAGGGTCACAGGAGAACATCACTCCCAAGGAAAAGTGGCTCGAGTCACATCGAGTATGGAGGGATGAATACATTGTAGCTAAGGTTCCTTCGCACTCACCTGACCGGGACACCACTAGGGCGTAGATCTTTTGGGACGTATCTTTAGCATCGCGCTTCTCTCTTTTTGGTGTCTTTGATGCAAAAGGAGGAGAAGTGTTCTATTAGGTTGTCTCAGGAATTGCATGGGTCGGGAACCAAGCTTGTATCCTTATGCTTTATGTTGTTGCTTGGTTCCTATCTTTCTTGCTCGTTTTCGTTTGGTTGTTACTTTTATTTTGCGTGGTGAAAGACATGCGCTCTACTTTATGTTCAATATAAATTCCTTATAAAGTCTTTGCTATGGATTGCTTGTTTTCCTATGCAGGTGATGCATGTAAAATGCATACATGAACTTTGTATGTTATTACTTGTTTTTCCTACATATTAGAAACTTATATTCATGTTTTATAATGATTTGGGGGATTTTCTAAACAATCCCCCTTCTTTTGGTTCTAACCCTGTTTTTCCAGAAAACGTACTTTTTAGTGTTTCAGACTTTCCGGGAGCTTCGGGACTCCAAAAAGGGCAAGGCCAAAGAGCACGGTTCAGAATTTTCGAGAAGAAGACCATGGGCCAAAGTAGAGGGCCAAAAGGCCAACCTGGTGGAAAAGAGGACCCTCCACGCGGCCAGATTCCTTGGCCGCGTGTGGGGCCCCTTTTTGCCCCCGTGGCTCCGATGCCGTTGATCTTTCTTCTCCCGAGTGTCTCGTGACCTAAAAACTACTATATAAAGGGTCCCCTGGCCTTTTCGAGAAGGGGTCGGCGCCGAGAGACGAAACCACGAAACAGAGAGACAGAAGGCTGCCGCCGAAGAAGATCGGAGGGGGGAAATGCCGCCGGGATCACCCCAGAGGGCTCCACCCCCTCCGGCGTGTTCATCATCAACATCTACAGCAAGATTAGCTCCATCTCTCCACTGTAATCTCTTGGCAAACACGATGTATGATGCAATACTATATTCCCTTGATGTATTGTGTCTCCCCGTCTATGTTTGAGTAGTGAATTGTTCTTGGCAATGGTGAAATAGTTCGTTGATTGGTTGCATACAAGTTTGTTATCTTCTATGATTGTCTTTATGTACAATATATGAGTGCATGCATATGTTGGGGAATGCATGTAAGGTGATCATCGGTAGCATAATGGAGTGGTGGTGACTTGGGAGTGACAGTAACCTGAGACCGAGCCACAAAGTTAAGTTATTGGGGGATATATATAGGGGACCTTAGAACGTAAGGCTATGGTGGAACTTTATGTCTTAATCAATCTTGTGCAATCATTTACTTGGCCACATGATCCATCATAAGGGGTTGTATATCATTTACTTGACTATACCTATTCATGGCTCCTTCCTAAAAGAAACAACTAAGACTAAAACATGTGCTCACTAATTGTGACAACCACACGAACGAAACACATATTGCTAGAACACTTGCTCCCTTGAGATACTTGAGATATTTGCTGCTTGCTACTTGTGAAACTTTCTTAGAAACTTGCTTTAGAAACTTGCTCTAGGATTTCTTGCATTTTAAACTTGCTTCACTAGTTACTAGACAAACCACACTCCACGTCACTTGCTTTTAATTAGTTAGTTCCTTTTAGTCAAACTTATTGCTTTGCATAAACAGCCATATAAGAGGGTTATAGGGATTTAGAGAATAGATAGCTTACCTTCAGCTCCTCGTGGGCTCGACACTCAAATACTTATCGAAAGGTACTACAATTGATCTCCTGCACTTGGGAGTCATCAAGCACTTTTCTGGCGCCGTTGCCGGGGAGCGTTGTGCTAAGCTTTTATTCTTGTTTGCATTGCATACTAACATATAAACCTAAAACACAAAAAAAATTATAAAATGGAAAACAACCAAACAATTTTAGAACTGTATAATATCTACCTTGAATTAGGACATGAAGTGTTTGAGGAGTAATTGAAAAATTATTTGCACAACAATCATATTTGTGGTAGTACTAATTCTTTGAACACCTTTATTGCTAAGGAAAACCTTGAGCTTGGGGAAGTTTGTCTTGATGGGTATGATATTTTTAGTCCCCCTACTATTGAGTATAAAAATGATATACTTGCTGATTCTATGGAAAGTTTTAAGCTTGGGGAAGTTGGTTTTGATGAGCATGATATGTCTAGTTCCCCAAGCTTGGAGGAGAAAATTCACTTTGATGATACTATGCCTCCTATATATGATGATTGCAATGAAAATTATGAATGTTTAACTCCCACTATCACTAATGAGGATTTTACTTATGTGGAGAGTAGTGATTCTTTTATGCATGTGGCTCATGATAAGAATGTTTTATGTGATATTCATATTGTTGAATCTATTCATGATGCTACTGAAAATTATTATGAGAGAGGGAAACATGGTTACACATATTTCAACAATATTAAGTTTCCCATCTTTATGCTGAAAGTATTGAAGTTGCACTTGATCTACCTTTCTATGCTTGCTATTATGTGCTTCTTTTATTTGTTTCATTACAAAATGCCAATGCATAGGAAAGGGGTTAGACTTAAAAATAAATTGTTTAATATTTTTTGGTGTGTTCTTTATGCTTTAATTTCCTATTCGGTTTCAGCACACATTTATGACTTTTCAACATGTAAAATACCTTTACCTACTGTTATCTATCATTTAGTTTAAGATTTTCATTTTATAAATTTTTTGGGAAAGTAAATGAGAAGGATGAGTAATGGAGAAGTTGGGGTCGACTTTGAACATGTGTTATTCATGCCAATGAAACCATTGCAAAGTCTCTATCATTAAAACTTTTTACAAAGATAAAAAAATAAAAATATTAGTTCACTACTATAACACCACATTTCTGTCTTATTTCTCATCTTAAATGGCAAGAATAATCTTATATGAGAGATAGGATTAAACAATAGTAATTAGCTGTCGAGAAAACAGATTTCTAAACTTCACAGCGAAAAATGTTTAAAATCACAGAAGTGGAATTTTGACCTGGTAATTTACGACATCAATATTTAGTTATCACTACATATTTCATTAGTTTTAATTTTTCTGATTTGAGCAACTTAAGTGCCTCTAAAAATTCACTCTTTACGGGCTGTTCAGCTTTTGGCAGATTATGTCTTTATTTTGCATTGCTCTCATTACTTGTGTTTTGTGTGGTTCTTTTGATCAAGGAGCAATGCACAACTGTAGTAACAGTAGTTAATATTTAGAATCAACTCATCATGTGTCTTTGCTGTACCTATGTGGATTTTATTTATGGAGGCACTAACCCCTCTAATCAAGTTTTATGTTGAGATTTGTGTAAGAAGAATTTTTCAGGAGGAAGAGTTGAGTGAGATGAACAAAGATCAAGAGGGACAACCAATAAAGCTTGGGGATGTACCCCTGGGCTCACCCTACATGTATCAAATAAGTAAAAGAATCCAAGCTTGGGGATGCCGAGCCACCTCACTCCAACCATCATGATGTTAAGTAAGTAAAGCCTAGCTATATGGCTATAAAGAAAGCGCTTTACGGGAGGCAACCCGGTTGTTTTTGTTTGAATTTTCCTAGTGTCCTCTTGCTGTCTCAAGAGATTAGTTTTTTTTTTAATTCTGTAGTTTTCAATAAAGAGTCAAGTCAAACCCATTTGGACTTATAAGTTGCTATCCTAGTGCATGAAATTTCTGTTTCAGCACGAGTCTGCTCGCCGTATGATTTTACATTTTTTATTGGTATGTTGGATTGAGCTAATTTTTTAGTATGTTCTGCAACTTTTCGTCCTCTATAAATAAAAATATTGGCTTAATTTTTTGACGAGTATAGCTTAGGGAAAAACGTTCGTTTTGCTGTTGTTGCTTTTCTGGACAGATTCTGCCTTCTTTTGTTTTATGCACTCTTTGGGCTTGGGAATCGAATTTCCATGATTCTTTCAAGCAAGAGAGTGAACATACAACATAATAAACCTTATTGTCTATCTACTGGAGCATTTGATTTAGAATTTTGCACAGCAAGTATGTGATTTGTTTGTCCTTGCTAATCTCACCCCACAGAAAAAGAATGGGAGAAACATGTTTTGTGAAGTTTTTTCACAGGGAATAGAGGAGCTGCGCCTCAAGACATCCAAGAATGGTGAAAGCCATAAGATTGGGGATGTGATGAACACCCCACTGGATCTACACTCTTTTGGTTAGCACACGTCTACTTTCTGTTTTTCTAAGCAAAGCATTTATCGTACAGACTTGAAGCGTCTAGTTTTTATTTTTATTTTTGTTTTGATAAGACCACACCCATCATTTTATATGAGATTGAGTTACTAGAGTTTGGGATTGGAATTTATTGGATACTAGTATTATGACTTGGCAAAGGGATGCTTTAGTTGATTATAAAAGCTACTTATAGTTGCATGATTTATATGCTGTTTTAGGTGTAGAAATTTGCAATAGTGTTGTCATGAGCTATCTCTTATTCATGTTTTTGATGTTAATTGTTAGTTTACTTAGTTTGTCATGAAATGAGTAGTTCTATGGACACTAATGCATGCATAGTATCTGGTCAACTATCTCCCTCTTACTAGCCAAAAAAGTAAAAATTCCAACAAGTATAAACTTGTTTCCAACACCCTTTAGCCAAGTATTTCCAGTGAGTTCACCATATCTACCTCTTAGCTTCAGAGCTATTCCGAGTATGTTCACCGTGTTATAGTGTTATTTATGTTCTAAATTAAGATATTCACTTTATTAATTGTCATGAGCTGAATTTGGGATAGGACTCTCACGAACTTTTGAATGCACACCTTTACTTTTCATTGCACTTAATAAACATGACCCAATAACGGGAGCTAAAAGTTTTGCGTTTGACAATTGTTTGGTTGGGAGCTAGCTATAAACGTGTATCACTGGAAAGCTTTCAACATTGCACAAAAATTTACATTTGGTTGATATCATGTACTTTTGTTTTTTCGACTCCTGCCATGCCGAAATGAAATAGAGGAATAGTAAGTTTTGATGAGTAAGTATATTTATGACTAGAGAAACGCATTGGGCCGCTAACCCAAGCCATGCTTGATCATGGTGGAAATTTACTTACAGCTAGAGTGGACTCTACAAACACATCCTACAATAAAATAAGAAGCTATGCATATAGTGAATGAAATAAAAAAGGATGACGAGTCTACTCCGTTTGTTCATCTTGTCATTGTGACATGGGCTGGTTTCCATGTCATGGGGCAAGAGGTACCTCTTTGCGGTTCTCTTTTATGTCATTAATACTTATTATGATTGTACAAAGCTTATTAGGAATCTTAAGTTGAGTAATCATGGAGTAGGTTTTCACACTCACGGGGCATGAGGCATTCAACCAACACCTTGTCAATCACATTACTTCAACATTCACAATTTAAGATGCTAGTGATAAAGGGGCAATGAGAGTCTTAGACCAATGGATGCCACATTTCAATTAGTAATTTTAGTTGAATAATTTAGAGGCTAAATAAGACTTGATCATGTTTTACCTCTACTCAATTTTCTCCAAAGTGTCCACAATATTTTCTATTTTCCATTATTCTATTCTTTGACCAATATAGGATTTTATTTTTCATTTTGTGTATGCATTTGGTCCATAGTGCTTTTATTTCATTATACACTTTGTGAACTTTCATGAAGCATATTTACTTGCATATTTGATATTTATTACAACATGAATTGTATATTGCTACTCATTTCTAGTATTAATCATTTGATTATATGTAGCATGAATAATCCTCCTTGATATCCCATGATCGTTTCAATATGCAAAGTCTATGTTAGTTTTATCACCTTCATACTCGAGGACGAGCATGGGTTAAGCTTGGGGATGTTGGTGCATGTAAAATGCATACATGAACTTTGCATGTTATTACTTATTTTTCCTACATATTAGCAAATTATATTCATGTTTTATAATGATTTGGGGGATTTTCTAAACAATCCCCCTTCTTTTGGTTCTAACCCTGTTTTTCCAGAAAACGTACTTTTTAGTGTTTCAGACTTTCCGGAAGCTTCGGGACTCCAAAAAGGGCAAGGCCAAAGAGCACGGTTCAGAATTTTTGAGACGAAGACCATGGGCCAAAGTAGAGGGCCAAAATGCCAACCAGGTGGAAAAGAGGACCCTCCACGCGGCCAGATTCCTTGGCCGCGTGTGGGGCCCCCTTTTTGCCCCCGTGGCTCCGATGCCGTCGATCTTTCTTCTCCCGAGTGTCTCGTGACCTAAAAACGACTATATAAAGGGTCCCCTGGCCTTTTCGAGAAGGGGCGGTGCCGAGAGACGAAACCACGAAACAGAGAGACAGAAGGCTGCCGCCGGAGAAGATCGGAGGGGGGAAACGCCGCCGGGATCACCCCCGGAGGGCTCCACCCCCTCCGGCGTGTTCATCATCAATATCTACAGTAAGATCAGATCCATCTCTCCACTGTAATCTCTTGGCAAACACGATGTATGATGCGATACTATATTCCCTTGATGTATTGTGTCTCCCCGTCTATGTTTGAGTAGTGAATTGTTCTTGACAATGGTGAAATAGTTCGTTGATTGGTTGCATACAAGTTTGTTATCTTCTATGATTGTCTTTATGTACAATATGTGAGTGCACGCATATGTTGGGGAATGCATGTAAGGTGATCACCGGTAGCATAATGGAGTGGTGGTGACTTGGGAGTGACAGTAACCTGAGACCGAGCCACAAAGTTAAGTTATTGGGGGATATATATAGGGGACCTTAGAACGTAAGGCTATGGTGGGACTTTATGTCTTAATCAATCTTGTGCAGTCATTTACTTGGCCACATGATCCATCATAAGGGGTTGTAGATCATTTACTTGACTATACCTATTCATGGCTCCTTCCTAGAAGAAACAACTAAGACTAAAACATGTGCTTCACTAATTGTGACAACCACACGAACGAAACACCTATTGCTAGAACACTTGCTCCCTTGAGATACTTGAGATATTTGCTGCTTGCTACTTGTGAAACTTGCTTAGAAACTTGCTTTAGAAACTTGATCTAGGATTTCTTGCATTTTAAACTTGCTTCACTAGTTACTAGACAAACCACACTCCACGTCACTTGCTTTTAATTAGTTAGTTCCTTTTAGTCAAACTTATTGCTTTGCATAAACAACCATATAAGAGGGTTATAGGGCTTTAGAGAATAGATAGCTTAACTTCAGCTCCTCGTGGGTTCGACACTCAAATACTTATCGAAAGGTACTACAATTGATCTCCTGCACTTGGGAGTCATCATCAGGGCTCGCAAAATATAGGGGGAGCTTCACCCTTGTTGTGTTTGGAAAACATCTCATTTTCTAGATGAACAGATCAGGGGAAAGACTGTCTCTATTTTGCGAATCAATCTTCTACTAATTTGTATTGTCATCAAGAACCAAACAGGGCGAGATCGAAAGTGCATATGTCCCCTAATTGATTTTGTTCATTAGTGACAATACAATTAGTGTATCTGCTCATGCCTATTTCCACATGAAATCATCTTAGGGAATCCCCCGTTTCCCAAAGTACATCAAAGAAGATTGCAGGAAATATTTCCCATTATTTTGGGCAGTAATACCGGGCTCAAGACCGGTAGGACCGTACCCCTGGTAGTACCGGGGTTGGTACCAGGGCCAATACAGCTTAGGGTTGCCATGATACAGCAGCCCCAAATTCACAAGCGGTACCGACACGGTAGTACCAGGCGTGCGCTAGTACCGGGGCCAAGCACGGCAGTACATAGGTCTCGGTAGTACCGGATGTGGTACCGAGCCCAGTACCGCCTACAAGCAGCCAAGATAGAGAACATGCTTTCTCGTAAGCGGTACCAGGCCCGGTACGGGCCTGGTAGTACCATGGTTGCGGTAGTACATGTGCCATTCCCGGTAGTACCGGGCATGCGGAACTCAAAGACAGACGTCTGCACCCAGCTTTTGAAGTGTTAAGCGGTAGTACGGCGCCCAACCCGATACTACCGACCCTGCGGCTAAGGAAGATTCAACGGCCAAAAAAAGGAGTGGGTATTCAAATGGGTCTTCTGCCTCATTGAAGACAAGCTTTCCTACTTCTCTCTCCTCCATTAAAATCAAGGTTCAACCTCCTAGATCTCCCTCTCCGTCCACCCAATCACATCCAAACTTTGTGAAGAGTTATAGGAGACCTAGATCTGTAGTTCCACCAAAGGAATTGCAAATCCAACCATCAAATCGTAGCGGATCTTGATATCTTGTGGGTTCCTTGTAACCCTAGATAAATCCCTTGTGCTTGTAGCTTCCACCTCGATCCAAGAAGTTCCGAATCGTTGAGAGCCTCGATGTAAAGGTTTGGTCAGCGCCTTCAAGTCGATCTCACAGTGGAAACGAGAATCTCCCTCATCGGAGAAGCTCAAGGAGAAAAAGGTGTGCACATCCGTGCTATTTGAGTGCCTAGGTGGCTCCACACCTCTTCAACGTAGATGTGCTTCTATTGGGAAGGAACTACGGAAAACATATCATTTCTTCTTGTTTACACTTGTGGTTTATCTTATACTTTACATATTGCTTCTGTTGCGTACTTTGTTTCGTATCACATAGGTTTTTCACCTAGTTGCACATCTAGATAACATTGTGTTTCACTTGTTTAGCCCAATCTAAAAAGGAAAACAAGAAAATTGTTAGTCACCTATTTACCCCTCCCCCCTCTAGTTGATCATACCGTACTTTCACCAGCTGCGCGCTATAAGAGAAAATTCTCCGACGTGACCTCGACGGTGATCAGGTGCGAGAACTAAAACGGTGACGGTGATAAAGAGACACATGCGCTCATTGAAGTGTCCGCGAGATCAAGGGTATCGACGGAAAGGCCTGGAGAGATGATGGCAACAGAGCTGTTCATGGTAGTGGCGGCTTGCGTATCACCCATGATAGAGAACGGCAACAGTGACAACAGTGTAGCGGAATCTATAGACTGGATCGAAGTAACCATAGTCATTTGATACCATATAAAACACGAAGTATTGGAACACACATCTCTCACAAGCTGGCTTGGTTCGCTTATATTGAAGGGTCAAGGTTACAGATACAATACGTGTACAACACTGCTAACCAAATATGGTTAGAATCATTAAACGTAATTACATGAGATACTAACGCATTCTAACAAGTGAAACTATGGCCCCAGGTCCATTCTTTTACGTCGTTTACAACCCCATTTACTTGGTTTTCATCATCACTTGATCGTTGTACCATTTTAATTTATTGCTCTCAACCACACTATACGTTTAACTCTCGTTGCCTACAACAAGACGTGAAGATTGACAAACTTCGTGGAAAGTTGAGGACAATTTTTTTTGTGTGTAGGTCCACGCCTGTCAACAAGATGAGTTTCTGGTGCCTCGTTGGAGATTGTGAAGTCCTAGTGGTTCGATAAACCTTGATATCATCAATGAGAGAAGTTTGTCATTATATTGCATCATACCTTCCACTTGGGGTTCCCAACGGATGTGTTGTAATTGCACCATCAGTCTCATTTCATCGTGATTTGTTCATAAACTCCACTGACACAAACATAGACACAAAGATAAGGAAAACAATTAAAATCCTAATAAAAACTATGGTGGTGAAAAGCCCATTCATAGGAAAAACGAGTTTGTGTTAGAATCAACATAAAATGTAAAAGAATATATATAGAATCATGCCAAATGTTCAATGTAAACATATGAAAAATAATAGAAAAAATGTTATATGAAATGGACGCATCAACATCCACATGCTTAAATTATTGGTCGTCCCGAACAAGTATGAGTCGGTAAAGAAGAATGCGGCCATTTAAAAGCTTCCACCCATAAGAAACTGAATAACATTTATTTCTGAAAGCTCCAAGCAAAATAATATATTCTCATGCAAGGCAACAATTTCTATGTCCAATGTCAAAGTTAAATCTAATTTGAAATATCAAGCTCGTTATCTCCTATTTGTAGTTTATTATATTTTCTGATTTTTGTTTTTGTGGAACATAGTGGAGGTTGAACATGCATAGTTGTCAAACATAAATACATATAAAACTTTTTGATACAACCCACTTATGTTATCTAGTCAAGACTGTCAAGTGCAAATCTTTTGTTGTTGAACTCATAGAATATTTATTTCATAGTGAACGAGATTATGCCAAAAAGAGTGGTATATGCAAGTCGGTATTGTATAACTTGGTCAGAGTATCCGGTGCAGCACGGTTAACGCTATAGCTGAGATCCCACTCATGACTGATATTCAAGGATTCCCTCTAGATTTGATCGATAAATAGTCATAAGAGTGTCCAACTTTACTTAGCAAAGCATAAATCTAGTATTAACTCCACGAGAACATAGACTTGTAGCATGGAAAAAAAATAGCGAAATTTAGTACTCCCTCCGTTCCAAAATGGATGACTTCCTTTTTTCTATATATATGAATGTATCTAGATACTAAAACATGCCTACATACATGCATATATAGACAAATGGAAATCATCTATTTTGGAACGGAGGGAGTATGTGTCTTTATGAGAATATCGTTCGCATTTTTTGACAAATTTAATGCATGTATGCAATATAAAAAAAAACTTAGCTAAACAGCTTTAAAATGGGCTAAAATTCAGTGTTAGGCAAAAAAAAAAAAAAAAAAAAACTAGCAAGCCAGGGAATCGCCATGATACTTGGGCGCATGCTAGCACACGGGGCAGGTCGACTTCTTTCAAGCGTTTTCCGAAATTAAAAAAAGGATAAGAGGAAGAATCTTTTTGTTTCGAGAGTAGTTTTTTTTTTTGAGGTCGGTTTCGAGAGTAGTTTTTTTTTAGAGGAGTTTCGAGAGTAGTAGGAAGACCCGGAAGCACCGCAGGCCAAAGTGAAGCCAGTTACGGATAACACGACATGAGCCGGAATGTGTATCGGGTGGGCCTCGTTAAGCTGAATGCTAGTACAAATCAGTGGCTGTGAATGGCCCATAATTGTTTTTACAACAAATGGCCCATAACATATACTATGTCGTGTTGGAGGCATGGAAAGTCCCCTTCCAAAAGAAAAGGAGGCATGGAGGCGAATTTCCTTCGCACCCCTTCGTGCTATTGCATAGGCGTTAGATTTCCGCTGTGCTCTGGAGTCTGGAAGCCAACGTAGAACGCTCTAACATGCGCTCCGATACGTTCACATATATTTGTCTGGTGATTCATAGTAGCCCGTGAGTGAAATACTAGTGATAAAAAAAAAATTTGAACGGGAGACGGTGAAGCCGATCCTTTTTACTTTTGGACATGGTCCGTACATTGATCGGTGCGGCCAGAGCCAGGTGTCGTTCCTTCCTGGGGAGGACAGACCAAGCAAAGCAAGCAGCCAAACCCAATCCGTCGGAGACCGGTCATATATGCTGACATGCAGGTAGCCTCACAAGGGAAGGGAGAGAAGGAGCGAATCTCTCGTCACATCCGTGTATATCTTCCGGAGCTAGCAACTTTAGGGCACGCACCTTTCTCTTTTCGGACACGTACGCGGCGTAAAAGGGCAGCGCGTCCGTGGCCATGGCCAAAAGGACAGCGGGGGTGGCCGGGTGGCGTCCACATCGACGGCGACCGCTCCGTCCACACGGAGGCGGGGATAGATATGCGAGATCCAGGGCCAGGGAAAGGAAACGGTACTGAACATCTGGTGCGGACGGAGGTTGACGTGTCCTGGCTCCTATGGATGCCCCGCCGAAACGAGAACCAGGGAAGGCATGGGCGGCGGCATCACACGATCAGGAAAAGAAATGGCTCTAAATCAGATGCTATCTCCGGGTATGGAATGGAGAATCCCCTCGCTAGCTGGTCCTGTTGGGTGGACACGCATGCGCGCGCCGGCGCATGTCATGTGGATCACGTTGCATTTGTTTAGTTGGGAGTCATTGGACGTGGATGGCCGGACACGCCAACAGCTAGCTAGCTAGGTGGCGGTACCTTTCAGCTTAAAGCGTAGGTGGTTTGGAAGCGAACAATAGGGGATGGTGGCGCCGCGGATCGAGCAGGCGAGAGATGGTTGGGAATCATGGCAACTTGGCACGGACCTGCAGGAGTGACTGAGCACGTACGCCTCGGCTCTCGGGTCGGGTCGCTGCACACCGCACAGCCAGGGGAAGGTGGCGTGGACACATGCTAGCTACCCCCGGTCTCCACCTAGCTAGCTAGCTAGCCACGCTCTGAATCCCGAGCTAGCTAGCTAGTCCGTCCAGGTAGGAGGAGTAGGTCACGCGCCTCGCGTTGCGCGTCCGCACGGCCGGCCGCATACGGGGGGCACGGCCGCGGATTTCGCTCTGCTCCGCTCGCGAGAGCCTTCTCGTCGTTTCCGCGCAACATTTGACAAGTGCTCTGATCGACCTGGGATCCCCCCGTCCTCCTCCGGCTTCTCGCTCCAACCGTCGCCTTTACCAACTGTGCAGAGCAGTGCGCATCGTTCGTGCCCATCCCTCCGCTGCAGCCTGCCGCTGCTGCGGCTGCCCACTGTTGCCGCTGTCGCCTTGCCCTGAAACGCCACAGCCCTGCGCTGCGCCTAAAAAGACAGAATAAAAAGGACCCGGACCCGTCCGGTTTTAAGACCCGGGCCGGGCATCTCGGACACACACCCATGCCCCGCCACATCGCGTCACGCATCAAATCGAGGGCTGACTTTGATCCCCAGATGCTCTATGAATTTTATCAATACTCAAGTACCCCCTAGGTAGCTACTGCTACCTTGGAGTACTACAGTACTCCACCGTGGATAAACTAGCAGCAGCACGCCCTCGGTTTTAGCACGCTTCCCAGGTCAACACCTACTATTTTCCAACCATACAACGCCCGTGCACGTCGAGCGCTACAAGTATAGTACGGGCATACAGATACAGATCCGAGCAGAGACAGCTGCGTGTCTATCAGCCAGATGCGGAGAGCTGACATGTCACCACTAGCAGAACAGCCGAGCACAGCTTCTTTGGATGCCAACAGTGATTAAGAAGACGGAAAGGGAAGCGCAAGACCACAATTTTGGCGCGTGACTGGCGTGAGATGTGTGAGCTTGCGCTTTTCCCTGTCAAAAAAGGGGTCAACACGTATCCAAAGAAAGATGTCTCTCGATCGTCCATGGAAATGATTGACTGGGCTAATGCGTGTAGTACGTGCTCGATATGTTGCCACGTCAGCGTCAACGTTTCCGCTCCGGTCTCCGTTCCCTTTCTGCTGATGAACCATTCAGCGTTTGACCCGGTCCTTCATCCTCCTCAGTTGGTTACATGCCACTAGCCACTCATCTCATCCTCCTACTTTTGATGAATATAAATAGAACAACATTCCTTGTACCATCACTTTAGAAACACTTCCATTAGCAAATTAGTTGGCGGAGATGCCCTTCTATCACTACAAAGGAGATCCTCGCGTGAGCAGCCTGTCCTACCCCCAATAGGTAGTTGCCAAAAACAAATACTACAAGCAGTACTGTATGTTGCTGTGCGTACAGTACATGGATCCCTTCGAACCGTAATCTACCACGAGATACAGATGATCACTGGTGGTATCAACCTAATCCGCACACGGATAGACCCACATGCAACTACGCAGTGCGGAGCGGCGGACAGGTTGCGGTGTCCCTGTCTTTCCAAATGATCAAATATATACTCTGCTACTACTGCTACTAATACCGAGAACAAAATACTCCAATCAACTCCAGTTTGTCAGTCACGGGGTTGTCTCGTCTCTTCAATCAACCGGGCCCGTGGCTACCCGCCACTCTCTTTGTTATTTTCCCCAATTCAGCAAACCAGGCTCAAGTACAAGGGCCACGAGACCTTTCTCTTACCCTTAATTAAGTACATACACCAATTAATTCCTTGTCCTGGCCACCGCAGACAGTTTGAGACAAACAACTCTCTCCACTCCGGTCATGATCGCTTCATCACAGTTGAAAAACATCACTAACTAAGCATTTCAAGTGAGTCAGAGGGAATTGACAGACATGGGCGGGCGTGCATACATGTGTGCAGTGCGGACAAATTTATCGGCGCCAGACACGCGACACGTGGAGGGACACGCGTGCGTGGACGGACGTGAGGTAGTGACGGTACACATGAGATCCGGCTGACTGACGGAAGGGGATTTATAGTTAGAGGCAAAGGACAGCATGGCATCATCATCGTCAGCAGTAAAAAGCCTAAAAAGGTAATCACATGGATCAGCCACCCAGCACAGCGCACCCGCTCGCGCTTTGCTTTGCTTTTTCGCCCTTTCCGCTTTCGGCTCACGAGCTCGCACACACACACACAAGCTCGGCTGGTGTATATGGAGCGGAGTATAATTTTGCAGGCAGGTGTATTCTGTTCCCCTGTCCAAGTTAGTTCGTTCGTTCTGGTTGGGTGAGAATCTGGTGTGCGACCTAGTTAACCACCTAGGTTAACCACACACTACCTCCTCTGCTACAGCCACTTCTAGTAGTCCAAACCGTGGTAAGAAAAAGGAGAAGATTAGAGGAGCACGGAACAACACGCGGCCGAAAGAGGAAGCCGGGCGGCAGGCAGGCGGTCGAGGGTTGTCCGTTGACGCGGCAACAAAGAAAGGAACAACTCCATCGATGGCGCCTAATCTCCAACCGCGTAGACCGGCCATGCCAATGCATCATCCGCCAGCGCCCATCGCGGCCGTCCCCGCGCGACACGTTTCGGCATCCTGGCCGGCTTCGGCTTTGGCTCGGGCGGCCATTAATTTATGACGACGCAACAGAAATGCAGCGGAGCGGAGCGGAGCTAGTACACGACGACGTCAACCCCCCGTTAAATAAGCAATGCGCGAAAGCTCGGAACTGCCCCTGGGGACGGATAGATGGATGGATGGATGGAGTAATGGGTGCGGGTGGTGTGGTGGTTGCACTGTTCCAGGTGAGGAGAGGTGGTGCCGAGCCCAACCGGCCCCTACAGCGCCTATGGGAATAGGATACCCATAATATATGCTCCTGCCCGTCGCCCCGTCCTTTCTCGGGTTGGTTCGGGACCAGCCACCTACCGTGGAATGGAAACCATCCACCGCTCCGCTCCATCCCAATACCACCAAAATACACTCCTACAAGGTTCGTTAGATTGGTTAAGAAAATAGAGAGGCACGTTACGGCGACACGAGGGCCACGGTGGACTGAGCTAGTAGGAGCACTGTTTGGTGAGTGTCAAGAAAAGAGAGAGAGGTGGAATTTACTGGTGTGTTTTCGGCAGCGCCTTTTTGGCCAACTGTCCCAGGTGGTAGGATAGTAAATGTCTCAATGCAGGTGAGGTGAGGCGGGCAACTACCCTACCCTTGTGATGACAGAGAGAAAGAGAAAGGGAGCACATCCTCGTTCTCTTGCTATCAAGATTAAAGTGTACATTGATATGATTGTAACTCATCTGTATAAACCAACATCCAATCACAGGCGTGAGCCTGCTTCTGCAGTTCATTGGGTTCCGCCGCCGGAAGGTATGTTGATGGTTAATGTCGATGCCGCCTTATTCTCCTCTTCAGGTTCCATGGGGGCTGGAGTGGTGGTCAGGAATCATCGTGGAGAATGCGTGCTGGCTTGTGCTTTTAGCATCACCAATGTTATGATACCCGAGCTGGCCGAGGCTATGGCCCTTCGTGGGGCGCTATCATTTGCTCATGAGGAGGGTCTCGATCAACTGATCTTTGCTTCTGATTGTTTATCTCTTGTACAACGCATTCGAGCCTCGGCGAAAGATCGATCGGTGTGTGCTCCTGTGGTTGAGGACATCAAGCGTTTGGTGTCTGTTTTTCAAGATGCTTCTGTTTCTCATGTTAGAAGAATTCAGAATGTTGCTGCACATTCTTTGGCGCATAGTTGTGAACTTCAGCCTTCTGTTGTGTGGCGTGGTGTGACTCCTGATTCTATTCTGGAGACAGTTTGTATTGATTCATCGTATGGTTGATTAATAAAGTGGTATGTTTAGTTTCAAAAAAAAAGAGAAAGGGAGCACGTGGCAGACGCGGTTCCGTTAGCGTCAGTTCTGGTGGATGGAGCCAACGAACGGAACCCGATCCAACTCCAACGCCAAGGCCGATGACCTCGACTCCGTCTCCCTCTCCCTCTCCAACCAAACAACCAGGAAGGGAAGGAAAAAAAAGAAGCGAAAATTAAATAAAGGAGAGAAAAGCGTGGGCGACGGGTACAAGTGGGTCTCTCCCCGCGGTGCGCTCGGTTTCGCCATATCACCCTCCCTCCCCCACCCTCTCTCCCCTCCCCCACACCGCCCCCTCCCCTCCCGTTCCGTCCCGTCCCCTCCCGCTTCCGGCTACCCTCTCCTCCCTCGCCGGCATTCCCCGCGGTGGGGCCCCATTGCTGGCCCTCAATTGAACCACTGCCCCCCGCCACCTCTCTCCCGCGTAGCTCGGGAAAACCCAACCACCCACAGGACGACGCTTCGCTCGGGTTCCGTCGGGATCCCCTCCGCCGCTTCGCTCGCCCGCCCGCCCGCCGGCCCGCCCGGAGGGGAATGCGGGACCAGAGCCGCCGGGGAATTCTCTAGAGGGGCCTCCGCAAGCGCGCTGCCGGCGGCCGGAGCCATGGTGAGTCGCGAGATCTGCCTCCCTCCCTCCCTCCGCAACCGCCCGCTCCTCTTCCCTCTCTCCTTCGCGCCTTATTATTATTATCTCTCCTTCATTCCCTTGCCGCCCCGCTTAATGCCTCTCCATGCTGCTCGATTACTGTTCGATTCCTCCCAGCTAGTTGGACTAGAATTTGTTTTCTCCTTGGAATCATTGCGTCGTTTTCCCGCTAAATTTCCTCCCCCTGCGTTCTGTGCGTCCGTGAATTCATAGATTCCGCCACGAATCACACCACTTGGGAGAAGAGAATTATTCTGAATTTGCGGCCGGCCTCAGATTACCTGTATTACGCGTTCTGCGCCTCCGTGAATACCGAGGCCGTCAGTGTTGGAAACCCAGGAGGAGCTTTTCGCGCGGCCCCTTTTTTAATTTGGATTTGTTCCTAGTTAGTATCATCACATCAGCGGAGGAGCTGCACTAGCTCGGCCTCGCCCTGTTGGATTAGATAGATTCACTACGTCACCATGCCGCTGCGGGAGTAAAGTCAAAAACACCAGCTAGGATCCCTCTCTCTCTCTGTCAAAAAAAGGACACCAGCTAGGATTGGAGTAGTACCAGTATTTACTTTCTTCACCTTTTCCCCATTCTCCTTTGGGTTCATTATTATGCTCTTGGTAAATTGCTAGTACAAGTTAAGTTAAGGTTGGTCCTATTCTTGCCGTGTGGGGCTGCATTCCAATTCCATTGTTCGGCAACCAACCAGGCAATGGCATCTTCCGCCCTTTTTCCACAAATTTCTACTTCTCCAATCGTCGTACCCGCATGTGCGTAATTCGCCCTTTGACCAATTATAGAAATGACCTTTTCCTCTTCCTTTCTCCCCGACGACTTTTCCACAGTTTAGTCTGCATCTTCTGAGCCTCACTCGGTCTGCCGTTTGCATTTAAATTAGATGTGTATGTATCAGTAGTAGTATTATACTTAAACTGCGAGCATTGCTGTGAATTGCTCCCGGATACAGTAGGATTTTTCTTTTAATTCCCTGAATATCGAATGGTTCTGGATAAACTCCGTGGCAGAGTGATTGCGACGGATGGTACTGGCAGGGAAACATCCGCGAGGAGGATATTAGTGTGCCGTGTTTGATTCCATGACTATAGCTTTCTTGACTTGGTTGGGAGCTGCCGCTCTTTCGTTTCCACCTAGGACCAATTCGTGGCATCCAAACTATTGGTGCTAATTGACCCTGCTGTCTTTGTTGGTCAATGCCGGCCAGCGAAATTATATTAGTACAATGCTTCACGTGCTTGCCTGTTCACTCCCTGATGTATCTACCTCTGCCATAGGTGGAGGGCAGGAGCTGCCTACCTGCAGAGGTCAGGAATGGGCTCGAGACACTGAAGAAGAGGAGACTTGAGAGGATGCGTTTGAGTGCTCAGAACGAAGCCGGCGACAACCCTATCGTGGCTGCGAGAAGCGGCGGGGATGGGCTGAGGACTCCTGCAAACTGCGGGGCGAGATTACACGCCAACAATGGTGCTGCAGGTTTACCTAGCACCAGCAGTGCCCAGGACAAGGATCCTTTCGCGAAGCGCAAGGTGGAGAAATTCGATATGTCTAACCTAGAATGGATCGACAAGATACCAGAGTGCCCTGTGTATCATCCCACCAAGGAGGAATTTGAGGATCCCATCGCTTATATACAGAAAATTTCCCCCGTGGCTGCAAAATATGGTACACCTTCCTTTAGACTCGTCTATTTTTCCTGACAGTGTATTACTGAATGAGAATGAGTAAATATTGATCATTGCATCTTTCTATTACAGGTATTTGCAAAATAGTAGCTCCTGTGAGTGCCTCTGTGCCTGCTGGCGCTGTGCTGATGAAGGAACAGCCTGGTTTTAAGTTCATGACTAGAGTTCAGCCGCTTCGTCTTGCTGAATGGGCTGAAGACGATACCGTCACTTTCTTTATGAGTGGAAGGTGAGCTACTGTCTGTCCATTTTTCAGTACCGATTTTGTTTGCCTTCCAAGTCTCACCATGTTTCTCACAATTTTGCAGAAAGTATTCTTTCCGAGACTATGAGAGAATGGCCAACAAAGTGTTTTGTAAGAAATATTCCAGTGCTGGCTGCCTCCCGGCTAAGTACGTGGAGGAGGAGTTTTGGCGCGAAATTTCTTCAGGAAAGATGGATTTTGTTGAATATGCTTGTGATGTTGATGGGAGTGCCTTCTCTTCTTCTCCTCATGACCAGCTTGCGAAAAGCAACTGGAACCTCAAGGTAAAAAGGATATCTCTCTTTCTTCGTCCTTGTGTGTGGTGTTTGCTACTAGACATTCTTATTGACCTTTTTCTGTCTGGTTATAGAATTTTTCACGGCTCTCCAGTTCTGTGCTGAGACTTCTGCAGACACCAATTCCAGTATGTAATCTAATCATTGACTATTTATGCTCTACATTCTTTGCTATTGATTTTGTCATGATGGTAGTTACTCTGATCCAAAACAGGGAGTAACAGATCCAATGCTTTATATTGGGATGCTATTTAGCATGTTTGCATGGCATGTGGAAGATCACTATTTGTACAGGTACTAATTCTCACTCTTATAGATCATAGTTAGTCTTTGTTACCTTTTGATGGACAAGTCTCTGACATTTTTATCATATAACCAGCATTAATTACCATCATTGTGGGGCATTTAAGACATGGTATGGGATACCAGGGGATGCTGCTCCTGGGTTTGAAAGAGTGGCTAGCCAGTATGTATACAGCAAGGATATATTGACTGGTGATGGAGAAGATGCAGCATTTGATGTTCTGTTAGGGAAGACAACAATGTTCCCTCCCAATATCTTGGTAGACCACAATGTTCCTGTTTATAAAGCTGTGCAGAAACCTGGAGAGTTTGTTATTACATTCCCTCGTTCCTACCATGCAGGTTTCAGCCACGGTATGTGTAGTTCTTATTTCTCCTGTTTGCTAATTACCACCTGTATGTATACATATTCTAAGCAACGTTTAAATTACCCAGGCTTCAACTGCGGAGAGGCTGTTAACTTTGCTATTGGCGATTGGTTTCCTATGGGCTCTCTGGCTAGCAAACGCTATGCACTTATGAACAGAACACCCTTTCTTGCACACGAGGAGCTACTTTGTCGTTCTGCAGTGCTTCTGTCCCACAAACTGTTAAGCAGTGATCCAAAAACACTTAACTCTGAACATCCATACACTCAATACTGTGTGAAGTCTTGCTTTGTGCGGTTGATGCGACTGCAGCGACGTACGCATGGCTTACTTGCTAAAATGGGCTCTCAGATATGCTACAAGTCAAAGCAATATTCGAACCTCTCCTGTAGCATGTGCCGGCGTGATTGCTATGTTACACATGTGGCGTGTGGATGCACCTTTGATCCTATCTGCCTTCATCACGGTAGGAAATGCCAACATTGCTGCTTTTCTAGCCTTTCCCTGAAATTTTTATTTTTCCTTATAGTTTGTTGATTGGAGTGCAGAACAAGAACTGCGGAGCTGCCCATGTAAATCTAACCGGACTGTCTATGTCAGAGAGGACATACTGGAACTAGAGGCTCTAGCTAGAAAATTTGAGCAGGATATTCGCTTGGATAAGGAAAGAAGTGCTAATGGCTCATATAAGCAGGCTGCGCTATCTGATATTCTAGAAGCAAACGACCCTGATGCTGGAAAGAATTCTCCTGCAACATCATCGTTGACATCTTTTGCATATCATGACGAGCCATTACCTGCAGAATCAAAGGTTGGCTTAGCAAGCTCATACTGAACCTTGTTTCCAACTGTTGATTTTTTTCTTTGAATTAATGATATTGTTGTTTTCCAGGTCCATGCAACTCAAACCAACCAAGTTTACTCACCTGCAAACCAGACCATAAACACATCATCAGTCAAAGGAAATGATGTCCTGGGTGACAATTCATTCTGCATGGCTGATGCTCGTAATGCTTCATCCATGGAATACAGTGGCAATTCTGACTCTGATTCTGAAATCTTCCGAGTCAAGCGCAGATCCAGCATATTAGGGAGATCTGCTCCTGACACAAAGGCAACAAACTCCTCAGAACAAAAGGTACGTTGTGGTTTCAGTCTCTAGATGTGAGCACAAAATTTAGGAGAGATGATGACAGAATCATACTATAGGTTACTGAGCTAAAGGATTACTGTGTTACATATTCTTACCATCCTAGATATATAAACACCAGAATTAGTAATTGATCAAGGACCTAGGAGGAAGTATAGAGCTTACGTAGGATGGGTTACGGTGCATACTTTGTTTCTGACACAAACAAATGCTTTAATCAGGTTTTGAGGCGGCTGAAGAAGGCGTGCCAAGAAACACAACAGGACAATAAGCGACCTGAAGCCTCGGAGCATTTTTCAGCTCCCTCGGTCCATATGAGCCATACGAAGTCAAAATCCGCCACCTCTTCTGATGAAGAAAGAGAGGACATGGTTCCCATCTCCTGGAGGATGAAACGGCGCCAGCTGGGATCCAAACACGAAGATGCCAGTTACGCTGCAAAGCTGAAGGTGTATCCATCTGCCGACGCTTGTTCCCAGCAAGAGTTTGCGGAAGCCACTAGAGATGTGGCATCGGAGGTTCGGCCAAAACGAGTGAAAATCCTGTTCAATCCTAGCGCTGACAGGCTGGTAGTGCGGGAGGGCAGTTCAGGTCAGAGATTTGCAAGGGATGATGACAAGCCACCTGGCTGTTGGCGTACGTATTAGGGTACGCCTAACCACAGGTGCTAACCTTGACAGATAGGATTCTTTGTTTAGGTGCACTGTTAACGACACGAAGCGCTTGCAATACGGTTAGCACAAATGCTGACTGACTGAGTTTAGGAAGGGTGGAGAGAGAAGGATAGGGCTGATTGCTTGGTTAATCCATTCTTTGTGCAGCAGGGCCTCCAATTTGAGGCCTAGCGAGGCACGGTTAGAAGAAGACATTCTTCACATTTGATTAGAGGCTGAGTCACCGCTTGCTGCTCTTTGATGCCTGCACTGCCTGTGACGGAATTGGGCCTCGCTTCCTTCCATTATGCAAGTCCTTTTTCTTTTGTTCAGCAGCTGTAAATCTCTGTAATCTTCTCTCTTGTTTTCGTCATCAACAAGAGCAGCGTTAGCTTCTGCTAGCTGTATTCTTTCATACGCTTGTTGACTGAAGTAACGTTAGCTTGCCTGCTTCTGAAATATTCAATGAATTGATCGACCATTCTTTTCGGATGTTGGAACGGTATATGGTCTCGAGAAATCTGGAAGAACTCTGCAGGAACTGATACTGATCTCCCCGATATGGAATTGAACTGTTTCGCGTGAAATTCATGCGTTGCAAAATTGGCCTGCTGAGTTTGAGAGTTTCTGTTTTGTTTACACAAGTGCAGCGCTAGAAAGCAAGCAACAGCCAGAACGATCGTCTTCTCTTGCTCTGACGGGAAACGAAGCTAAGGCAGTCCCCGCCTCACAGTCACGCTCACGCAACAAACAGACAGGCGGCCGTTTCTCATGCTAGAATAATGGCGGCCATGTCGTCCATAGCCGCAGCCACCACCTGCTGCTCCTCCTCCTTCCTCCCTTCGAACCCCAGCCGGCACGTCACCGCAGCCTATTCCCGTGCTACTCGCCTTCCTCTTCCACGCCCAGTTTGGCGCCGCTCCCTCCTTGCCGCCTCCCCGCCGGCGGGCCGCCTCCGCCTACGCCCCAGGAGCTCCGTGTCGGCGTCCCCGGCCGCAGCGTACGACTACGAGGCAAGCAACCGCTCTCTTCTCTCGACGACCCACTGCTCCTCTTCGTTTATTACAGTACATCACTTCCCGTATGCTTTGCTACCTTATCTGCTCATGCACTCGACACGGACACTACTCTCATTGCTCAACGAGCTCTCTCCCCTTCCTCCAATTCTGTACTCTGTATATCTCACTGTTCACAGATGGTCTTTTATTTGTGTCACACACGCTGCCATTACCAACATCAGTGCTAGCAAATTTGGTTTCACTAGTTTAGTATGCATGCGCATCTGCTGTCAACGATTTCATAGCCTGCCCAGTTCTAGGAGAAGGAGGAAATGTTCAGAGCCAAGTCATCTTGACCCTTTCTTTTTTTGGTTCCTTCACCTGCAATAGCGTCATAACCTGTATCTTCTTCCTTCAAAAGCATCTAAACAATGAAATGGAATCTGACCAGAGGATGCTATCTTCCAGATCTTTTGAAGTTACCTACGGAAGTGGTCACCTTATACACATTTTGCAAACGGTTGTGTCCTCCTAACTCCTGTAAAGCATCACATCAGTTAGGTCCCGTTCACCAATCACCCAACCGCGATGTTTGTGCTCATGTTGCTAGTCCTGGAACAAATACATAAGATATTTTCCATTGCAAAAGTGGTGTAGTGCGTGGTTGCTTATTTGGGAGATGGCATGCTACGCGACGCCTTTCCTCATATAGTGTAGATGACTTCTCTGGAACATATGAGTCTAGTTCTGTAGGAGATCCTGTGAGCTGTATAAGATTTCATATTTAGGTATCCACTGCATCTTTTAGATACGATGTTGGACAATATGCACCTTGCCATGTTGTCGAAATGTGTATAAGAGTTGATACTCCCTCCGTTTTTGTATACAAGGCCACTATCTCAATTCCTAGGTATCCGCTGCAAGTTTCCTTCAAAATCATCCACACGATGAAATGGAATATGACCAGAAGATACAACCTATATCTTCCATATCATTTGAAATTTACTATGAAAATTGTCACCTCACATCACATTTTGCAATGGTTGTTCCTCTCCTACCCAAAATTTCAAACATGTATCTAGAATTATTGGAAAACTACAAATAAAAATAGTGAAAATTAGAGAGCCAGCCCGCCGGGTTCGAGTACCAGCTGAAGCATACTCGAAATAATTCGATTCATGGCTGAGGTATACTCAAGCTAAACGGGTGTCTCATATATCTACCAACGTATAGCCCGGGAAGAATCACTCCCCCGTTGGTCAATGTTTTAAAATTAGCTCATTAGGAGCCCGTCGAAGATCATTGTAGACCCCATGAATTACTAGTTCCCAACTGCGGGTGGAATGAAATGCAACAAAAGAAAGCCAGTAACAAAAAGAATAAAAAAAGCTTTTATTGAGTCATTCAAGTTATAGCATCACATCAGTTGGTCCCATCCACCAATTTCATACACACCCGCCCTGTTTGTGCTTATGTGTTAGTCCTGGAACAGAACACACACGATACTGCTATTGCAAAAGAACCGTAGAGCATGGTGCTTATTTGGGAGACTGCACGCTATGAGATGCCTTTTCTTCATATAGTGTAGTTGAATACTGTGAAACTAGTTCTCTAGGAGATCCTGTGAGCTGTATAAGAGTTGATATTCAGGTATCCACTGCATATTTTAGATAAGATGTCGGGAAATATGCACCTTGTCATGTTGTCGAAATAATCAGCTGACATTATCTGTATAGTTTACCGATGGAACCGGAGAGGTGGAGCTGAGGCTGGACATAGGAAAGCTTGGTATTGAGAGTTCAAGAGATGTTTTTGTTGATGTCGATGACATGTCCCTGCTGATCAGAGCCAAGTCTGACGGAACACTGAGGACTTTGATGAATGTTACCACACTATTCGACAGGGTTAAGTCTTCCGAGACGATATGGTACATCTCAGTCATTCAGTAGCAGGATCTTGCCTTTCAGGATTTGTCTTGTTCACACTCGTATCACTGTTACAGGTTCATTGACGAGGAACAGTTGGTGGTGAATCTGAAGAAAGTCGAACAAGAGTTGAAATGGCCTGACGTTGAGGAATCCTGGAAATCCCTCACTTCTGGGATCACGCAGTTATTGACAGGGATTAGTATCCACATAGTTGGCGATTCCACGGATATCAACGAGTTGGTTGCTAAAGAGATTGCCGAGGGCATTGGGTGCGTGCATCACCCACCCTGTCTTATAAATCCTCTGTGCCAATTGCATTCTGGTTTTCGCTGCACCTGTTTGAACAATTGTATACATGTCCTACTTTGAGATTTGCTGCCATAAACACTCACGGTTGTTGCTTTGATTGTGCAGCAGTACGGCCCCTGAAATGTGTTTTTGCTGCATGTTTGCAGGTATCTTCCAGTTTGCACAAGTGAGCTGCTAGAGAGTGCCACTCAAAAGTCTGTTGATACATGTACGTCATTTTTGTGAATAAACACGTATGTATGCAGGTTTTCGATCAAGCTAGCACAGTGAGTTAACCACATGTAGTTACCTGTAGGGGCGGCTTCGGAAGGAGCGGACTCTGTAGCTGAAGCGGAATGTGTTGTCCTAGAAAGCCTTAGCAGGTTTGTTTTCCTTTCGAGTTTCTACGCTTGCTTTGGCTGGTCACTCTGCCATGTCTGCTGAAGAATCAGTCTCTCGCAGTCATGTCCGTACGGTAGTAGCGACGCTAGGTGGCAAGCAAGGAGCAGCAAGCAGATTCGACAAATGGCAGCATCTTCACTCTGGGTTTACGGTGTGGCTGTCGGTGTCGGATGCTGGTGGTGAGGAGGCCTTTTCCTACTCCGTTATGTGTGTGTGTGTGTGTGTGCTGCATTTGTCTGCGGATTCTGATTCTTGCTACACTTGCTGTGTGCTGCGTATGTAGATGAAGCCTCTGCCAAAGAGGAAGCCCGAAGGAGCGTTAGCACCGGAAGTGTTGCTTATGCAAAGGCTGATGTGGTGGTGAAGCTGGGTGGATGGGACCCGGAGTACACGCGAGCTGTTGCACAGGGCTGCCTTGTTGCCTTGAAGCAGCTAACCTTAGCAGACAAGAAGTTAGCAGGTATACCATAACGTCACACCACTCTGTAGGCAGATCTGTAATAAATTTGACGTCTCAATAAGTCTGTGGATGCGATCATACATTTGATGAGAACAAGAAGCTAGATTTATTCCCTAACAAACAGCTTGGAATGGCAGGGAAGAAGAGCCTCTACATCAGGCTAGGATGTCGAGGGGACTGGCCAAACATCGCGCCACCCGGCTGGGATCCTAAATCAGATGCCCCACCCACCGACATCTAATCTGCTTCTTTCTTCATTTCAAGAGGGATTTTTCCCGTCACCTTTTCTCTTTCGAGGATTCAATTCACTGCGATTGTAAACAAAGCTCCTGACAGACATGTAAAACATTCAAATCAGGCTTCCTTTTGTGCCTATATACTACGTATATACTATCTCAACGTGTGCATAAATTAGTTGCGCCACCAACTAATGATGCGTGCACATTATGGAATAACCAGCTGGGCTGAAACTGTGACTGGAGACAACGTGTGCATAAATTAAGAAGAAATAAACTTATATGCACAGCGAGAGATAGCAATCTTAACAGTAGAGACGACAAAAAATGACGATTATTAACTAAACTCAATGTTGTCTGGATAGGACCAAACAGGACGGTAAACAAGGAGTCTTCTCCCATGTAACCACCTTGGGTTCACAAGTATACTCGAACAGTTTCCTTGTTGCAACTAAAACAGATAACAGAAAGACAGAGCGACAAATGCATAGACAGACGCAAACAACTCAGAAGACTTCCGTTTCATGGCCTCCCGGTTCAGTGTACTCGTCAAGTCGACCAGTTCCTTCTCTGTTTCACCATCATCACTGACCTCATGGCTTGGCCACCAGCTTGGCTGCTGCATTTGGTGCTTCACTCTTAACCGCCGGAGGTAACTGTTGATGCACAAACATAAAGGTGAATTACATGTTGCTATTCAATGCCCTAAGAGCACAAATTTGTGCACAAAAGACTAGCCTACTTCATACATATTTACATAATGAGGAGCCAAGAGTGCCTCGGAATAAAAAAATAAAAAGTGGTCACACCTTATCTTGAAGCCGAATTATTGTGGATATCAGCATTCTGTCACCAACTATATGCCTCAGCCTCTTCACTAGTTCGACTCGGCTTATTTTCTTAGTCTGGTATAAATACGCGCACACACACAAGTATAAGTCAACTCCGGCGTCAACAGAAGGGGAAGGTAAGTTATCAACTGAGAATGCAAGGATTCAAGAACATAATAGCAGACCTTGAACTCTTCATAACAGTTATTGATCATGTCCATATTCTCGCGAGGAACTTTGGTTGAAATTGCCGCAAATAACATGGAGAAAGGCATCCAAGGTGTACTTGGAGCTTTTGCCATTGAATCTCCTAGCATGGGGGCTTCGCGTGGACCACCCAATGCTGGAGATGCCTCAAGTTTCATGTCCTGTTTGTACACAGAAGGATGTTGTCAACAGGTGGCATAACTTGCCCAACATAACTGGCATATAACAGTCATAACAGGAAACTTATCATATTTGGAGATTTCTATCAAACATTAAGACTACAATCAGCTCGAAGTTATAATCTCATAATGGAAGCTTAAGTCAATTGTTGAGCCAGACAGTCAATCTGAATTTACTGCATGCTCCTGCTGCTCCAACAGTGGAACTTGTCTGTATGAGAACAGAAGTTGACTCAACATATTATCAACTCCCAATGTAGAAAATCTCACCTGTGATACACTGCCGGGCGAACTGGGACTCAACACCATTGAAACATCAGATGAATCATGACACTCTTCTTCTGTGAAGAGGGAATCTGACACATAATGAGAAGGCTCATAAGATAACTTAAATTGAAATTGATGTTTATCATTAACTGTACAAAGCTAGATATAATTTTTCTTAAATGAAACAGCAGTTGCGATGAATTACCTTTGGCTTTAGATGGCAATTTGATGGTGACTACAAATTCAGAATAGACATGACTATTCAGATTCATATCCCATACAACGTAATGTTGCGGGTTTTTAAGGTCATCTACCCCGCTATCAAAATACTCGTTACTAGGCTGGTGCTGCTTAGATCCATGGTGAACTATTTCTACGTTCCCCATTACGACACGGCACAACATCATATGGACAATGCCATTTTCATCAACATCAGAGTAATTCACACTGCAGAAAGTAATACGAAATATTGAATGTTTGCAGTTGTTAGGGAAAGGAAATAACATGACAAAGAATAGAAATAAATAAATGATACAGCAGTTAGTTGGCATCTAAAACATTTGAACATTTAAGTGAAAGCAAATAAAGAATTGCAGAAACTAATTCATACTAAGTTTTAGTCGAGAGATAATGAGACAAGAGCATATACCAGTTAATGGAGCAATTAGCTGGTGCAAGTACTATGCCAGTTCCATAGGGTGGACACTTGGTGGGCTTCTTAACTCTCAAGGTGCCAGTCAGCATCATTTCATCCACAGCGTCTTTCGAGCAAGGAAGCCAGGCATAACGCACATTTGCATTACCATGCTGACATTTAGTAATCTCTACCTGCTTCTGGAAGAGATCATAGCGGTCTTCTCTACAATTATTCACGAAAGGCGTTCTGTAGATTCCGATAATATCCTTTGAACCAATAACAGTGCCCATTCCCTGCATCAACATTTTCTGCACAACAGAAGTAGTTCCCTGAGCACTTGGTTGCCCACCCAGCTTATATAGCTGTGGTTGACAACTAAAGGCTGTAGGCAGTGAAGCGTGTGGTTCATTCTCTCCAACAGTTTCTGCAAGATCACCAATTTTCTTCCTGTTGATACTCTTCTCAGATCTAACTCTTTTAGAGCTGGAAACCTCTTCAGTACTAGACTCGAAGTTTGAACTTTCTGCTGAACTCTCTGATGCTCCAAACTGGCCATTAATTTCACGAGTCCCATTAGGCTCAGCTCGAACATACACGTGATTACCGTTGCCAAGATCCTTCCTCCTATATAAATTCTGATCTTCAATAAAAACTTCTGGGAAGTAGCGCCTTCCATTATCATCAATCCAAGCTATCGGCCTCTGAAGACCTGACTTCGAGTCTATGAATGTCATATGAACAAAATCCAGCAAAAAGAGCTGGTTCTGATATCCAACTTCTGTGATGGTCTTCTTTGTGCGGAAATCAACTTGGGCCAGCTTGACAATTTTTTCTGGAAATTCTTTCCAGTTGCCACCTTGGCGAAGCAGAATGCGCTTAGGCAAAGCACTAGTCATGAAATTATTATAGCTCTGTAGAATCTGCCTGTTTAAGTGGCATGCGATGTTCGCCTTATGATCTTCATCAACATACAACCTAATATCAGAATTTGCAGCTGGACGCTGATGCAATTCAGAGGTGCGGCAGGCATCAGCATAGTTTGCAGCGGGGCTGTCCCGCTTCCTCTTGAGGCTACTTGTGTTCTTTCCACATTTAGCCAACACCTTTTCGTTCATCGCAGCCATTGTTGCCAGGAGAAACGAACAGCAACCAGAGACTAATTCCTTCTAGCAAACTAAAGCCGAACAAGTCTACTATTTACACTAAGCTAATAGAGAAACAGAAACTTCTGAACACAATCTACTGTGCTATCGACGACGAGAAGACGAATAAGGGTCGGGTGAGAAAGAGGCAATGTAGTTGTCATCCTGAAAAAAGGGGAAATTAGCGCGTATTATCAACTGGCGCAAAGAAAAATCTAGAATATCTTAAATCAAGACGATAGATATGCAAGTCAAAGATCGTGTTACTCCTTTCTAAGCAGTTAATCCTTATTAAGAGTAAATTGCACAAAACAATTTGATTAGATTAGCAAGATAGTATAGATATAAACAAATACATAAATAGAACAGTGAGAGAATGCATAGTTATTATTTCATGTGACCATGTCGTAACATCTATGTAGCAGGAATTCAGACAGATATATTGCATGACAAAACTAATACATTACCTAGGCTATAGAACATATACTCTCTTAAACGTGGGATTTAGACAGATAAATGTGGCAGGAATTCATGTATGTCAGTGAACAGAGCGCGCGAAATTTGTAAACAACGTATTTGAAACGCGCGCGAACAATAAATGATGCAAAGTTGCCTAGTGGAGTAATAATCAGAGAAAGTAAGGCACGTGCGTGCTATCCATCCAACGCGGAATTCGGCAAAATTCTGACAAAAATTTACCCACTTCCTTCCACATCGCAAACCGACAAGCATGATGTTGATAAACTAACACATAATTCACAAAAATTTCCATGAAAAAGATCAAAATTTTAATATTTAGTAAGTCGATCACGTGGGGAATCCGCTTCAATAAATCCTAAATCTACCACTTTAGTTCTCAACAATCAGCTTAGTGGACAATAGAAAACGAAAAAAAACTAGTTGTTAGAGAAGAAAAGTCTAACATATAAAGATATAGAATTAGGACAACCGAACAATTGCATAGATCCATACGGAGAGCACCAACCGAATCGACCGATCCGGCGGATCGATGCTTACCTAGGGTTAGTAGTAGCGTCAGCGGGGGTCACGGCGGAGGAATTAGAGTGGTTCATCTTGTCCGATCTAACCCCCTCTGTCCCCCCCCTAGGACTCCCTTACGGAGCCCACTCTATCCCCGGCGACGATGGCCGGAGATGATCCCGCCGGTGGCTCCCTCGTCCGGCGGCGAGACTCGGCTGGTCAAAGCAAGGACTCGGCTCTGGAGAATCGCGGCGGCGGTGGGGTGCGGCGGCGGCAAAGGGGAGCGGGCGAAGGCGAGAGGAAGGTTGGGAGAGCCGTGCGCCGGTGGACGAATTATTATTGAGTTGGGGAAAGGAAATAACGCGGGTCCACGCCTTTGTCGTGCCCACTTTGCGACCTTATACTCCAGCCACCGCCTTGCCCCGAACCCTGCAACCGACGTGTAGGCCCGAGCCGGCGCGGGCCTGCCTGGCGGTGAGGTGGAGGGGGGCTAAACTTGGATGCCAAGTTCCGTGGCTCTGCTCCCTTTTTTCTTGGGCCGTAAGCAAAATGGCGACGGCCTGATGCCGACATCCAGCCATCGGACGGTTCACACACGCGGTCAACGTTCCCTGCCCCGCCCGCAGCCGTCCGTCCCGGCCCAGATATTCCCGTCTAATATTTTCTAACGTCCGGTTGCGTGCGTTAGTGAGATACAGGGTGACGTCTCCGTGACGGAACTTCGTGTTTGCTTCCGATTTGTATTCGCTGATTTCATATATTGCATCTGAATTGCGCTGCGTGTTTCACGAAACCTATGTGTGTATCCAACTGTGGATTTCTCACAAAGTCTCCGGTACGGAACATGTTTTTAGACTTTCTTTCATCTTCATCCGACAAACTGGGAAGGAAAACGAAACTGATTAGCTATCCCTTTTATTTACCCTGCAAAAAAAGTACTAATCCTACTTTGCTTTCCTGTGACTATTTAGAAATTATTAAGCCGAGTCATTTTTCTTGAATGTCATTGTCCCGGCTCCGATTTCAGAGTAATAAGCTTTGTGAATAGGACTTTGTTTGAGTCATCACAGTTGACTCAGCTAGTTGGAGTTACCTGTTCATGGCCGGTTCACGGTATTAGTCATTCTTTCTCATTTGTGTGACTCGAGTCATAGTGCAATGTGTAAAATGGTTCATCTCCACCAACATGTGGGTGTTTTTTTTTAGAAACAGGTTTTTTGCCCCGCTTTATAAATAAAACAATTGTCCACAATATTAACAATATAACCGGAACAACACACTCACTCACGACAAAGTCCGTGGGGGCAGCAGCACAACAATGCCCAAAGAGAGGGGAAAAAACTACAGAGCGAGCACACACAGCAAGGGGCGAGGGGTGGTGTGGGTGGAATGAGAGGGAGGGGGCCAAGCCCGGGCCGAACGTCCTCAGCGTCTCGCCGAGGAAGAGATGTGGCGCGCGGCCACAAGAAGTCGGTCGATCGTAGTGTAAAGCCGCGCCCGATCCCGCTGTCTACATAGCGGATGCCACTGCTGCAATAAGGCCAAAAAATTAAAGACAGAGTCGGACGCACGCCTCAAAAAAGTCTTCTCGGTGACCATCTTATTACGCACAGTCCAGAGAGTCCAAACCATCGCCGCAAATACCAGCCAGAAGAGGCGTCTGCCCCTCCGGTCTGGTTTGCCTGGGTTTCAAGGAACTGGCCGAGATCTAGGGCCTGCCAAGTGCCCTAGAGCCTCGTATACAGAGTTCTACAGAAACCGAGTTGCGGGACACGCAAATAGAATGTGGGACCGGAATCCTACATAAGGGGCACAAGCCGTCCCCCGGGCCGCGTCGCTTCGAGACTTCTATCCCTGAGGGAAACCGGTCTCGTAGCAACTGTCAAACAAAAATCTTAATCTTCAAGGAAAGCGAGGCCTTCCACAAGAGGATAGCCCAAGTTCTAGTAGGCCCATCAAACTGGGCACTATACGCCGATTTCACTGAGAAAGTCCTCGAAGGGGCTAAGGACCAGGACACGTGGTTGTCCCCACGGAGGAGAACCTCAGGGAGCAACTCCGATAGCGGCTCCCATGTTGTTGCCTCCACCGGCCCAACTGTTCTTCAGGAACGAGATGTTCCAAGTCCCATTCCGTGCCGCCGAGGCCACCACTAGGGAGGGGTCCGAGCAGATCGCAAACAGGCCCGGGAACTCTAATTGCAGGGGTCGTTCACACCACCACGGGTCAAGCCAGAACATGATGCCCCGACCATCTCCAATGGAGAAGTGGGACCCCTTACTGATCTCATGTTTAATCGCCTCGATGGACCTCCGGAAGAGCGATCTGTCCTGCCGATCACATGTGAGGAAGGGGCGGTCCCGCGAGTATTTGGCCTTGATAAGGTGAGGCCACGGACCCCCTTCGTCTCTAAGGATCCGCTACACCCATCGGAGCGTGAGGGGACTGGCTTTGTGGCATCTTGTTAATAGGCTAGTCCGGAAAACGTATAAAATGCTATAAATAAGGGAGAAAGCATGTAGCAATTGGCATAATATGATCATGGAGCATCGGAAATGAGGGATACGTTTATGACGTATCAAGCATCCACAAGCTTAGTTCCTACTCATCCTCGAGTAGGTAAACTATAAAACAATAATTTCTGAGGTGACATGCTACTAACACAAACTTGATCAATCTAATGTAAAAGCATATGCACGTTGCGATCATAAGACTTTAAACACATGCATGATAAATAAAACTTTAATAATAAAGCATAGCAATTACTTTGCATCACGAAAAGTAACTCAAATAAAGGATCATGAATAATAATGCAAAGAAAGTTAAACGTTTGTTTCGGGTATAGAGAAAGCATGGCAAAGTGATATTTCGATAGTCCTTAAGAGTGGGGAAAAACATAAATGCCAGGACACCTTCAAAGTTCAAGAGGAAGACTAGAACAAATAATTTAAGAACAAATAATATCACATCATGAAGTAATTATTGATGCTTATGGGATAAAAAATAGAACTCAGACTGGCAAAAAATGCTCTCTCAACTGTGCATAAAGTTAAAAGATGGAGACTCAACATAAAAGTAAAAGAAAGGCCCTTCGTAGAGGGAAGCAGGGATCACTCATATGCTAGAGCTTTTATTTTATTAAACAGAGGTATTAAAACTTTGACACTCCTCCCATCCATCTTTAACAAACCATCGCTAACCGAATCCTCGGGTGCCTACCAACAATCACATACCGTGGAGGAGTGTCTATATTTTGGGAGATGTATGCTAATGTCAACGAATGGTAAACAAAAAATACAATACGTCGCAAGTCAACTGGATTCACAAGAGCGGCTCCCATGTTGAAGGACGCAACTGGTGTAGAAGGTCATCCCTCTTTCTATTTTGTTTACACAATTATGCTTTGACCTGATAAATCAGGGGCAAAAATAGTGAAGAGAATTTGTATGCATTAATTTGGGGCTGGGCACCCCGCTGCCAGATCTTCTATAGTTCGGATAAGAGGATGAAGCCACTAATCCAGGGTGTGAAATCCAATCAACAAGTGAGATAAAGATTCTCTATTTACGTCCTCGTGAGCAAAAATGGGAACATAAAGCAGGAGTAATTTTGAAGGTTTTAAAGGTAACACATGAGCAATTTACTTAGAGTGGCAGTTAAATACCACATGTAGGTAGGTATGGTGTAAACAATGGGAAAAACTTTGGTTTAAGGGAGTTTGGATGCACGAGTAGAGCTCATACTGAGTATAGGTAGAGGCTAGCAAAAGACTGGGAGCGACAAATCAAGAGAGCATAAGAGCCATAATCATGCATAGCGACATAAGCATCATTAATTAAAACATAAGCAGTATCACAAGTTCAAAAACTAAGTGGTCATGGAGGCTATTAGTGACTGGTTTGTGGTCATAAACATGGCGTGAACATGCGCCAAGTCAACCAAATAAAAGAGAATACCATATATTGATGCTTTACTATGACAAGAACAACTCATGAATCTTTCAATACATATTAAACACTCTCAGCTATTTGAGGCTAATCATGCTACTCAATAACCACAAGGCTTTAAAACTAAAATAACATTTAGCATGACATGAAAAGTCCTAGCCACAGTCCATACAAGCTTCTACTAGTACTGTTATAAATTCTACTTCAAGCAGCAGTTTTCGTTTCTCCCAACAAGCACCATACAAAACATGCTTTAACAAAATACTCTTTATGATACAGCAAGCAAACATGAGAGTGCTCAAATAATACTACTAAAACTAACAGCTCTAACAAGAGATGCATGCAAAACAGGAGCTGAATAAATGCAGCAGTCAAACAGAGACTAAGAATACAACGTATTCTCAAGAAAAAGCGGAGTGTGTCACTCTCCAATAAAAGAATGCTGGGTCCAGCCAAGCTTATTAAGAAAGTAAAAACAAACTGAAAGCAAAAGAAAAATCAAACTGAAAACAAAAATAAAAGACGCCCCAAGTAAAGCACATAAGATGCGATCGAATAAAAATATAGTTTCACTAGAAGTGACATGATAGTTTGTTGATGAAGAAGGGGATGCCCAAGGCATCCCCAAGCTTAGACGCTTTAGTCTTCTTGGAATTTGCTTGGATGTACCACCGGGGCATCCCAAGCTTAGGATTTTCACTCTTCTTGATCACATCATATCATCCTCTTATGTTGATCCTTGAAAACTTCCTTCAGATCAAAATTCTCACAATCTTCATTAGCAACGTTAGTGCAATGAAAATAATAAATTCACATGGTTCAGTTTCAACACAGGTCTAACACTCAAAAACACATTAACTACTGTCACAACTTCTTTCAGAACTCTTTTTCTCAAAAGAACACCAAAAGAAAGAGATTAAGATGCAAATGCGATAAAGCAGAAATCTGTCAAAAACAGAACAACATGTAAAGATCAATTTTTTCAAACATCTTCTGTTGCTCAAATCAAAAAGTGAAATTCTAGAAAAAGTTGCGTATATAACTCAGGATTAAGCACAAAAAAAGCTCAGGTCATTTTGAATTTTATGTGATTTTCAACGGAATTTACAATGGACAGCGGAAATATGTTTCCTACGTAGAAATCCAAAATATAAGCTCAACTTTCCACTAGTGGCTTTACTTTCCTCAACAAAAACTCAAAAGAAAAGATACATAGGGGTTGCTAAGGAAATAGACAACACCCAGGTGCAATCACACCAAAGAAAACAAAAGAAATCTGAAAGAAAACAGAGAAATAAGACGGGTTGTCTCCGGTAGCGCTTTTCTTTAACGCTTTTCAGCTAGGCATAGAAAAATCAACTCAAGTGTTTTCAAGTGAAGAAGCATCGTCTATACCTTCCTATAAACCATTATTTGTAGCAATAGGCACTTTATATGTTTTTGAAGATTCAACATGAAGGTCATTCTTAGCCTCATTAATTGTTTTAGCAATTTCTAGCACATATTGAGATTTAGGTTTGGCCATCTTAGGAGCATACATAAATATTTGCTCCTTTCCCACAAAGGCTTTCTCCTTTTTGAATTTAAGAGATGAAAAGGTTGAGCTTAAAGCTCCCATGGGATCCTCTAGTTTACCAATCCTAACAATTTGATTATCATGAGTGCTGCTAGCTTCTAGAGGAGTGATTCTTTTATCAATGGTAACTAGTAATTCATTAACTTTGCTAGCATTATCAAGGAAGACTGATAAGTTCATTTCCAAAGAGTTTAGTTTATCAATAACATCCTCCAAAGTAATCTTAGTTTTAACAGTTATAAAGGGAGGTGCTCCTACTAAACTTGCAATCAAATTGCAAGCTTCCAAAGCAGGAGTTCCTAGAAAATTTCCACCCGTAAGAGTGTCTAACACATGCCTATACCAGCCAGAAATACCAACATAAAAATTTCTCAGGAGTATCAAGGTAGAATATTTTTTTGTGCACCTCTTATGAGCATTATTTATTCTATACCAAGCATCTTTTAAACTTTCTCCCTCTTGTTGCCTAAAAGAACAAACCTCTACTTTAGGAATACTCATTCTAGCAGAATAAAAGCAAGCAAATAAATGACAGCTATGAAGTAAACTATTTTTTTGTTTTTGATATAGAGAAATGAACTATTTTTTTTGCGTTTTTGATATAGAGAAATAAAACAAGACAAAAATAAAAACAAGAAAATAAAAACAAAATAAAGAGATTGAGAGTGAGAGACTCTCCTTGCCAGAAGACTTCCTTCTCACCGGCAACAGCGCCAGAAAAATCGTTGATGCACTTTGTTGGGAACCCCAAGAGGAGGGTATGATGAGCACAGCGGTAGGAGTTTTCCCCTTAGTTAAGAACCAGGGTTATCAATCCAGTAGGAGAAAGAGAATCTTCGGAAGGTTGATGCCACTAACGGTGGTGCTGGCGCTTCACCAGTGTCAGCAACAACGTGGAACCTGCACACAGCCCAATCAAAATACTTTGCCCCAACGGTACAGTGAGGTTGTCAATCTCACCGGTCTTGCTGAAAACAAAGATTAGTCGTATAGTGTGGAAAAACAGTGTATGCTTGCAGAAAGTAAAGAGAGCAGGAAATTGTTGTGGGTTGTTTAACAGTGTGGAAAAATGGACCGGGGTTCGTAGTTTCACTAGTGGTGTCTCTCCATAAAAGATAGCATGTTGGGTTAACAAATTACAACTGGGAAATTGACAAACAAAGGTTGCACCGTAGTGCACAATATGACATGAAGATTACTATGTTATTTAGTGCGGGCATTACAACAAGATACATAGACCGACATCCATCTGCATCTATGACTAATAATCCACCCTCAGGTTATCATCCGACCCCCTCAGGTATTAAGTTGCAAGCAAAAGATAATTGCATTGAACAAAGTGTGTAATGTAAGCAATGATTATGCACGCGGGCACTCTCACCGTTGTTTTCTCCCTAATGGCAACATCACATCCTCCCCCTTCACGTTTATGTCACTCGAGCAAGGCAACAAGGAGGCATGAACCCACTATCGAGCATAAATACTACATCTTGGAGTCACTAACAATTACTTGGCCAGAATAACCACTAGCAACGGAGAGCATGCAAGATCACAAATAACACATGCAAATAAAGACTATAATCAACTTGGCATAAGATCAATATTCATCGTATCCCAGCAAACACAGCACAGAGAATTACATAAGATCAATCTCGATCATGATAGGAAGATCACGAGATCTAAACATGGACGCATATGAGGAGAAGACAGCCATCTAGCTACAGCTACGAAACTGTAGTCCAAGGATGAACTACTCACGCATCACTCCGGAGGCAGGCATGGTGATGGAGAGTCCTCCGGTGATGATTTCCTCTTCGGCAGGGTGCCGGAAACAGCTTCAGAACCCCCCTGATCTAGGGTTGACGGTGACGGCGGCTGCATAACTTTTTCGGGGATTTTGATCAGGTTTCTAGGATTTTCCATCCGAGGGGCTTAAATAGGCGAAAGGGCGAAGGCGGTAGCGCTCTAGGGGGGCACACCCCTAGTTGGACCCTATGGTGTGGTCCCCTGCTGCCCCTCTTCGGTTCCTCTTCGGTCTTCTGGATGCTTCCAGGGAAAATAGGACTTCCGGGCTTCGAATTTTCCAACTCCGAGAATATTTTCAAAACAACTTTTCTGAAACTAAAAAACAGCAGAAAACAGGAAACTGGCTCTATGGCATCTTGATAATAGGTTAGTCCGGAAAAACATATAAAAATGCTATAAATAATGGAGAAAACATGTATCAATTGGCATAATATGATCATGCAGCATCAGAAATTAGGGATACATTTATGACGTATCAGCGACGCTTCATCGCCACGACAGGGGCATAGGACCGAGTGAGGGGAGAAGGCGGCGGCAGGAGTCGGATGGAGCGGGCACGAGCTCCGTGCCACGAGATCTGATCGACGGATGCGAGGAGCGCGCGGGCTAGGGTTCTGTCCCCTACCGAGATCCAGATCCAAGCCACTTTAGGACCACAGAGGGCCTTTGGGGGCGGATGCGTGGTGGAGTATATGACGCAGAGGACCCAACAGGCCGAGGCCTGGTCGGGAGGCCCAACCCACCAGCCCATTGAAAGTCCTGGCTTCGCCAGGCCAGCAGGGGCCGTGTACCCGCGGCTCCAGCAGTGGGCCTAGGGTTAGCCGTAGAGGCCGGCCTAGGGCCCAACAACGAGGAGCGCGCATGCACCCCACTTGACCTCCGCCTCGCCGCCCAGAGGGGAGGTGCTACCATGGTCGGCCGGCGAGCGTTGGCTGAAACCAGGGTCGGCGAGGGCGCGGCCTGCCGCGCAGGTGGCCACAGCAGCAACCCCGACACCAGCTCTAGCTGTCGCCGGAGAGGGCCCCAGGGAGTCCCGCTTCTGCCGAGCAGACGTCGATGTCGGGCGCATCACAAATCGGCACCGGGATGGCGAGCTTCGCACCACCGCGAGGAAATCCCTGAACGTCGGGAGGGACGGGGAGACGCATCATCGTTCCTCGTCCAACCGAACCTTCTCCGCATCGTCCAGCTCGTCAGGGACATCCGCCCAGCGCCGCCCACTTATCGACTCCGGGTATCCACCAGAGGTGATAGTCCGAGGGTCAACAGCCGGGGCACCGGGCAGGCATGGCCAGAAGAGAGGCCCACGGCGGAGGGGATCACAGGCGGGGAGAGTCAGGGGCGGGAGAGGCGTCGCGCGAACATCGCCGAAGTCGCCATCTTTCTGCTCATTTTTCGGTGTGTGTTGTTTTAGCAATTCGAGGCTTGCTAAAATAACAACCATTTTACAACCGTTAGGATAGATACTCTTTTCAACCTAACAATTAACCCTAACAAGACATTTGGCCAATGGGGTTGAGTTCTTTTGGATATTTAAGTTGGGAGTGTATCTCGTGAGGTGATCCATTGTTTGTTCTTATGAGTTGTAACACCCGAGATTTTTCCCCAACTAGAATTTGTTTGCTTGTTTTTCCATTGTGCATGTCATGGCATCCTTGCATTGCACTTCTTTTGTTGAACTGTCAAAAAAAATGTTTTCTCTCAACCTATCTCAAATTTTAAAATAAAAAATGGCTTGTTAAAGTATTTCACAAAATGTTTATGTGACTTTATAAATAGACAAATATTTTTATTAACAAATTTTGTTGTCATATTAAAAAACTACTCTTGTTCTACCTTTGCTATTTTCAGAATATAATCGGCAGCAACTAAAACACGCAAATAAAAGTAACAACTAAAAGAAGAAAAAAAATCGTTTTGTGGGAGGTGCAGCCCACCAGGCCAAAAGACAGCCCATCCCACCTCCACGCTTTTCTTCTCCGTACGACAGAGAGCACGAGGAGGACGTGAAGCCCTCCCCTGTCGTTGTCCACCCACCTCCATGGTCCCCTCTCCCCACCTGCTCCCCCTCCTTATCTACCCAAGCCTCCCCCCTGTCCAGAAACCCTAGCCTCTCCCCCTTCTTCCCCTCTAGCCGCCACCTTCCCTTTCTCCTTCCTCTCTCTGTGTTCTTCCCTGAACTTTTCTTGCACCGTGAGAGAAAGAGGGAAATTCAGTAGCACCTCCTCATGGCCATGGTCATCGTCGACCTCACCTCGGTGCGGGAATGGAACCAGATCGCCGTCCTCCTCCTCTACGTGGAAGATCGGCGCCCGAGGATGCCCCAATCGTCCCCGCCATGGTCGTCTTCCCCGTTGTGGGTTAGCACGACACCGACAGGTCATCGTCGTCTCCTTCGTCCACGGTCGCCTCCGAACACGTACGACTCCTCCGCGCACATCCCGGTGAGGTCCTTGTCGGATATATACCAAATATGGGTATAGAAGATGGTAGACAAAGTGCCGGATTACCAGGGTGGCCTAAGAGGTAGTGGGCTTAGGTCCATTAGGCGGCCCAGTAATACGACGCACAGAAGCCGGATTCTAGAAGAACCCGGATCACGGCCCACGTGATCTGGCTTGGAGTAGAAGACGGATTCCTTGCTTTCCAAGTTACAAGTTACCGTAGTCTTCTAGGTTTCCTATTCTGTAAGCCCTAATCCGGCTGTTATATACAGCCGGACGGGAGATAGATAGATAACGAAGGAATAACAGAGAAGCTGTATGCCAACTCGCCGAGAAGCTCATCCTCGTCGAGTAGCTTAGATCTAAACCCTCACATTGTAACCCTGTTTACGGGCTTTAGTACCAATTAGTGAGAAGTGCAGGAGTAGGCACGTCGTACTGTCGCGACGTACCGAACCTGGGTAAAATCCTGTGTTCTGTGTTACTACGCTATCCCGTTACCCCACGTCTCTACCGTAGTCTCATGGCACCCCTGTCTATGAAAACTACTACGATGTCTCGACAGTTGGCGCCCACCGTGGGGCAGACGACGTCAGGCGTAAGATTCCGATCTGGGATACTTGGCGGAATCGGAAGATCAATCACTGTCGGAAGCTTGGAGTTCGACAACGACGTCGGGCGCTTCCTCGACAACGGATCCTACATACCGGCGCAAAACCACCTGGTAAGTGCCTGCGTGTTACCGATAGGATCCGCTAACATCTTTATCGGGCTAACTACAGAAGCAATGGGGTTTTGCAGTGGAAGCAAATTTATCCCACCCGCCCTATACCCAGTCGAAGATGACTATGATGCCGGATTCTGCTCAGATCGCCGACAAAAAAGTGATACACACTTTATCAGCATGGTGCAATCCGAAATCGCCAAAAACACGGATGACGGAAATCCCGTGCAAGAGGCAGACAACCACGCACCAGTCATGGAGACGGAAGATCAAACACCCGTCACAGAGGCGGAAGATCCTACATCCGTCAACAAGACGATGAACACAGAAGCAAAATCCGTGCTGGCCGCCATTGAGGCGAGGTTGGAGTCGGAAACCGGGTCGGATAACTTCGACTCCGAAGACAAAGATGAGGACGCCTTCGTAAGAAAGGTTAAGTCCTTTCAAGAGGGATTCCATGAAGTTCTAATGGCGAAACCAGCTGATACCACGGACGCCGGCAACCAGGAAAGCCCTAAAACCCCTCCGCAAGAGGAAGAGAGAGAAGACGGAGAAACTTCTCCGGTATTCCCCAGTGTCAAGGAGATGACAGAACATGAACCTGTCAAAAAACCTCCCTCTTCCAAGAAAAAGCACCGTGCTGCTAAAAAACTCCAATACAAAATCCGGAAGAAAAAATCAGCTGATTTCGCTGATGAAAACCTGGAAGTAGGAGATGTTAGCGGAACAAAGCCTGCGGAGAAGAAATCCAAAGAAATCACTGCTCCGCCAATGACAGAACAGGAAGAGCAAGAGCTATTATAAACACCAGTGGGACCAGATGAACCCCCTGAGATGCTGGAAGCCAGGAGACAAGCTTTCCAACGGCAACAACAACATCTACTCAGATCTCGGCAACATCTCCAACAAACCCATAATGACATCAAGGTCATGAAGGAAGAAATAGAGGAGTACGAGAGAAAGAATAGATCCGCGTTAAAACCTACTAGGTTACCCGGAATCGCAAGACCGGAAGAACTGCCGCCAAAAGAAAGGTTCCATAACCCATCTTGGCAAAAGCAGGTAAACGGCAAAGATGCCAAGGGCGAACCAATATACAAGACCGCAGCAGAAAACGCGGAAGCAGCGTTCGCGATTCTTAACAACGATCTGTATTCCAACGGGGAAAAACTCCAAGGGGTGTATGCTTTCCTAGGAAAAACATTGCAACAACAACAGCGCGCCCAAGAGCGATCAGGGAGGCTGCATGATAACTCCGCCCTATGCAAGACAGCTACTTGCGCTGCTGGAGCACCTGGACCGGAAGAACCCGGGGATTCAGACAACTCAAAAGATAAAAAAGAGGATCCGAGAAAAGACAAGAAAAACCCCGACAACCGGGATGCAGCGTCTAGGACCGGATCCCATCTCCCGAAAGATGGACATAAACCCCATGATCGGGAAGACAAACACCGGAAAGACGGCAAAATAATGCCACCTCCGAGAAACCCAGCTGAGAAAGCTGGAAGATACGATACACCTCACAGGCGTGAGAGATCCCGGACACCGCCTAAGGACAAAGAAAGGAACATGAGTAGAACTCCGCCTAATCCAAAAGGGCGTGATCACGGAAGAGATAGAAACAATCCCGGAAAAGCGCGTTCGCGCAACAATGGAAGAGAAAGGAGCAGATCCCCTTCTGTTCATTCAGCCGGAAGATATTCTGCACACATTGACAGAGCAGAAAAAGATGATCTATACTTTGGTCCTAAGTGTTTTACTGACAGGATCCGAAGAATAACGCTGCATTCGGATACCTGGCAGCACAAACCCGGATACCTGGCTCTCGGATTACTATACAGTCGTCCAGATCAACAATGGGACAGACTTGGAAGCTGTCAAGATTCTTCCCCTAATGCTGCTGGACGGAGCCAGAGATTGGATCAATGGATTACCATCAAGAACAGTCGACAGCTGGGATGATATGGCTAGAGTATTCACTCAGCATTTCCGGGGAACGTACAAACGCCCGAACAGCATCAACCAGCTAAACCGTTGCACGCAATTTGAGGATGAACCATACGTGGATTACATCTCCAGATGGACAGCAATGAAGAATAGTTGCTCTGGAGTAACTAACGTACAAGCAATGCATGCTTTCGTCAATGGCCTAAAACCCGGACTCGTACCGTTCATGGTTGGTTCCAAAAAGCACAAGGATCTCGGATCTATGCTTACAACTGCCAATGAGCATGCTGCAGCCGAGGATGACATCAGAGCAAGAGGAGGCAATATCGAATCACTGATACTTGCCAAGAAAACCCCTCGTTCTGACAAAAAAGGAACTCCAGAAACAACGACGAAACCCAAAGAGGCCAACATAGCCTTTGGAGGAGAAAAGGGAAACAAGTGGAAAGGACGCAACCCAGATCCAATCAACTACACTCTAGAGGAGTGGGAGAGGATTAAGTCGGAACCTTGTGTTCACCACTCGCAATTTGGGAAACCCACCCATACAAACGCGCAATGTCGGCTGAATAAGCACATGAAAGGCAGTGCAGGATCCGTAAACAAAGGGAAGGGTTCCAAAAGGAAACCCGCCAAACAAAAGCCAGAAGCTGACAAAGAAGACAGTGAATCGGACACTGACGAAAAAATCCAGGAACAACAGCGTAAGGGCGAACCCAAGTTTCCAAGAGTTGATGGAGAAGCAATGCTAACCTTCTTAGCAACCCCGTCAGCAAAGGTGGCCAAAAGAACACTTCGAGAAATAAACGCGGTTGTTCCGGCAACCCCGAAATTCTTGAAGTACTCCAACACACCGATAATCTGGGATCAGTCTGATCATCCCGGAAATATCCCTGAACCCGGCACACAGGCTCTTGTTGTAAGCCCTATTGTTCAAAATACTAGGCTAAGAAGAGTGCTGATGGATGGAGGATCCAGCATTAATATAATGTACCTGGATACACTGAAGCATCTGAAGATTTCCGAGTCTCAGCTCAACTACAGCAACATACTCTTCCATGGTATTGTCCCTGGCAGGCAAGCACGATCCCTAGGAGAAATTTCCCTAGATGTCACCTTCGGAGATAAAGATCACTTCCGGCAGGAAAAAGTATCCTTCGAAGTAGTGCCGTTCGAAAGCGTTTATCACGCAATACTCGGACGTCCAGCTTTCGCCAAATTCATGGCAAGATCCTGTTATATTTATAACAAGCTGAAGATGCCAGGACCCAAAGGAGGAGTAATCACTATAGCTGGTGATTTCAAGCTGGCAAACGAGTTGGAGAAAGAAAACGCCCTTTGCGCTCAGAGAGTCATAGCAAAGGAAGAACTGAAGGAATTAGCCAAGGAGGTATCGCCGTCAGAAATGCCGGCAGGAAAAGAAACTCGGAAGCCAACAGACAGCTTCAAGGCATCCGAGAATACAGGACAGGTAATCCTGGATCCCAAAGATCCGACAAAATTTGTCGTTGTAGGGACTGGGATGACTGACAAATAGGAAGGCGAGCTCATCAAGTTCCTCCGTGAGAACTGGGATATTTTTGCCTGGTGTCCAGCTGACATGCCAGGTGTACCCAGGGAACTTGCTGAGCACCAACTCAAGGTTATTCCTGGATCAAAACCCGTCAAACAAGGATTCTGTCGATTTGACGGAAGAAGACGGAAGGCTATTGGCAAGGAAATTATCCGGCTTTTAGCAACGGATTTCATCAAGGAAGTAATCCATACTGACTGGTCCGCAAATCCGGTATTAGTACCGAAGAAAGACACTACTGCTCTTAGAATGTGTATAGATTACACAGGCTTGAACAAATTGTGTCCGAAAGATAGGTTTGCATTACCGCGAATCGATCAAATAATAGATGCCACCGCAGGCTCTGAGCTTTTGTGCTTTTTGGATGCATACTCCGGGTACCACCAAATACGCATGAAAAAGGAAGATCAAATTAAGACTTCTTTCATAACCCCATACGGTACGTATTATTACGTAACCATGCCGTTTGGCCTGAAGAACGCAGGTGCAACCTACCAGCGTTGCATGCAACGTTGTTTGCATAGTCAGATTGGAAAAAATGTCCATGTTTATGTGGACGATATTGCTGTCGTAACCAAGGAAAAAGATACACTCCTTGAGGATTTGCGAGAAACTTTCGAAAACTTACGCACCTACAAGATGAAGTTGAATCCATCTAAGTGTGTATTCGGGGTTCCCTCAGGAAAACTTCTGGGTTTCATCGTTTCTCACAGAGGAATAGAAGTTAACCCGGAAAAGATCAAGGCAATCTTGAACATCACAAAACCTACCTGCGTCAAAGATGTCCAAAGATTGACGGGTTCCGCAGCAGCCGTTAGCAGATTTATTAGTCGGCTGGGGGCTAAAATCCTAACACTATACAAGTTGTTGAAGAAATCCGACAAAGTCAAGTGGATAGCAAAGCTTTGGAATACATAGCAGTTATGTCTCTTCTATACTTAGTTCAATATCTATGTAAACATCTTTTGAGATCATGAAATAAAGTTGTTGGATTTCTGGTATCCATGTTTTTTACAAGTTTATTATAGTAAAAGCATGTTTCCACCTTCTCTATTTCCCAATGATCTTACAAAATAGTCAATGTTAACCCGAATTGTGCCTACTTACTCGGCGTTAAGAAACTGAATGTTTTTTCAGCCTGCTAACGGCTAAAGGAAACTTGAATTGTCTGCATGCCCAAGTTTCGGTCAAAAAATTCCTTGTTTCTCTAAGCATTATCTGATTGCGTATGTGTTGGGTTACTGGAGCTAGTTAGTAAAAATGCCTTTAGCATGGTCCATGTTTCCGAGTTTAAACTGATTGGTTACACCCAGTTACTCGGCATGACGATTCATATTGCTATTTGAGCCATTTCAAACACTAAGGACAGTTAAAACATATATGCCAGAGAACTTAGAAGATAAAGGAATAGTAACATCCGAAAAACCTTGCAAAAAATTTCATAATTAAAAACTGCAAAAGGCGGAATTTTTCATTCATACAAATAGAAGCATTACATTGTAGATTACATTGAAAGAACAGTAATGCTCCTATTGTCTATTTTTGCTATCCAGGTCAAAGGTAGCCCTTCAAGCATCTGATTCCTCCTCGTTGCTGTCGTCCTCGGGGATTGGAGGGATCTCCTCTTCTGGATAATTGACGGAAATATTTACCATGGAGGCAATCTGGGTGGCATGGCCTTTGATTTCATCAAAGATGGTATTTCGCTGAGTATCCGTGTATCCTTGAGGGACACCGGACGCCCCGCGCCAAGATTTAGCACCGGGGTAGTGCATGCGCATAAGGCCGAGTGCCATACGCGCACCACCCCGTGCAGCGGAACGCAGGATAGAATCCCTGGATTCCGCCACCTCCATGATGGCTCCCGGAAGTTTTTCAACCTCCGAGAACTCCCCAGTCCTTGCGGGAAGAAACTTGTTCACCAACTGCATTCCAGCAGCAAGGATCGAAGTCCACATCTTCCCAAAGGCTTGGATCCCTTCAAGCCGGGTACCATCTGGGGTATCTCCTGTTTTTTCCGACAAAACAATCAAAAGTGTTAGGTGAAAAACAGAGAAGAAAAAAAAGATATGGAAAAATAAAAAAGGTAACGGAAAATTACCGATAAGCTTGTCGATCTCGGAGATTTCCTCCAGGCGAAGGTTCAGAGCATTTTCTAAATCCTGAATGGTGGATTTATCCTTCTCCGCCTGCTCAGAAGCCTTGGAGTTGGCAACTCCAAGGGCCAAGTTGCTGGCCTCCAGATCCTTTTGAGCCTTCACAAGATGCTTGTGAAGCTCCAAATTCTCCTTTCGGAGATTCTCGGCATTGCCGGCATCTTTAGCTATTTGCTTGGCCTTGGCCAAAGCAGCTGGAAAGCAAAGAAAATTCCGGGTTTAGAAAATTTCCGGAATAAGTACTTAGACAAAAAATTGAATCGCAAACCTCAGAGGAAAAATGTTTACCTGATGTTTCCGACAAAGCGAGCTGAGACGATGCCAGTTCCGTCTCTCTCTCCTCAAGAATAGAAAGAAGATTTCTAACCTCTTTATTCTTGATGGAGAGTTTGTTGAAAACTTCCATGTTAATGGTTTCGGCGGTTTGCTGGAACATAGCAAGGAAAAGAATGGTTACAAAAAGCATCAAAGCAAAACAGGCATGCAGTTTTGTTTAATGCTTGGGGGCTAGAGTTACATACCTGGCTCATTCGTTGCAAACCCGCCAAGTTTTCCTTGAACTCCTTTGCGTATTCCGCAAAAGCAGTTCCGGCCGCGCTTAGGCCGTCATTGATAATCTTGAAGTCCTTGTCAAAGGTGGGAATTTCTTCGTCGAAAGTCCGAGAAATTTTTTCCACCTCTGGAGCCGCCCTTTCCCTCGTGTCGGTGTCCGACACAACAGGCTGGCTGGGCTCTAACGACTTGGTCGTGGGGGCTTGTCACATCCCAATTTTGGAATACCTGATAACACTGTTGTTTTGCTAATTGCTTGACTTGGTTGTGTTTGTTTGTGTTTGTTTAAGTGCAACTAAACAAACTTAAAAAGGATAGCAAAGCAGTAAACTAAAAATATTCAACATATTGTTCCAATGATAAAAATATTCAACATATTGTTCCAATGACTTTGGCAATATTTTCTAAAGTGAATATTGAACAAATAGTTTTCCAAAACTATCTTATGAATCCCATACTTGTTGAATATTATTCCAAGACCTAAATTAAGAAAGAGGAAACACTTAATAAATTTCCCTAAAAAGATTATCAGAAAAAGAGGCATTCTTAGATGCTTCACCAAAATCTTATCAAATGTTTTTCCAACCTTGCAAGATTAAAAACAAAAGTATTGGAGAGCATTGACTTGTTATCTCTAGTCATATAAAGATTTTGGCAAAGCATTTCTAAAGAAAAGCCAAGTGCTTTATTAAATAGAAATTCCAATATTTCCAGAAACAGAAAACTCAAACAAGTTACTATTGGAAACCCTAAGAATTTTCTTCTCAAAGTTTGGGGAATACTTGATTCACTCATGATAGCATTATTTAGTCATGTCTTGACCAAGGAAACACTTTGGTTGGGATTTAAATAGCTTTGGGAATTTTTTTTCCTAATTAAACTTTTAGCAGAAAAACAACATGACTAGCTGTTTTCCACACTTGTTTTCAGGAAGCAAACATATTTGAATTATTGTTTTCTTGTTGTATTATGGTTTAACACATTATGTAATACAACTATATGCCACTGGTTGGAATTTAGCACTTGAAAAACAATCAAATCCATGATTGTTTTCCTAGTATAAAAATATTGCAAAACCAATTCTATTTGGAAAACAGAACCATAGCCTTTTGGATAGTTGTTTTCAGAAGGTTAACCAACTCAAATTCTTGTGTAATTGTTGTTTTCTCAAACTAGAAAGTACTTAGAACAATTACCAACTTGAATTTTCAAAATCCAAGTTCATTTGCCCTTTCAAACAGAAGCAAACTTTTGCTTCAAATCTCTGTTTTTCCAACACTTAGTGAAATTAGCACTATTTCATGTTTCTGAATTTTCTGAATCTGTTTTTGAACAGAACTTGGGGGATGAATTTCTTGATCTACACTTGATCTTTTTGTGTGGATTTTGGTTCTAGTTATTCACCTAGGATCCCTCTGTAACCTCATGTGCTTACATGCCCGAGAGATACCTTAGCCAAGAAGGAAAGAGGAGGGGAAGTAGGGCTCGGGTAGGAGGGGGGTGTGCAAGTGGCATGATCAAAAAACCCACATGCCTCTCTATCCCTAGCTCTACTGTGGTCACTAGTGCCTTTTGCACCGCCCCTGGCTCGAGAGAACACGAGGAAACGGCCCCCCACCCCTCTGCTTGCCAACACGCACGCACACATGTGCACCCGAGAGCCCCCACGATGCCCTCGAGCCTACAAAGCCCCAGGGGCCATGCCGTTTCGCCACAGCACTCCACCACCGTCCACGACCCCACCCACGAGAGAACTAGCCGTGCCTCGCCGTGTGCGAGCGGCACGAGCGAGTTTTCGCCGCCGGCCACCGCAGGATCCATCGAATCCAATCGAACAACCCCGTGAGTGTGGGCTCGTCATTCTTGCACGCACGAGCTCCCCGTGACCCTGGCCACCTCCCTGACATCCTCCGCGGTCCATTTGCTTGCAGGAGGGCCCGCGCCATCGCCGCCGTGTCCGCCGCGCCGCTGTAGAGAGGAGCCCGCCGGGGAGGAAACGGACGTCATCGTCGTCGCGCCACCAGCCCCCCACTGCACCACCGCCGCCACTCGCTGCTCCGCAGCACCCCTAGGTGAGCACAGGGCCCGCACCGTGCATGCCTGCGAGGTGTTTGTCGCCGGGAGAGAGAGAGAGAGGGGGGAGGAAGAAGAAAGGAGGCGGACCGTCGATCGCGAGATCGACGGCCACGCTTAAACGCGTCGCTTCCGCGCCCTGTGCCCGCGCGCGCGCGCAGCTGGGCTAGCCTAGGCGCTAGTTGGGCCGCGCGCAGCGAATCTGGCCCATCTGGGCTAGTCCCTGTTAAACCTTTAAAATCGAATTTTTTCTGCAGAAAGTTAGCTGTTAGCTTTTGGCCTAGTAAATTTAGCAAACGATTTTATTTGGCTTTGCCAATTTTTGTACATGTAGCCATACAAAATCACAACCACCTCCCTTTGGCAGAATAATGTTTTGACTTTTAGTTATTTTTCTATAGCTAGTTTACCAGACAGTACCCTTAAAATGGAAATGAATAGAACTTCAAAAATACAAAACATTTTTGAGCAAACTAAACTGTTTTGGAAAGCCCTTATCAATGCCTACCAGTAGAATTTTAGTTTGCACCAAGGTGAATTACCATTTGGAAATGCCATCCAGTTTGGTGGAACATCAGTGAGCTATTCCAAGAATTTTAGAGGGAGTTTGGGACATTATTGTTTAGTGGGACCAATTGGAGAGGCTTTGTATTGTTAAGGACTATCACATCCTAGAAGGATTTAATTTTTTGAGCCATAGAAAAAATTAGGGAGACAGAACAAGTTTTAGCACTTTTCTGCCTAATTTTAAATTCCTAGATCTTGTTTTGTATGTTCTTATTGTGATATGCAAAGGTGGTTTTCTTGTTTGTAATATTGTTTTCTAGAATGTATAAGTTGTGTGAACTTGCTTTCTAAGTATTACTTAGCTATTTTAGCATGTTAGAATGTGTGGACTTGAGTTGGGGAGAAATAGTATTTTTGTTATTAGCATATGTTTTATCTCTAGTTTATTACTTGCATATAATCTTTGATTGATTAATTTGTGTGCAAGTGATTGAATTGTTGTGTTGAGATATTAGATTCAGTACCATGTTGGTACTTATATTTTGTTAGTATCACCTCTGCTATCTTGCATTTGATTTGGTATAAAAGCATGAGTAGCTTAATCATTACTATGAGAATGTTATGGAAAAATTCTCTCCTGTGTAGAATTTTTAGCATAAATATTTGTGGTTGTGTGGCCACATATTTTTGTGTTATCTTCATAGGACCAGTAGCATTTTGATTATGTTATTATGAGTACTTGAACCCTAGAGTTTTCACTTGTGTGAAAACAATAGCATGAGTAGCATTACCTTGCTTATTTTTGCATACTAGTATTTTCTACTAGTATGGTTAATGCACTAGATGCTAGTTTAGTATTTTGTTAATTTTTATCAAGTGTGACCAGAGGCATTGTGACCTCTTAATGCTTTGATATGCTAGTGGAACACCCACTGGTTTCATTGCATTTTTGGTGGAAACATTATTTCCCCCACACTAGATGCATTTCTTTTATATAGCTCTCTAACTAATGAGTGCCTAGTATTTTTGCTTTGGGAATTTTTGTGCTACATGAAAATGTGTATGCTTCTGTTTTTAAGTGGTTATAATCATGTGTGGCTTGCTAGGAAAAATGCATTCTTGAAGTGTTGAATGATTCCTCAAAGTAATGCCCTTTTTATTATTACTAGTATGTAGGAGTTGCCCTGCAAGTTGATACCTTGTTTTATCAAATGGGATATTTTTGTTATAGCAAGTATAGATATTTTTCACTACTGTTTTCATGATATGGACCCTCTGGTTGTATTTCAATTACTTGATTGAAATGCATCCATTGATTCTTCATGTTTGAGTAGTACTAGTTTCCTTAGCAGTTTTTGTATTGAATTGTTTTTCCTGCCAACTTGTGTTTGGTAGAAAATTGTGTATCCTTGCATGAGGACATGTTTTCATTCCCATTATGATCACATGGTTCCTTGTTTGCATTTTAGTATTTTACTTATTATGCTTGCTTGCATAGCAAACTTTTATTAGAAACATGACTATAGGATTCCTCCTTTTAGTCATTGTTTCTATTATTCTCACTATGAGAAGTTGTGTGTTTTGTGATGAGTCTATTACCTTGTTATACTTGTGTAGGCTCACTGATTTGTAAAAGTAACTTTTGCAAATCATGTGTCTTATTTATTCTTGATGAGAATTTAGACTTAGTAGCTTAGCTACCTTATTCTTTTTGTTGTGTGGTTGATAGACCCATTGCCATGCCCATTTTTGTGCATGTTTTATACACTTTTAGTAGTCTCACCCTTGTGAAACTAAGTGTATTTTGGGCTTATTAATATCTTGGTATGAGAGTGGCACACCCACTGAATCCATGATATTAAGCTTGTGAGATATGTCCCTCCAACCTTAAGCTGTCTTATTAAATGGCATTTCTGCCAAGTGTGTTTGTTTGATTGTTGCCTCCATTAATAATTGTGTGATTGGTTATTATTTGTTTCCTTGCTGTATGTATGGTTATGCATTGTTGCTTGCCTTTATTGGTTCTTATGTGTGTCCTTTATTCCTTTTACGACGTTAGAAAACGAAGAGGAAGGGAGTGTCGTGAAGCTCTGTTTCAAGATCCAGTCACTCCAGAACCAGGGACACCAGAGATACCAGGCAAGCCATCTTGATTGCTTGCTGATACAATACTTACCATTATATATCATGCATGTTTTACCTTTGAAGTTTTACAAAAACTTGAGTATCAAAACTATTTTTGATGTGGAATTTACTACTACACTATTATATAGGTTACTATCATGCCAATAGTTAAACTTGGTAATACCAAGCCCATAAGCCACCATATGGTATTTATTACCATCAAATATACTAGTCCCTAAGTGGACACCCTAAAATTGTGATTCTACAAAACAAAGGCTTTACGGAAAAAGCCGGAGAAAAGGCGGATCCTTGTTCTCCGGAGGAATGTGGGAGTGGTCGTTTTTGAGAAAATGGTGTTTTTCAAAAATGACACATAACCTAGTCTTCGCTGGACAACCATTACCGTACTGCCACTTTACCCCAATATGGGTAGGGGCTTGAGTAAAAACTTGTTATGGTTAGTATGTGAGCTATCTCAAAGTGCTATAGAGGATTGGATCCTCCGAACCGAAGTGTCGCTAGGAGTGAGCAGACGGGACATCTAAAGTGTGGGATTAATTTTCCCTCCGGATGCAGCAGTTGGGTCTCCTGTCTGGGCGGTGTGGGACACGGCTTGCCGGGGAGGGGTAACCCCAATTGAAGAGATAGTCATGTTCTAGCTTGTACATAGTGGATAGTCAAGATCAGTTATCTGATGTTCTCATAGGTTGAGGACAGTCCATGGGTGTTTCATGGCGGATTCTGGATCTAGTGGATATGTGTACACCTCTGCAGAGTAAAACTATTTCGAGATAGCCGCGTCCTCGGATATGGACAGTTGAATGGCCATGTAGCTAGCATTGTGTCAATGTTTTCAAAAGAGGAAGTTTTTGAAAAGGAATTTTGGAAAGGAAGTGTTGAACTTGTGAAGTTCGGAAAGGAATGGAAACTTATACCGTGGAGGTATCGTCGATGATGAAAAGCCAGGTGATGGTGTACAAAACAAAAATGTTTTGCAAAGAAAACCTTTTCTACTCTAAGCAAGAATTCTGGAAACTGATTCCAAGAAGTTTTGCCAGGAGAAAATATTCTTTAACAAAGTTTTACAAAACCTCTTGTACTTGTGACATCGACAAGAGAAATAAAACTATATTATTTTCTTCTGAAGTATCTTCTTCAACGAAGATACAGATAAACCTGACTGCAACTGTGGTGTCATCATATATGAACACCATTGATAGTGAACCATATTTATAGCCTACCTATTCCACCATATAAGCATATTTGCATGTTGGTAAGTGACATGATGGATGTCTTGCTGAGTACATTCGAATGTACTCATTATGGTTTCGCCCCTGGTATCTACTTATCAGATTTGGAGAAGGAGTCTCCGAAGGATATCTATGAAGAGAAGTACGGAGTTGACGGCTTTGCGAACTAGGATCGTCTCCGGGTCAGCAGCCTGTAGGTTAAGGCGTGACTTGGGCTCAACTACGTTGTGTTTTAATTGTCTTCCGCTGTGTTTGTTAAGTTGCCTGCCCTGCGTGGCAGATGTATTAGTCTTGATCATGTGATCATTTGTGAAATACCTTTATGTATTCGTGTAATGGATGATGTATTCTGTGTGCCAACTTTGTATGTTGTTCACGACTGATCTTTCTGGGATCGTGAATGTATGCATACGTAGGGTTTCAGACTGCCGGTCTGGGGTCCTTACAGAGTTGGTATCAGAGCCATCCTGACCTTAGGAGACCTTAGTTAGCATGGACGTCAGATAGGAAAGAAAAGTATTTTTGAGTAAAAACCTATTTACTATCTACCTTGTTTTTATCTAAGGGAATTTTAGTATATTTTCCCTCCTTTTTATCTTTTGAAAAGATTCTAAATGCATATCAAGGGCGTCCTTGAACAGTGTTTCGAAGGGCGGGCCTTACAGAGTTAGTATCTCTCTCGGTTAAGAGTTACTTCTTACTTGTTTGCAACTGCTCCGCTCTGTTTTTGAAACATCTCTCGTCTTAGAAGTTTTCTGTTCAGAAAATAGTTGGGGTTTCAAAAACAGATTGTTGCATAAAGTTTTATCAAAACTTTACTTCTATTATCTTGTTTCCATGCAAAAAACTTTTGTACTGGCCGATGTCCCGAGAAGACCAAAATAATTGCCTAGCTCTACAGTGGTGATGGTTAGCAGTAGATATAGTTCTTCAGCCACTTCTAGGATTTTGGATTAGTCTAGTTTGGAGTAATTTAGCGATTACCCCATGAGTCGCATCCCCCGACGTAGCTCCAATGGAGCCTTGCTTGTGTGTTTTGGCTTGCTTATGTGTGTCCGTAGGACTGTGTGCTATTGTGTGGTGTAGAATTTGGTTCATCTAGGCTTCTATATGTTTGTGGGGTGCTCAAAATTTGCATATTTGTGATTGCCCCGCTCTTGTTTTTGAATCGCCTCGTGTTAAATTTTTGCAAGCAAAAATGTTTGTATAGCATTCAAAAACAAGAATTTGTTGCTTAGACTTATACTTGTTTTCGCTTCATAATGCGACCCGTCGTGAACCACCACCATCTCCCCCCACAATTAATGAAAGCACCGTTGGACCTAAATAGAGGACCATCAAGCCACACGAGCTGATAGCATTGCTACCAGTGATGCACTCCAACATATAAAGCTCCAACAACGACAACCCTCAAAAGAAGAAAAGGCGTGAAGAAAACCAACCAATACTGGCCAAAACCTCTATGTTTTGTCTGTTTGCAAAAGACTCGTTTTTTTCGGTTGGCTAAATGTCGCACTTTTTTTATGTTCCCTTTTAAAAGACCAAACTTGAGAAATACCCTTTTTAAAAGTTATATACCTCCCTCCTCTGGAGAAAGGTGAAAAAGAAGTCTTCACATGCCATGATGCGCAACCCCCACAAAAACCAATCCGAAGAGCACAATTCAATATTCGACGTATGACGCTAGCCGTATCTTGTCGGACAAACATTATTAAATAAAAAGCTAACAAGATTAACATGCTTTGTTCTAATTTTAGGTTGATACCTAACCAAAGCATGCAAACTACTGACAACTCTTTCTAAACCAAGGAATTAAGTGACTTACGACACCTTTTAATCTAGTTGGTAAAAAGGAGAAGTCACGAGAAAATAAGATGATGACCTATTCGTTTACTAGTCAATAGGATATCATGTGTATCTACTTTGGAAACCCAATTCTTGGTAGGCATTGTAAGTACTATAAAATTCGGGGTTTAGAAATTAAGTGAACGATGGAATGGTTATGATAGATGTAGAAAACATCAGTTTTCCTGATTTTGTTTCTTTGTGTGCTCTTGATTGAAATGAATTTGTGTTGTATTCAATCTTGCTTCCTAACTTATATGGAGTTGTTAGGACTTGTTATTATGTTGTTTTATTACAATAAATCTACCCTAGAAAGTGTGTGCATGATTGGAAACTCGAATAAAAATGAAATAGCATTTGTTACCCTCTAGTTTTATTATTTGGATTGTTGTGTGGGCAAAATCCTTGTAGCTTTGTTGTACCTAGATTTTGTTGTGGTTATATTAGATCAAGTACCACTTTGGTACTGTTATTTCTCTGTTATTATCTCTATTAGCTTACACCTTATTTTATAGCAAAGCATGTGTAACATTTGTTGTTTGTTTTCTAGTACTTATTTCACTAGTTGTGTGAGCAAATCTTTGTGTGCTTGTTACCTAAGTTTTTGCTATGATTGTGGTGAGTCCAGTACCATTTTGGTACTGTGATTTATATGCTATTATCTTCATTAACTTGCATGTGATCTTATAGCAAAGCATGAGTACCATTTGTTAGTTTTCTAGTGTTTATTCTTTGGAATTATTGTGAGAGCTAGATCTTTGTGTGAATGCTTTAGTAGATTTTGTGCTATGTGTTCTTTGAGTCAAGTAACATTTAGGTACTGTTATTTTGATGCTTGTACCTATGTTAGCTTGCATGTCTCTTAATAGTAAAGCATGTGTAAGCATTGCTATCAATATGCACTAGTATTGTTTCACTAGAATAAATAGCCTTATATTTTTATCTTGTATGCAAAGATTTTCATGAGTAACCAGAGGCTTAGTACCTATTTTTCCTTGGTATTAGTAGGCCATAGCCCACTGGTCCCATTGCCTTTTGGCTTGAGGATGAAAATCCCCAACCATACACCTATGTAAAAATAGCATGTTTCACTATGTGATTGATTTCTATTTTCCACCATGGAGAATATAATTGTTTCTTTTCACCTATGAAAGTGAGAAGTTTATTTCTTATTAGTAAATACTAATATGTTTAGGTGTGATCCTTTTGTTAGCATAATATTCCTTAGGGTTATCATGTTAAGAAATGTTTCACTATCGTGTGCTAAAATTAAATTGTTCGCAAATAAAATAAATTCCTCTTGATTGGTAGATTGTTTGTGAATAATTTTAAATTGAGTGTATGGATTTTTTAAAAAGGTTTAGATAACTTTTCATTAATTGCATAGCTACTGGTTGTGTGAGTCATACCTTGCTTGTTTGCTAGTAATTGTTTAAGAAAAACATAAATTGCTAGAATTAATTTATGCATGTTTAATAGTTGTATCATGGGATTGTTTTGATGTTTGTGCTTACTAACATGAGTAAGTTTTGTGTACTGTTATTAGGTACATTTATATTCATGACTTGCTTGTTTAGTTTTAAAACCTCATGACAGTATTGTTTGCTTCTCTAGAGTGAAGCTAGTTTCACCACTAGAAAATGGTGATTTTTGCTCTAGTAGTACCCTTTTTTTTTTGTATGAGTATATGTGTTGATATAGCATGTTTAGGAAGTTATTACTTCTGTTATCATGCCATTAATTATTTAGTTTCATGTTCTATGGTTATAGGATATGATTATCTCTTATAGCATGATGGTGTAGATTTTTCATACTAGTATGTTATTGGTGCAGTCCTGTTTTTATGCCTATGTAATAGGAGTTTTATCTTGAGTGAAGATAGTGTTTTAGAGTACCTTTATTATTGTGTTCATTGGTTTTTTAGCTACTGGTTGTTTGCTAATTGTTCATGATTGATGGATTCCAAAACCTCTAATAAACAATAACCTAGTGAATAAATAGTCTATTCATCTGTGGTGTTGTTTGCTTGCTTATTGGATTCTGTTAAATGTTTCACCTTAGCAGGAGTTTATACTTGTGTTATGTTTGTGCTTAAGAGTAGCTTGTGAAACTAAAACATCCAACTAAAATCATGAACACATTAAGTGATAGTTGCTTGTGGTGAGTAATATCCAGTGCCATGGGTATTATTGTGTCTGTTTGTTTTACCTTAGCAACCTAACCTTTGCACCCACAAGCTATATTTTTAGCTTCTTATATACCTTGTTATGAGAGTGGTACACCACTCCATAGGTGGTATGTAATATGTGGGATATAGCTAGGAACTCATGTAAAAATTGACGGTACATTTCCAGGTAGTTCTGTACTAACCTTAATTTTTGTTCAAACTAGGAAACAAAAGTTTTGGACCTAAAACAAGTACTGGTGTACTTCTTTTAATAGTGAATTCACTAATTTAGGGATGTACCCCACCTCCCAAGAAAAGTCAAAGGGGGGAAGCACCGACACTCCAACACTAACATTGTGTTTGTTGGCCCTCCCTTAGTCCTCGCTTGTGAATCTCGGGGACGAGATTCTTTTTAAGGGGGGAAGACCTGTCACATCCCAATTTTGGAATACCTGATAACACTGTTGTTTTGCTAATTGCTTGACTTGGTTGTGTTTGTTTGTGTTTGTTTAAGTGCAACTAAACAAACTTAAAAAGGATAGCAAAGCAGTAAACTAAAAATATTCAACATATTGTTCCAATGATAAAAATATTCAACATATTGTTCCAATGACTTTGGCAATATTTTCTAAAGTGAATATTGAACAAATAGTTTTCCAAAACTATCTTATGAATCCCATACTTGTTGAATATTATTCCAAGACCTAAATTAAGAAAGAGGAAACACTTAATAAATTTCCCTAAAAAGATTATCAGAAAAAGAGGCATTCTTAGATGCTTCACCAAAATCTTATCAAATGTTTTTCCAACCTTGCAAGATTAAAAACAAAAGTATTGGAGAGCATTGACTTGTTATCTCTAGTCATATAAAGATTTTGGCAAAGCATTGCTAAAGAAAAGCCAAGTGCTTTATTAAATAGAAATTCCAATATTTCCAGAAACAGAAAACTCAAACAAGTTACTATTGGAAACCCTAAGAATTTTCTTCTCAAAGTTTGGGGAATAATTGATTCACTCATGATAGCATTATTTAGTCATGTCTTGACCAAGGAAACACTTTGGTTGGGATTTAAATAGCTTTGGGAATTTTTTTTCCTAATTAAACTTTTAGCAGAAAAACAACATGACTAGCTGTTTTCCACACTTGTTTTCAGGAAGCAAACATATTTGAATTATTGTTTTCTTGTTGTTTTATGGTTGAACACATTATGTAATACAACTATATGCCACTGGTTGGAATTTAGCACTTGAAAAACAATCAAATCCATGATTGTTTTCCTAGTATAAAAATATTGCAAAACCAATTCTATTTGGAAAACAGAACCATAGCCTTTTGGATAGTTGTTTTCAGAAGGTTAACCAACTCAAATTCTTGTGTAATTGTTGTTTTCTCAAACTAGAAAGTACTTAGAACAATTACCAACTTGAATTTTCAAAATCCAAGTTCATTTGCCCTTTCAAACAGAAGCAAACTTTTGCTTCAAATCTCTGTTTTTCCAACACTTAGTGAAATTAGCACTATTTCATGTTTCTGAATTTTCTGAATCTGTTTTTGAACAGAACTTGGGGGATGAATTTCTTGATCTACACTTGATCTTTTTGTGTGGATTTTGGTTCTAGTTATTCACCTAGGATCCCTCTGTAACCTCATGTGCTTACATGCCCGAGAGATACCTTAGCCAAGAAGGAAAGAGGAGGGGAAGTAGGGCTCGGGTAGGAGGGGGGTGTGCAAGTGGCATGATCAAAAACCCCACATGCCTCTCTATCCCTAGCTCTACTGTGGTCACTAGTGCCTTTTGCACCGCCCCTGGCTCGAGAGAACACGAGGAAACGGCCCCCCCACCCCTCTGCTTGCCAACACGCACGCACACATGTGCACCCGAGAGCCCCCACGATGCCCTCGATCCTACAAAGCCCCAGGGGCCATGCCGTTTCGCCACAGCACTCCACCACCGTCCACGACCCCACCCACGAGAGAACTAGCCGTGCCTCGCCGTGTGCGAGCGGCACGAGCGAGTTTTCGCCGCCGGCCACCGCAGGATCCATCGAATCCAATCGAACAACCCCGTGAGTGTGGGCTCGTCATTCTTGCACGCACGAGCTCCCCGTGACCCTGGACACCTCCCTGACATCCTCCGCGGTCCATTTGCTTGCAGGAGGGCCCGCGCCATCGCCGCCGTGTCCGCCGCGCCGCTGTAGAGAGGAGCCCGCCGGGGAGGAAACGGACGTCATCGTCGTCGCGCCACCAGCCCCCCACTGCACCACCGCCGCCACTCGCTGCTCCGCAGCACCCCTAGGTGAGCACAGGGCCCGCACCGTGCACGCCTGCGAGGTGTTTGTCGCCGGGAGAGAGAGAGAGGGGGGAGGAAGAAGAAAGGAGGCGGACCGTCGATCGCGAGATCGACGGCCACGCTTAAACGCGTCGCTTCCCGCGCCCTCCGCCCGCGCGCGCGCGCAGCTGGGCTAGCCTAGGCGCTAGTTGGGCCGCGCGCAGCGAATCTGGCCCATCTGGGCTAGTCCCTGTTAAACCTTTAAAATCGATTTTTTTCTGCAGAAAGTTAGCTGTTAGCTTTTGGCCTAGTAAATCTAGCAAACGATTTTATTTGGCTTTGCCAATTTTTGTACATGTAGCCATACAAAATCACAACCACCTCCCTTTGGCAGAATAATGTTTTGACTTTTAGTTATTTTTCTATAGCTAGTTTACCAGACAGTACCCTTAAAATGGAAATGAATAGAACTTCAAAAATACAAAACATTTTTGAGCAAACTCAACTTTTTTGGAAAGCCCTTATCAATGCCTACCAGTAGAATTTTAGTTTGCACCAAGGTGAATTACCATTTGGAAATGCCATCCAGTTTGGTGGAACATCAGTGAGCTATTCCAAGAATTTTAGAGGGAGTTTGGGACATTATTTTTGAGTGGGACCAATTGGAGAGGCTTTGTATTGTTAAGGACTATCACATCCTAGAAGGATTTAATTTTTTGAGCCATAGAAAAAATTAGGGAGACAGAACAAGTTTTAGCACTTTTCTGCCTAATTTTAAATTCCTAGATCTTGTTTTGTATGTTCTTATTGTGATATGCAAAGGTGGTTTTCTTGTTTGTAATATTGTTTTCTAGAATGTATAAGTTGTGTGAACTTGCTTTCTAAGTATTACTTAGCTATTTTAGCATGTTAGAATGTGTGGACTTGAGTTGGGGAGAAATAGTATTTTTGTTATTAGCATATGTTTTATCTCTAGTTTATTACTTGCATATAATCTTTGATTGATTAATTTGTGTGCAAGTGATTGAATTGTTGTGTTGAGATATTAGATTCAGTACCATGTTGGTACTTATATTTTGTTAGTATCACCTCTGCTATCTTGCATTTGATTTGGTATAAAAGCATGAGTAGCTTAATCATTACTATGAGAATGTTATGGAAAAATTCTCTCCTGTGTAGAATTTTTAGCATAAATATTTGTGGTTGTGTGGCCACATATTTTTGTGTTATCTTCATAGGACCAGTAGCATTTTGATTATGTTATTATGAGTACTTGAACCCTAGAGTTTTCACTTGTGTGAAAACAATAGCATGAGTAGCATTACCTTGCTTATTTTTGCATACTAGTATTTTCTACTAGTATGGTTAATGCACTAGATGCTAGTTTAGTATTTTGTTAATTTTTATCAAGTGTGACCAGAGGCATTGTGACCTATTAATGCTTTGATATGCTAGTGGAACACCCACTGGTTTCATTGCATTTTTGGTGGAAACATTATTTCCCCCACACTAGATGCATTTCTTTTATATAGCTCTCTAACTAATGAGTGCCTAGTATTTTTGCTTTGGAAATTTTTGTGATACATGAAAATGTGTATGCTTCTGTTTGTAAGTGGTTATAATCATGTGTGGATTTCTAGGAAAAATGCATTCTTGAAGTGTTGAATGATTCCTCAAAGTAATGCCCTTTTTATTATTACTAGTATGTAGGAGTTGCCCTGCAAGTTGATACCTTGTTTTATCAAATGGGATATTTTTGTTATAGCAAGTATAGATATTTTTCACTACTGTTTTCATGATATGGACCCTCTGGTTGTATTTCAATTACTTGATTGAAATGCATCCATTGATTCTTCATGTTTGAGTAGTACTAGTTTCCTTAGCAGTTTTTGTATTGAATTGTTTTTCCTGCCAACTTGTGTTTGGTAGAAAATTGTGTATCCTTGCATGAGGACATGTTTTCATTCCCATTATGATCACATGGTTCCTTGTTTGCATTTTAGTATTTTACTTATTATGCTTGCTTGCATAGCAAACTTTTATTAGAAACATGACTATAGGATTCCTCCTTTTAGTCATTGTTTCTATTATTCTCACTATGAGAAGTTGTGTGTTTTGTGATGAGTCTATTACCTTGTTATACTTGTGTAGGCTCACTGATTTGTAAAAGTAACTTTTGCAAATCATGTGTCTTATTTATTCTTGATGAGAATTTAGACTTAGTAGCTTAGCTACCTTATTCTTTTTGTTGTGTGGTTGATAGACCCATTGCCATGCCCATTTTTGTGCATGTTTTATACACTTTTAGTAGTCTCACCCTTGTGAAACTAAGTGTATTTTGGGCTTATTAATATCTTGGTATGAGAGTGGCACACCCACTGAATCCATGATATTAAGGTTGTGAGATATGTCCCTCCAACCTTAAGCTGTCTTATTAAATGGCATTTCTGCCAAGTGTGTTTGTTTGATTGTTGCCTCCATTAATAATTGTGTGATTGGTTATTATTTTTTTCCTTGCTGTATGTATGGTTATGCATTGTTGCTTGCCTTTATTGGTTCTTATGTGTGTCCTTTATTCCTTTTACGACGTTAGAAAACGAAGAGGAAGGGAGTGTCGTGAAGCTCTGTTTCAAGATCCAGTCACTCCAGAACCAGGGACACCAGAGATACCAGGCAAGCCATCTTGATTGCTTGCTGATACAATACTTATCATTATATATCATGCATGTTTTAACTTTGAAGTTTTACAAAAACTTGAGTATCAAAACTATTTTTGATGTGGAATTTACTACTACACTATTATATAGGTTACTATCATGCCAATAGTTAAACTTGGTAATACCAAGCCCATAAGCCACCATATGGTATTTATTACCATCAAATATACTAGTCCCTAAGTGGACACCCTAAAATTGTGATTCTACAAAACAAAGGCTTTACGGAAAAACCCGGAGAAAAGGCGGATCCTTGTTCTCCGGAGGAATGTGGGAGTGGTCGTTTATGAGAAAATGGTGTTTTTCAAAAATGACACATAACCTAGTCTTCGCTGGACAACCATTACCGTACTGCCACTTTACCCCAATATGGGTAGGGGCTTGAGTAAAAACTTGTTATGGTTAGTATGTGAGCTATCTCAAAGTGCTATAGAGGATTGGATCCTCCGAACCGAAGTGTCGCTAGGAGTGAGCAGACGGGACATCTAAAGTGTGGGATTAATTTTCCCTCCGGATGCAGCAGTTGGGTCTCCTGTCTGGGCGGTGTGGGACACGGCTTGCCGGGGAGGGGTAACCCCAATTGAAGAGATAGTCATGTTCTAGCTTGTACATAGTGGATAGTCAAGATCAGTTATCTGATGTTCTCATAGGTTGAGGACAGTCCATGGGTGTTTCATGGCGGATTCTGGATCTAGTGGATATGTGTACACCTCTGCAGAGTAAAACTATTTCGAGATAGCCGCGTCCTCGGATATGGACAGTTGAATGGCCATGTAGCTAGCATTGTGTCAATGTTTTCAAAAGAGGAAGTTTTTGAAAAGGAATTTTGGAAAGGAAGTGTTGAACTTGTGAAGTTTGGAAAGGAATGGAAACTTATACCGTGGAGGTATCGTCGATGATGAAAAGCCAGGTGATGGTGTACAAAACAAAAATGTTTTGCAAAGAAAACCTTTTCTACTCTAAGCAAGAATTCTGGAAACTGATTCCAAGAAGTTTTGCCAGGAGAAAATATTCTTTAACAAAGTTTTACAAAACCTCTTGTACTTGTGACATCGACAAGAGAAATAAAACTATATTATTTTCTTCTGAAGTATCTTCTTCAACGAAGATACAGATAAACCTGACTGCAACTGTGGTGTCATCATATATGAACACCATTGATAGTGAACCATATTTATAGCCTACCTATTCCACCATATAAGCATATTTGCATGTTGGTAAGTGACATGATGGATGTCTTGCTGAGTACATTCAAATGTACTCATTATGGTTTCGCCCCTGGTATCTACTTATCAGATTTGGAGAAGGAGTCTCCGAAGGATATCTATGAAGAGAAGTACGGAGTTGACGGCTTTGCGAACTAGGATCGTCTCCGGGTCAGCAGCCTGTAGGTTAAGGCGTGACTTGGGCTCAACTACGTTGTGTTTTAATTGTCTTCCGCTGTGTTTGTTAAGTTGCCTGCCCTGCGTGGCAGATGTATTAGTCTTGATCATGTGATCATTTGTGAAATACCTTTATGTATTCGTGTAATGGATGATGTATTCTGTGTGCCAACTTTGTATGTTGTTCACGACTGATCTTTCTGGGATCGTGAATGTATGCATACGTAGGGTTTCAGACTGCCGGTCTGGGGTCCTTACAGGGCTGCAGCGTGCTCTTCCGCCATCGTGGACGGTGTATCCGGAGCGACAGCGGGAGATGGTTGACCGCCTCGGCTGGAAACAACTTTGTGTTTCTTGAGCTTCTTCGGCTTTAGGTTGGAGGGAGGCAGGCTAAAAAACAAAAAACCCGAAAAAGTTAAAACACGGAAGATGGATGAAAAGTTCCCATGAAGGAAAAGGAGCCCAGAAGAAATAAACCTGGAAGTGGCGACGGGGATTCCGTCAAGGTCGATAATTTCCTCAGAGGAAGTAATCTTCTTGCGCTTGCGTCCACCTGTAGCAGCGGTGCGCAGCGCGTCCAGCTCAGCCTCGGAGGCCAATTCCGAATCTGGAAGATCCGCGAACTGTCGGACAAACAAATCAGAATCAGAAGCTAGAAAATCTGAGAAAGAATGAAACTATACCCAAATGACTAAAAAGTTACCTTGGGAACCGGGTTGTCGGCCGTATACATTGGCCGACTCGCTTCGTATTGGTCGCGTGATGCGACCAACTGGTTGATGCGCCGTCGAAGCTCCTTTGCGGGCCAATCTTTGGTGGTTGTCCGCATTGGATCCTTGACTCCCGTGTATTCGCACAGGAGACGACCACTGTGGTTGGCCAATGGCTGAATTCGCCTATTCAGCCAGCATAAGACCGTGTCCATACCGGTCAAAGGTGGAGTGGACGAGGTGAGCTTGGAGATGCGCCGCTTGATCCTTAGGAGATCAGGCGGCAGAACCTGGACGGCTTCCGTTCCCCAATTATCTTGGGGAATGGCAGCAGTATTGGAGAAAGGTGGAACCCCGATGGCCTTTTTTGGAAAAGGCACATCGGGATGATAGAAGAAAGAACCCGTCCAAAATTTGACGGATTCTGATGTCTTGATCTTGGGGAACCAATCTTCCCTAAACCTCCGAAGAGTAAAGGAGATGGTCCCGCAAGTCGGGAGTGCGCCCTCCGAGGAGTTCCGCTTAACCCCGAAACAATACATCCAGAAATCTAACCTAGGCTCTAAACCTAAGTAACCCTCGAATAGGGCCTGGAACCCGGCCATATAAAGAATGGAGTTGGGTGGCAGGTTGTGGGGTTGGATGTTGTAGTGAGAAAGGACTTGGAGGAAAAAAGCGGAAGGAGGGAGCCCCATACCTCTCAGGAGGTGGGAAGAAAGAAGAACCCTTTCGCCGTCTCTCGGCGCTGGCTCGTTCTCGTCTTCAGGGAGCCGCCATTTCCCTTGGAGGATTAGGCCCTCTTTCTCCAAGTTTGGAAGAAGAGCCGGGGGAATGCTGCAGGCAATCCAGTTGCCTGCAGATTCCGCCTCTTCATCTGCTCCGGTGGCGGAGGCGGTGGCTGCTTCTGCGGCGGCGAGCTCGTCACCGACGAGCTGGATCTTCTCCTCCGCTGTTTCAGGAGCAAACGGCGGGGAAGCGGCGGAGCTCGCGCCCGCAACGTCCGCGGCGGCGGAAAGGTTTTCTCCGCCCGCCGCGGAGGCCGCGGTTTTCTCCGGCTCGTCGCCGGCGTGCTTGGGTGACCCAACTTGTGGATCCAGGTCGCTGATGAGGTCGTTGATGGCGGCGCGAGTGGGCGAAGACGGTGAGCTTGCCATTTCCTGGCGGCGCGATTCGTTTCGGGTGTGCTTGGAGGTGAGGAGCGCTCGGGGCAGTGCGTCGCTTGAGAGCTCGTGCGCGTCAATGGCGAGTGCGGTGAGAGTGCGGAAGGTCTTCGTTGACGACGAGGATGGCTATTTAGAGCTATAAATCCGTCAAGATACGCGCCAACGGCTATTTTGACCGTTGGATGTTTGCCGCGTGTCACTCGTTGGAAAATCCGGGAAATGAAACGACAGGGTAATGATGGTTATCTCCTCGTTTCCCGCGAGAATCTGTCAGAGATATGTTTCTGGGTTTTCCGAGTAAAACCTAAACGTCGCTTACGTCAACATGGTTAAGTGCGCTGACGTAAGAAGTTCCTTCTCCGCGAAGGATCGTGAGAGAAAAGCCGGATTTTCAGGATTCCGAGTTTCATGTCACCATCTTTTTCAAAAGAAGAATAAGAAGAATCAAGACTGCTGAATCAATATTTCTCGGACAAAGTATATTTGGCGAAAGGCGGAGAATCAGAGTTTCAATCCTTCTTGGGGGGCTACTGTCGGATATATACCAAATAGGGGTATAGAAGATGGTAGACAAAGTGCCGGATTACCAGGGTGGCCTAAGAGGTAGTGGGCTTAGGTCCATTAGGCGGCCCAGTAATACGACGCACAGAAGCCGGATTCTAGAAGAACCCGGATCACGGCCCACGTGATCTGGCTTGGAGTAGAAGACGGATTCCTTGCTTTCCAAGTTACAAGTTACCGTAGTCTTCTAGGTTTCCTATTCTGTAAGCAGAAGGGCCCCTGACCTTTTGAGTTCTGCACAAAAGCCCCTGCCCTTTCCTGTTTTGTAATTAGGCCCCTGTAATTTCTGAAAACCTTCTGAAAATCACAGATTGACCCCTAATTTTCAAATTCAAATATCTTTAACATATTAACTCCAAATTTAATAAATAAAATATGTTTTCCATTCAAAATTTCCTAAACTTTTCAAATATGCAATTTGTTTAATGTTTTGAATAATTAAAAATTATAATATATTATGTACTTTATTTAATCCATTTAAAATTGCATAAATCATAACTAATTCATTTTAACTCCAAATTTGAAAAAGTAAAATATGTTTTCCAATCAAAATTCTCTGTACTTTTCAAATATACAATTTGTTTACTGTTTTTCCTAATTAAAAGTGGTGCAATAATTCAATGCTTTAATTAAACCTTTTAAATTGCAAAAATTCATAATTAAATATTTAAAATTCCAAATTTGGCAAATGAGATATCACATCGAAGCTAATGTTGTATACATTCTGTTTTCATCATCCATCATGCCATTTAATCACTTCAACTTAATGTTTGCTTGTAAATCACTTAAATAACTATGCATGCACCTGGGATTTTCCAAATGCAACCTTATCTTTGCATTTGGGCCCATTTAAAATGTTTCATCATGTCTTTTATGTATTTTGATGCACCCTTTAACTTGTCATGCATATAAAATAGGATCATGCTTGATCTTTTGTCGTAGTAGTAATTGTTGCATCCGGTGTTTGTTCTAGTTCGTTACTTCTTCGCGGATAGGACATTGAGATGATGTGAGCAACGACAAGTTCTGCGGATGTACCTCTACTTGCTGGATCTCAGGCGAGTATACTCACTTGCTACCTATGTTGCCTTTCCTCACTTGTTACCGATTCTTTCTGTTGTCTTATGCTAGCCTAGTATTTTTGATGCTGGTGTCTCGATCCTATCATATGTTTACCTTGCAGCCATGATATAGCCTTCCTTCCCTTTCCTATTAACTGTTGTTTGTTTACCTTGTTGGCCCTCGTGTCATAGTTGAATGCTTAGATTTGTTTGTGCTCGAGTCTTGTTGTCCTTTGTCGTATCACCTGTTTAGTTGATAGTTGGGTTTCAATTTAATCAACAACATGTTAATGTTTGGGGTAATAATAATTTGATGATAAGGCACCGGCAGGAGGCCCGACGTGGTTTTGGAGCCTGCTAGTGTTGAAACTAGGAAAAGGGTCTTGTCCATTGATCCATGATGAGCGCGCTAACCGCATCCGGGAGGTAGTTTGTGACGCCCCGAGATCGGGCACTATGCAGATTTCGGCATTTCCACCCAAATCCGCATAATAACCGATTTCAGGTTGCCACTTGTGATAACATTACAACAGTTCACGAATAATCCACAACAACAACAGAGGAGGTATATACAAGACGACTCAAACGAGTTAAGGATACAACTGATACAATACAAAGATCCAAATAACATCGGAAGAAACAGCATAGTGTCCGACTACGGACAAGATACAAATTGGACTAAGAGTCCTTAAGATAACCGATGGCGTCCAATCCCTGCCCAGGCCAAGCCGGAGGGATTCCCAAGCTAACATCGTCAGACTTCAAACCTGTTGACTGCAATATGGAATATGCAGCCACGAAATGGATTCGTGGGTCAGTACTATTAAGTACTGGCAAGTGGATAAACCATACTCACAAGATACCAGCGTAACCAATCATCACAAGATACAAAAATACTTTGGGTACAACGGAAAGAAAAGGGGGCAGTGCAAAGAAGCGGCAGCGGGCAGCACCAACAACTAGAGAGACACGCTACAACTTCCGGCTATTAGAGAGGGATAAGAGAGCGCGACAAAACCAACTATAACTACTCACCAAACAATACCCATCCAGTGTTACCCCCTACTAAGGAAGCAACCCAAGGAAACTCACACTGTTGATTAAGGTGACATTCATTTTTATGGTGGAGGTAATCTATATTACTAGTCAAGTTATCATTGTTAAGTGTAAGTTGTCTGAGTACTTGTTAGCCAGCACTTTCACCAAGTCATCCATAACCGCGGATAACACGGCTTCTCGAGAAGATTTATCCCTGCAGGGTGCGCTACAGTACCCGTACACACTCAAGCCACCAACTAAAACTCAGGTTGGCTCGACACGACCCAAGCCATCTCTACAACCCATCCTAGGAGCCACGGAGCTATAAGGTCCCGGCCAGTCCGACCTAACCTAAGCGCAAGGGAGAAAACCACACCCCCCGGCACCACAGGCCTCGCCCTATATGCATCATCATCAACAGTAACCATGGGGGTCCCAACCATTCATGCGTATTAGCAAATGGAACACCCGAACTAAGTGTGGCTATTCGGACAAGATGCAAATCAGGTCTAAGTCGAGGAGGGTCCCATACTACCTCCCGGATGCGGTTAGCGCGCTCATCATGGATCAATGGACAAGACTGTTTTCCTAAGTTCGACACTAGCAGGCTCCAAAACCACGTCGGGCCTCCTGCCGGTGCCTTATCATCAAATTATTATTACCCCAAACATTAACATGTTGTTGATTAAATTGAAACCCAACTATCAAACTAAACAGGTGATATGAAAAAGGACAACAAGACTAGAGCACAAAAAAATCTAAGCATTCAACTACGACACGAGGGCCAACAAGGTAAACAAACAACAGTTAATAGGAAGTGGAAGGAAGGCTATATCATGGCTGCAAGGTAAACATATGATAGGATCGAGACTCAAGCATCGAATCATAAGGCTAGAATAAGGACAACGGAAAGAATCGGTAACAAGTGAAGAAAGGCAGCCATAGGTAGCAAGTGAGTATACTTGCCTGAGATCCAGCAAGTAGAGGTACATCCGCAGAACTTGTCGTTGCTCACATCATCTCAACGTCCTATCCGCGAAGAAGCAACGAACTAGAACAAACACCGGATGCAACAATTACTACTACGGCAAAAGATCCAGCATGATCATATTTTATATGCATGTCAAGTTAAAGGGTGTATCAAAATAAATACAAGACATGATGAAACATTTTAAATGGGCCCAAATGCAAAGATAAGGTTGCATTTGGAAAATCCCAGGTGCATGCATAGTTATTTAAGTGAATTACAAGCAAACATTAGGTTGAAGTTATTAAATGGCATGGTGGATGATGAAAACAGAATGTATACAACATTAGCTTCAATGTGATATCTCATTTGCCAAATTTGGAATTTTAAATATTTAATTATGAATTTTTGCAATTTAAAAGGTTTAATTAAAGCATTGAATTATTGCACCACTTTAATTAGGGAAAACAGTAAACAAATTGTATATTTGAAAAGTACAGAGAATTTTGATTGGAAAACATATTTTATATGTTGAATTTGGGTTTGAAAAGAGCAAGTAATTAAATTGGTAATTTTAAATGTATTAAACAAAGAATTATCATTTTCAGCAATTTACATTATTCAAAACAGAAAACAAAGTTTATATTTGGAAAGTTTATTTAATTCTGCATGAAAAACATATTTTACTTTGTGAAATTGGAGTTATAGTTTGCAAGTTATGAATTAAAACATTTAGCAAAATAAGAGACTAAGACAGAATAAAAAAAGGGGTTGGCCTGGGATTTGAACTCGGGTCTGCTGGGAACAGGATCACATGCATTGCCACTAGGCCACCAAGGTATCAGAGCAAGGTTCCGATTCCCAATGTTGTTTCGATACGAATGGTTATCGAAGCAACGGGTCCGCAGAGCCTGTAGGATAACCTCGCTAACGGCCGTTGTTTCTAGAGTGTCAAAAACTATTTTCTGCTAAACTATTTTGGAAATATATCACTAGGATTCTGTTTGTCTTCTCATCTCTATTCTATTTCTCCTCCTATCCTATTTGTTTTGGAGTCTCTCTTCCTCTCAATCTTTCAAAGTTTTAGGATTCTACGTGGGTGGACGTTTTCTGAGCCTTTAACCTAATAGGTTCGATCATCGGAAGATTCCTGCTGGAAGAACATCGTCATCAATCCGAGCAAGAATCTCTTGTTAGTGGTGTCGAGAAGAAGAGATCCGCCCACTGACCCGGGAAATCAACCACAGCACGAAGACTCCGTAGTTGACACCTCTTTTCCCCTTGCCTTGGGCGGATTGCGAGGGCGCAATCCCTTGTTAGTGGTGTCGGTTGTAACACCCGGGGTTTTTCCCCAACTAGAATTTGTTTGCTTGTTTTTTCATTGTGCATGTCATGGCATCCTTGCATTGCACTTCTTTTGTTGAACTGTCAAAAAAATGTTTTCTCTCAACCTATCTCAAATTTTAAATTTTAAAATGGCTTGTTAAAGTATTTCACAAAATGTTTATGTGACTTTATAGATAGACAAATATTTTTATTAACAAATTATGTTGACATATTAAAAACTACTCTTGTTCTACCTTTGCTATTTTCAGAATATATCGGCAGCAACTAAAACACGCAAATAAAAGTAACAACTAAAAGAAAAAAAATCGTTGTGTGGGAGGTGCAGCCCACCAGGCCAAAAGGCAGCCCAGCCCACCTCCACGCTTTTCTTCTTCGTACGACAGAGAGCACGAGGAGGACGTGAACCCCTCCCCTGTCGTTGTCCACCCACCTCCATGGTCCCCTCTCCCCACCTGCTCCCCCTCCTTATCTACCCAAGCCTCCCCCTCCTGTCCAGAAACCCTAGCCTCTCCCCCCTTCTTACCCTCTAGCCGCCACCTTCCCTTTCTCCTTCCTCTCTCTGTGTTCTTCCCTGAACTTTTCTTGCACCGTGAAAGAAAGAGGGAAATTCAGTAGCACCTCCTCATGGCCATGGTCATCGCCGACCTCACCTCGGTGCGGGAATGGAACCAGATCGCCGTCCTCCTCCTCTACGTGGAAGATCGGCGCCCGAGGATGCCCCAATCGTCCCCGCCATGGTCGTCTTCCCCGCTGTGGGTTAGCACGACACCGACAGGTCGTCGTCGTCTCCTTCGTCCACGGTCGCCTCCGACCACGTACGACTCCTCCGCGCACATCAGGGTGAGGTCCTCGTCCGATCCCGACCCTTACCTACCTTTTCGCATCCTCTAGGCGACGTCCCCAGGTGCTACACGTTTAGCAGCCATGGTTTTTCTCGGGAGCTCCAACAGAGGAGCTCCTACCCCAGCGCTCGCTCTCCCGTGCGTGCCCACACCCATGAAGCACGCACACACGCATACGCCGCACCACACGTCCACCCCCCACTGCTTACACACCCAGCAGCGCCCCGTAGAACCCACGCTCACGCTGGATTCGGTCGTCACCGGTCTCCGATTGTCCGTCATCGCTGCCTGTTACCGGTCTGAATTTGCTGTCAAAAAGTTCAGTTAACTCGTCTCTGTTTCCACTTAAGATGTCCGATCTGAATCTATACACAAGCGTGCAGATAGCCCAGTGGCTTGTGCCCCGTACCGCACCGGAGAGATCCTGGGATCAAATCCCCGCTCCGGCCGAAAGGCCGCCCTTTTTTCCTCTTTTCCATCCGTGCACGGGGCCCACTGTCATTGACCCCGGTGGCCACCTCACCATCCACCCACGCCACAGTGGCGCCTGCGTGGCCTCCTGGCCCGCCTGTCATCGACTGGGGGCGGCTGCAGAGCTGCGCCAGATCCAGATCTGGTGGCAGACTCGCAGAAGGGCCCCTGGCCTTTTCAGTTCTGCACAAAAGCCCCTGACCCTTTCCTGTTTTGTAATTAGGCCCCTGTAATTTCTGAAAACCTTCTAAAAATCACAGATTGACCCCTAATTTTCAAATTCAAATATCTTTAACATATTAACTCCAAATTTAATAAATAAAATATGTTTTCCATTCAAAATTTCCTAAAATTTTCAAATATGCAATTTGTTTAATGTTTTGAATAATTAAAAATTATAATATATTATGTACTTTATTTAATCCATTTAAAATTGCATAAATCATAACTAATTCATTTTAACTCCAAATTTGAAAAAGTAAAATATGTTTTCCAATCAAAATTCTCTGTACTTTTCAAATATACAATTTGTTTACTGTTTTTCCCAATTAAAAGTGGCGCAATAATTTAATGCTTTAATTAAACCTTTTAAATTGCAAAAATTCATAATTAAATATTTAAAATTCCAAATTTGGCAAATGAGATATCACATTGAAGCTAATGTTGTATACATTCTGTTTTCATCATCCACCATGCCATTTAATCACTTCAACCTAATGTTTGCTTGTAATTCACTTAAATAACTATGCATGCACCTGGGATTTTCCAAATGCAACCTTATCTTTGCATTTGGGCCCATTTAAAATGTTTCATCATGTCTTTTATCTATTTTGATGCACCCTTTAACTTGTCATGCATATAAAATAGGATCATGCTGGATCTTTTGCCGTAGTAGTAATTGTTGCATCCGGTGTTTGTTCTAGTTTGTTGCTTCTTCGCGGATAGGACGTTGAGATGATGTGAGCAACGACAAGTTCTGCGGATGTACCTCTACTTGCTGGATCTCAGGCAAGTATACTCACTTGCTACCTATGTTTTCTTTCCTCACTTGTTACCGATTCTTTCCGTTGTCTTTATGCTAGCCTAGTATTTTCGATGCCAGTGTCTCGATCCTATCATATGTTTACCTTGCAGCCATGATATAGCCTTCCTTCCCCTTCCTATTAACTGTTGTTTGTTTACCTTGTTGGCCCTCGTGTCGTAGTTGAATGCTTAGATTTGTTTGTGCTCGAGTCTTGTTGTCCGTTGTCGTATCACCTGTTTAGTTGATAGTTAGGTTTCAATTTAATCAACAACATGTTAATGTTTGGGGTAATAATAATTTGATGATAAGGCATCGGCAGGAGGCCCGGCGTGGTTTTGGAGCCTGCTAGTGTCGAAACTAGGAAAAGGGTCTTGTCCATTGATCCATGATGAGCGCACTAACCGCATCCGGGAGGTAGTATGGGACCCCCCTCGACTTAGACCTGATTTGCAGCTTGTCTGAAGAGCCACACTTAGTTTGGGTGTTCCATTTGCTCATATGCATGAATGGGTGGGCCCCCCATGGTTACTGTTGATGATGATGCATATAGTGCGAGGCCTGTGGTGCCGCGGGGTGTGGTTTTCACCCTTGCGCTTAGGTTAGGTCGGACTGGCCGGGACCTTATAGCTCCGTGGCTCCTAGGACAAGTTGTAGAGACGGTTTGGGTCGTGTCGAGCCAACCTGAGTTTTAGTTGGTGGCTTGAGTGTGTACGGGTACTGTAGCGCACCCTGCAGGGATAAATCTTCTCGAGAAGCCGTGTTGTCCGCGGTTATGTGGCGACTTGGTGAAAGTGCTGGCTAACAAGTACTCAGACAACTTACACTTAACAATGATAACTTGACTAGTAATATAGATTACCTCCACCATAAAAATGAATGTCACCTTAATCAACAGTGTGAGTTTTCCTTGGATTGCTTCCTTAGTAGGGGGTAACGCTGGATGGGTATTGTTTGGTGAGTAGTTATAGTTGGTTTTGTCGCGCTATCTTATCCCTTTCTTTTAGCCGGAAGTTGTAGCGCGTCTCTGTAGTTTGTTAGTGCTGTCCGCTGCCGCTTCTTTGCAATAATCCCTTCCTTCCGTTGTACCCAAAGTATTTGTATCTTGTGATGATTGGTTACGCTGGTATCTTGTGAGTATGGTTTATCCACTTGCCAGTACTTAATAGTACTGACCCACGAATCCATTTCGTGGCTGCATATTCCACATTGCAGTCAACAGGTTTGAAGTCTGACGACGTTAGCTTGGGAATCCCTCAGGCTTGGCCTGGGCAGGGATTTGGACGCCATCGGTTATCTTCAGGACTCTTAGTCCAATTTGTATCTTGTCCGTAGTCGGACACTATGTTGTTTCTTCCGCTGTTATTTGGATCTTTGTATTGTATCAGTTGTATCCTGACTTGTTTGAGTCGTCTTGTATATATACCTCCTCTGTTTGGTGTTGTGGATTATTCGTGAACTGTTGTAATATTATCACAAGTGGCAACCTGGAATCGGTTATTATGCGGATTTGGGTGGAAATGCCGAAATCTGCATAATGCCCGATCCCGGGGCGTTCACATGAGTGGTATCATTGTGGGCTACAAAGTTCGCTAGCGCTAAATGTGGATATTAGCAAACGAACATAAGATGTGTTCTTGATGGAAGGTCGTATTTGCCTCCATTTTATTTTCCCCCAACTTTCAGTTATATTGGCATCTAAATAGTGCTCATGTTTTATTAACATAGATATGTAATTGCAAAATTACATTTACTTGTATTTTAAGTAAAAATGTATATATATATATATAATATACACACACACTACAAACATGAACCACCTTCAGATGCAAGAACCAACCATTTATTAGGCGGTTAGGGGTGGATGTACTTCTGACCCGCTACGGATCAAATAATAATAGTAAGGTTTATGCGCTGATTTAACTAATTTTACAGGCACACGACTCTGCGCTAAACCTTGTTTGTGTGTGTGCACACACACACTTGTATGCATCTACGTTGTGCTCGTAATTTCTTCTAAATACTAGGTTCACAGGCAATTTCATTTCTCCTAATTTGACAACATGGGAATAAAGCCATAACTAATTATCTAACCCTTGGTTGGTTGTTATTAAAAGTTTACATGAACCCCAGTCGTTATACTTGCTATATATACCTTAGTGGATGAACTAATTACATGAGATCGATGAACCGATTCAAGGTATGAATTATGTATCTGTTATTTGTATGAATTAAATCATAATCTGTTGCGTGATGAACCATTACTTTTTTTATTTTTTTCACGGAAATGTATGTCTTAGAGCATCTCTAGCAGCTCCCTTAAAAACGTTATAAGAGAAATCGTAAACCTGTTTCGAGGGACCACGGGGGCTATGACAGAACGGATCTCGCAAACCCAAATGTTTAGGTTCGTGGGGTATGTTCTGTTACAGCCCCCCCGGCACGGTGGTCCCTTAAAACATGTTCACATTTTTTTAAGCAAGTTTCAAGTTCAGTCAAGTCAAATAAGTTGCACATAGGTTTTAACACACAAAATAAGTTGCAAATACGTCCAATAACATTGTTGTCTCTACCACACTACAAAATAACTTATATAGAATCATAGTTTTGGATCAAACGACATCACTAGTCGAAGCACCACCACCATGAGCTAAAGCAGCGCCGCCATCCGAAGCACTAGCACCACCACCACCAGCAGCAGCATCATAATCAGCCACCACTTCCCTTCTCCCATTGTTTCATGATTCCCAATCTCCTCATGTCCCCCCACTCCTTAGTTATTTCGTCCATATCTTTGGGGTTTATCGTCATCACTCGATTTTCATCGGCAAGCAAGTCTGCATTCACCTTCTCCTCCTCAAGTTTTAGTCTTTGCTGCTTCTCCTTGATCTCTGTCTTGACCCTTTTCTCCTCAAGTTTGTGTCTTCACTCCTAGAAGAGTTCCTTGTGTTGCTTATCTTCCCAGATTTGGAGCCACCTTGCTTCCTTCTCTTGGTTCTTCATCTTGGACAGTGGCAACCGGTAAGCCAATAACGTATCCTTATTCTTCATCATCTCATCAATTTTTGCTTTAAAGCTTGTGACATTGGTTCCCTTCTTCTCCCTCCCCTTCCCCTTACTTCTTCCAGCGAGATTTCCCCTCTTTATTCCCTCCTTTGTCTCAACACTATCATCGTTGTCATCCTTGGCAGTAAAAGCACCATTCTTCAGTGGAGCTTATTCGTCCCTCAATCTTCATTTCTCATTATGCTCAGGCAACTTCCAACAATGATGGAGAGGAAATGGTTTTCCCTTCGATGTCGATGTTTGCTTGAAGCTTTCTTGGGCAATGCTCTTGTATAACTAAAATGCAAACAATGTTAGATGACTTGGAAAACAAAACATACTTGTGCCCCATTTTTTTTTGACAAACTCACATGTTGATCAATGGTGGTGCCACTTGGAGGTTCATTCCTCACTTGCCCCAGGCAACCACTCCAGCAGCTACAAATTTCCTTGATTACATAGTACCGACCTTGGAGTGATCTCGATGAGCGATCACGTTCCCATGTCGTCGTGCGCTACTCGGGCCTCCCCCCGTTTCCCCTCTTAGCCTATTTAACCCTACCTTGACCTAAAACTTTGGGGCAGGTATTATTTTCTGAAACTTCACCAGAGCCACCGTCATCTCAAAACCCCAATCTAGGGTTCCTGGAGTCCTGCTCCGGCACCCTGGTGGAGGGGGGAATTCATCACCAGAGGCCTCTTCATCACCATGGTTGCCTCTAAAGTGATGCGTGATTAGTTTATCCTTATGCTACTCCTATGACAAGATCTTCTTATGCTAGTTGGTTGTCTTTTCTTCTTATGCTACCATGTCAAGATGATGCAACCCAACCCTTTCCACAAACCACTCCAAGCACTCCTATGACAAGATCTCAAATCGATGCCCTTCGAATCAAGGTGAACTCGCTCCTATTCTTACATGACGTCACACACTCGGTGAATGGATTGCTACCTCAAGGAGGTTCGCTTTGCTTGCTTACGTACCTACCCCATGGTGATCCCCAAGATGGAGCCCAAGAAGCCCAAGAAGATAACCAATATGGTGGCCGAGAAGACGAAGGAGAAAGGGACACTAGGAAACCCGGCCTAGGCCAGCCTCTAGACCCCAAGGTCGGGCCGCTTGGGCACCCGTCTGGCCTTCCCGCTCGTCCCAGGCTGGCTCCGTTGTGACCTCTAGGCCAGCCGACTCGGCCACCACCCCGTCCTCAAGCCCGACCATGCCGGATCCCCTACGCTCTCAAGGCCGGCCGATTCAAGTACCTGACCGGCCTAGGATGACTTCCATGTGACTTGAAGGTCGGCCGGCTCTGGTACCTGCCCGGCCTCCAACTCGGCTAGCCCGGCCATCCTGTGTGAAAAGAGGAATATTTCTGTAATTCTCACCCACCCACCCACCCCTTTTCCCTTAGACTATAAACATAACCCCTATGGCTCATTTCTAGGGTTAGAAAATATATGAACCGAGATTTGAGCTTGTTGCTCCCCCAAGAACTCCCTTGTGGGTTCTACGAAGTGATACTTGTAAGTTCATAGGTTTGTTAAAGCATCATTTCGTGGAAGTATGATCTTCCGATTTATACCAATCCCACGGAGAGCTGATCTAGTAGAAGGTTTTTAAGCATGCTTAACTCATAGTATGGTCACCTAGAGGAGGGTGAATAAGTTCTACTTCAAATTTTAATCCTTTTTCGATTTAGGCTTGACAGAAAGGTAAATTCTCTGGATACGCAACTACGGTGAATTTACCTATATGACAAAAGCAACACTAATCAAGATATAAACACAAAGTAAAGAAGAGGGAACGAGGTAACCGATAACGGAAGCACGCAAAGACAAGGATGTATTCCTAAGTTCCCCCTTTTGAGGGGAGTATGACTCGTTAGAGGGGTGTGAGTTTCGCCACGAAGGACTACCCAGTGCCACAAAGACCTTACCCTATTCTCCGATGAACTTCGCCACAAAGGCCTAGTTCACCTTCCACTATTGATTCCCTTCTAGGCGGAAATCGGTGCCTTTACAATGAGCTTGAGTCACACCCACAACCGAATCGGGGGCTCCCAAGAACACCAACAATCTTGCTCCAATCAACAATTGATCAACAATGAGGTCTAGGTTTTCTACAAGTAAACCTTAGACTAGATTCCCTCAGGTGAATGAAGGGAAAATGAAGAAGGGGTTGTGAAAATGTAGATCGGGGCCTTCTCCTTCAATCCTCCGAAGATCAACGAGTTTGGATGGAGGGATTGGGGGAAATCTAACTTTTGGTGAGCTCAATAAATGGGTACTTCAATGTTGGACGAGATACCTATTGGGGAAGAAGGGGATGGGCTATTTATACCCGTCCCCTAAATTTGACTGTTTGAGCATTTATTGCTTCACCTGGTAGTACTAGACGTCGTCCGATAGTACCGCCCTCACATATCTTCACCGGGTCAACGCTAGCATTTGTTGGCAGATCTTCACAGTCGGTACTACCGCACGGGAGCGGTAAAGCCGAATACGGGACAAGGAAAACTTGGCGAGTCTAGTACCCAATACTGTAAATCTCGGTAGTACCGGGTTGGCTCGGTAGTACCGCTCAAAAGCTCCTTATCGATGTTGTGAGCTTGACCTTCTCTTTTGTATCCTCCAGTAGTACCGAACAAGGATGGTAGTATCACACTGTCGGTACTACCAAGCCACTCCGGTAGTGCTGAGATTCGCGCATTGGTTCTTGTACCATTCCAATACCATTTTACTGGAAAACTCGGTAGTACCGGACGAACCCGATAGTACCGCGTCAGATAGAAAACCCACAGAATGACTGTTTATTGAAAGTAATATCAACAGGGTTCTTCTATAGATCATATGATGTATAAATATAGAGTTTAAGCACAAGAATTCCCTGCAGCCCTTAGCACTCATTAAATCTCTAATTGTGTTGTCAACAAACATCAAAACATATTGAGGGAACTGCTTTTTGAATCTCCCCCTTTGTGGTGTTTGATGACAACACAATTGTTGAACGAGTATTTGAGAGCACAAGTGTACTAAACATTCTAGAAAGTAGATCAATGAGATATAATAGCTAGAATTAAGACTTGTAATAGATAATAAGTACTAGAAGGGATAATTGCATGTATTACACCACACTCTAACTAAAAGTTCAACACCATAAATATCCAAATAGAAATAGAAAGTTCAAATAAAAAAGGACATAAGCAAAGAAACAACAGTCAAACATAGCAAATGATTGACTCCACCCATGCAAATCCCCGTCTCAACCTACTATACTCATTCTCCCCCTTTGTTCTTAAATGTCAAAAAGGGAGAAGAGGCTAAACGTCTTAGAAGAGAAACTCATCATCTTCGACATCGTGGTGTGTGTACGAGGAAGGAATGTTGGGGTCGCTCCAACTGCTATGCTTGGATATTCACTCCTCCTTAGGAGTGATGGATTCTTCAGACCCCGAGGACACTCGCAAATCCATCTTATGTGTCATCTTCTTCTGACGGGCTGCACCCATCTTGTGGTACACATGCGCATCATACATGCGCTCTTGGAGATCAAGCTGGAGGCAAAAGGCCTTCTTGGCATTAATCTGAAACTTCTTGAACAAAGTTTGCTCATCCATAGTAGAAACAACATCATCCCTCACACCAATCCGAGCTGCAGCTTCCTTCTTAGTTGCAGCTGCTACAAGCTTTGTTGGAGATAAATGTTGCTTTACCCTTGATTCCTTAATTGGATGCTTGGCTATGGGGCTGTCATCCTTAATGATGTACTCGTTTATGCCTTGTCACCACTTCTTCCTAATGATCTTCATGAGATACGGGCCATAGATGGAGCCCTCTTGTCAATGACCGTAAACCACATCTCCTCATGCATCCAATCCATTACATCCAACCTCTCTCCGGATCCTTGCTTTGCCTTGGAGTTCTTGAGAAATTCAAACATGAAGCCATGGACCTTGTCCTAATTCCCAACACGATGAGAAAGAGTCTCCCTAAAGATGCGTGGAGAATCTCAAAGGGGCGAACTAGATGGGAATATTTCCTCGGAGTGCCATCCTCCATAATGATGTTGGAAATGGTTTGCTTGTTGCTCGAGTATGTTGCGGTATGGCATCTCCATCCACCATCCTCATTACCTCCTTTATCATCATAGCCTAAAATATCCCCAAGATCCTTCAAGGTGGCCTAGAACATCATATCCTTGGTCATCCACCTCATTTTCCTGTTTTCATCATCACCAAAATGAATGGTGGCATAGAATTTCTCGATGTAGTACTCAATGTTTGCTTGGTTGATCTTCATGAGAGGGAGAAGACCAAACTCTTCACACATAGCCAAGGTTACATCAAAGCAGCCCTTGTGCTTAGGATGCCTCATATACTCAATGTTGATGGTGTGTTGGACGGTGACGGAGTAATCTTTGCCCACATATATGTCATTGAAAACATGCTCTTGATCCTTGGTGTAGAAGTATGGATTCTCGAAATAATCTCTTTCTTCTTCATAGGGATTCTCTTCCGTAAACTCTTGATAGGCCTCGAGCTTACACTTGTCAAATGGCTTTTGGGTTGGATTCTGTAACATCCCAGTGTTTGGGGGGTTATAAGGATCAAAATATAATATGTGCATTTTCAAAGCATGCATCTAAAATACGGGAAATTTTGGCGCGAAAGTTCAAACAAAACAAAGTGACCAATGTTTCTCTTGACATGATGAAATATGTTTAGATCATCTGGTCGAGAGTACATTTGGAGTGATCTTTATAACAAGTATCTTTGAAACCTAGTCATTTGATAAGACAAACCAGAATTGGCGATGACCAACACTAACTCTCAACAAGCCTAACCTTAAGTCTATAAGTGACCTGGGAGAATTCAACTAGGTGCATAGAATCCAAAGATGGGGTGAGAATCCAAACTACATACTTGATTATCTTGCTTCCACAAGGTAGTAATGCATGATGGAATAATCTCATCTATATTTTAGTGTCGGGGGTCTACCCCCGAGTAGGGGCAAGATTGGTAAGAAGTGGTGTTTGAGGTACTGATTGCCGAGTTGGGCCATACCGGGTAGAAAGGTACCGAGTTGGGTGGCTACCGAGATGGGGCTATCTCGGTAGGAAGGACAGTGAGCCAAGTGAAGAAAGGGGTATTGTCCGGACTGACCGAGTAGCGCTTGGTGAGTCCGGATAGACAAGGATCCTGCTCTTCTCGGAAGGAAAGTCAATGGAGCCGTTGTGATCCCGTATATCCAGGGAGAGTACAGGCGTGCGGTTAAACTTACTAGGTGTGATGATGCGTATGCATACGGTGGTACAGTGCGCTGTATGGGCAAGGCCATGTCATGTCTCTGGCAAGGGGGACAGGACATGTCAGCGACCACGACAACGGAGACTTTTAGCGACTGTCAGCGGAGAAGCGGAAGCGTGCCATACGGCACAGTGTGTAGTCACCTAATCATGTACTGTTAGTTGGTGGCCACCAGTATATAAGGTGGCCACACCCCTCCTGTGTGAGGGTCGCTCATTACGTGAAGGAATTGCTACTAGTTTTTTTAGAGAGAGATAACAGTAGAGCTTCTTCTTCCTCTAGCTCCTTGAGCTTGAGGAACACTTGTACTCAATCACCACATATACAGAGAGGAAGGAAGGAGTAGGGGTATTACCTCCACATGAAGGCCCCGAACCTGGGTAGATCTTGTTGTTTGCAGTGTAGTGAGCGCGCCATCTAGGCATGCGATACCTCCCCGGATACCCACAGTGTCCATCGGCCCCAAACTTAAGCCATCCCATGGCATCTATCTTTACCTCACCACGACAGTTGGCGCCCACCATGGGGCCAGCAGCGGCGCTGGCTGGGGTTTCTATCCGGTCGGGACCTCTTTCTCGTTCGGGGGAGCGTGTGGTTTGTGGCCTTGTCCACAGATTCGGCTCCTTCGACTTTGTCACCGACAACGCCAGCGATTTCAGCGGTGGGCCTGTGCCCGCAGGCGGCTCTGTCATCGGCTTTGGCGCGCACTTGCTGTACGTTGCCACCATCGTCATCCGCGAGTACCCCGAGGTGGTGCTTGTTGCTTAAGATCCTCCTACTGTTCTCGCCGTCCGTGGGCAGCACACTGGTGGCTCTGCGGGCAATGTGGAGGTGATGATGTCCGGTCCGGCTCCTGCTGCTGGGAAGAGCGCTGCTACGCCTTGATGGTGCCTTGACGGGGAGACTTCTTGATGATGATGAATTTTAAGTCCCCGGCAACGGCGCCGAAAATTCTTGTTGCTATGGATGGTGTGTTGGGAACCCCAAGAGGAGGATGTGATGAGTACAGCGGTAAGAATTTGCCTCAGTTCAGAACCAAGGTTATCAATCCAGTAGGAAAAAGAGGATCTTCGGAAGGTTGATGCCACTGACAATGGTGATGGCGCCCCACTGGTGTCAGCAACAACGCGGAACCTGCACACAACACAACCAAAATACTTTGTCCCAACGGTACAGTGAGGTTTTCAATCTCACCGGTCTTGCTGAAAACAAAGATTAGACGTATAGTGTGGAAAATGGTGTATGCTTATGATGACCCACAAGTATAGGGGGTGTATCGTAGTACTTTCGATAAATAAGAGTGTCGAACCCAACGAGGAGCAGAAGGTGTTGAGAAGCAGTTTCGATGAAGGAATAACTGTAAATACTGAAAGATAGATTTGTAGGGGTTTGTCGTGGGATAATCACGGCAGACGTTACCTGGGGTAACTTACTTTGGGGCAAATCGACTCTGGTGTTTGGGAGAGGGTTTAGCTCAGGGGAAATCATGTTATCTGGCGATCTGGTAGCTCGGGCTGCAATGTCGTCGAGTCTCCGATCTAGGGTTACAACTATCAGCTCTCGTATTACAAGGATACTCGAATATCTGGTAAAACTCTTGTCTTTCCTGACCCTAGGAGCCGGTTTATGTATTACCCGGCTCCCTGGTTTCCTATACAAGACATACCCAGAATCCTACCCGGAAACCGCACACAACCCTAAGTTTCCTAATCTTGACCCCTAAGGTACGGGTTACAAGGCCTACGTTTCCTCTTGGGCCTTCTAGAAACTCCTCCATCTTGGGTCGGGTCTTGCGCAGTTCCCTTCGGGCCGGGTTTCCCCCTAGGCATGTGCCTACCGGGTTACTATCCCCCCATCAGTAGTCCCCAGAATAGCTTGGGCTTCTCGGAGTCAACCATGAAGCGCACGCTATTCCCTGCAAAACATTAAACATTCAAATTCGTAAAATACCGGGTTAGAGTGCTTTGATAATAGCTAGGCCTGCTCTTTGGACGGTCCATATAATAACCCGGTTTCTCCCGAGCCAAAGCACCATTTCCCGGGTTAACACTCCGAGGAAAAATGACAAGACCCGGCCTCCGTACCGTTATCAATCAGTCCGAATATCACGCCCACAATCTATCTTAATCTCAATACGGATATCTCGCAACGGGTATCTTGATGGTTATCCCCAAATATCCGGGCCGGATATTTTTTCTTCCGATTTTTTTTCACTTACCGCCCAAATCCAGGGATTCCCCCCCCCCCCCGCGCCTATAAATAGGGACCAAGGACTAACCCTAGATCTCACCGGTCATTCCCCATCTCTTCCTCTTCCTCTCACTTCACCTCCACGCCCGCGAACCCCGACTCGAGCTCGCGCCACCGGACTTGCGCCGCTGCCCACTAGTCGCCACCGACCGCCGCCATCCGCGCCCGCAAGGCCGCCGTCAATCGCCGCCATCAGCGCCTACGAGCAAGCCTCCAATCGAGCCACCGGAGATCTCGAGACGCCGCCGCCGTCGAGCTAACCGCCACCATCGTGCAAATCCTCCTTTGACCCATCTGGTAAGTTCCTCCATCTCTTAGATCTAAATTCCACTTTTTCAATTTCGCACGAACATTTTGGATCGAACCTCACCCGCTAGTTATCCACTTTCTTCCTCCACTAGTTAGGCATACCGTTGCAATCCCTAATCTCGTGTTTTTCCACGGTTTGCACTTAGCTGAATCCATTTCTATACCCCTTAGCATACCCTTGCTATTTGCAATCTCATATTTTTCCACCATGTGTTCTTGACTAGATCCATTTGCCAAATCTTGCAAGTACTTAATTGCATTGCTTTTTCCTCTTCTCATTATATCGAATAGCTGCGCCCTCCAAGTTTCTCGATATTCACACTTTGCATTTTACCTCCTTTTAGATCTACTCTCCATGGCTCCTAAGGCTAGCGCCAAGTCAAAGGGGAAAAACCCGGCCGGCAAGCAAAAGCCGGGTCAATCGATTTCGGTCAACTGGGCGAAATCGACTGTCACGAAGGCCAAGCTTGACGTGCTGGCCGAGTCCGGTGTCCTTCCCACCCGGTCTGAGATCCACTGGAGGATACCCGGCGAGGAGACCCGGCCTGCACCAGGCCTGGATGAAGTGGTGGTCTTCGTCGAGCACGTGATCCGGGGTTTCCGCCCCCCGGGTCACCCTTTCTTCCGGGAACTCCTGGATCACTACAAACTCCGGGTATTCGATATCGGCCCAAACTCTATGCTTAACATCTGCCACTTTATAGTCCTTTGTGAAGCTTATCTATGCATTCTTCCCAATTTGGCTTTATTTCTTGAACTCTTTCAACGCAAACATTGCCGGGAGAGCGGTGACGGGGCCCTACTAGTTTGTGGGGGAGTCTCAATTCAGAGACACAAGAATTCCCTGATGCCGACTCTTAGCCTCCACACACACGTACAACACTGGTAGAAAACCTACTTCTACTTCCAAGACACCTCATTACCCGGCGAGAAGCCATTGCCGGGTTTCTCTACTGACACGCTTTCCTTGTCCGATAACCTCAACTCCTTCGCATCCGAGGCCGATAGGCAATCTATCCAGCCTTTTCTTCACAAGCTCGCTATACTTTCTGCCCAAGGTCTCCTTGGGCTTAATCCGGTGAAGACCTGAGTAAGCTGCCGGATCCAGCCTAACAGCACCCGGTCCAAACTCATGTGCGAATATTCTGGGCATGTCACCGATTCTCTCCGATACTCGGAGAAAAATTACCCGGCTGCTGATATGAACAAGATCATTAAGACCTTCTTAGCTGAGAAACTCGATGCTATCAAGAACATAGCCGGGCTTAACCCCTTCACTCGATCTAACCCGGCTCCTCCAGTAAGAAACGGCTTAATTTCTTTATCCGACTAATATCTCTTATGCATATATACTAACCTTTGTCTCTGTATTTCTTACACAGGAAGACGATGCATTCTGGAAGATAGTCACCCCTCCCCCTTCAGAAAACTCGGAGGAGGACGAGGAGCCGGCTGATAGTGATGAAGGTAAAACCGGGTCTTATATTTACACTTACCTCGTTAACTTGTTAGACCAAATATTCCCCTTTTCCGACAATGCTCCTTATTTACCAGAGCTAGAGGACAAGGAAGACACCCAGTCAGAAGAGAGTGAGGTTGAGCCGGAAGCGGAGATTGGGGAAAAGAGGAAGACCCGGAGTGTTGTTTTCAAGGTTCCCTATTCCTCCATGACCTCCAAGTCGTACTTGTATGCCAATATGTGCGAACTTAACCAGCGTCTAACCAATTCATCATACTTGAAGGAACCTGCCCCGACCAAACGAAGGGTAACCCGGAATTCCCTGGGTGACGATCCGCTTCACCCGGGTATCCCTTCATCACCCGCTCGCCGAGCCGGTACTTCCCAAACTCATACAACCCATATTCCTCGAAGATATCCTTCTCTGAATCACCCATTAGCCGGACAACTTAGGGTCTCACTTTCCGATTCTTTGTCAGCATCTTCCGGGTCCAGCAACGATCTCCCACCGGATTTCTTCGTGAATACTGGGTAATTCATTTTCCTTGTTAGTCAGTACACTACTATTTTCCACGTCTTTCGTTTATTATCTACTAACTGCTTCCTTTTCTTTCTCAGGGCGAAGGTTACACTTAGTGACCCTGAAGATATGAACATTGATAACCCGGCTATGGAAAACCCGGAGAACGTTGTGCAGCCCACAGCTGGTGGTGAAGAAGAAGAAGAACAGCTGGACAACCATGTTGACCAGGAGGCCGAGTTTCCCCTGCCAACACATAATATGGCCGATGACGATGTCGATTTTCTGGGATCACAGCGGGGTGTCCCTGCTCCCAACACTCAGGCAACCAGAGTCGACCCACTGAAACAGGAAAGGACCCCGCCACCGGGTAACCAGAACCCAAGCTCCTCCAGGCCAAAGTTGAGTGCCTTGACTTCGAAGGGATGCTAGATGAGCTTTTCTCCCTGAAAACCAATGAGAGAGACATCCTCGAGTCCCTAGCTGCTGAGCATCAGGTAAATCTACTGATATTATTTCCATACTCATCTAGTCCCCAAGTTCCGGGTGAACAATGCATAGTTTACTCGGTACTTCTATAGCTATATGTCCATCTATACTCGGCTTTTACACTATAACCGACTAACTTATCCTTGTCTTTATTTTCCAGGCTTATGTGACCCGGTCGGAGGAGATCTTGGCGAAAACCAACGAACTCCTCCGAGTCGAGACCAAACTGCGAGAGGAGTTGGAGGTCGAGGTGAAGGATCTTTCCAAAGACTGCAAGAAATACAAGAGAAAGCTCCACCAAGCTGAGGACTTACTGAAGAACCTATCAGCCTCTGTTGCCGACACTTACCACTCCTTACTTGGTAAAAGAACTTAACTTCCTGAATAAGACTCGGATTTCTCACTTAATATGATCTATGACCCGGATCTTACCACTTTACCTTTCCTTTTACTCTGCAGGTCCGGGTGACAAAGCTGATGATGAAGATGACATAGAGAAGTTGAAGACCCTTAAGGCCGTGATCCGGCAATTTTCTGCGGGCACCAAGTGGACCCTTGAGGCCATAAAGTGGACTGGTGGTTATGGCGGTGTTTCCCACATGCTTGACGCGTACTCCATGGTCCCTGCTTGGATCGATCGCTGGAAGCGCTCAGCATGCCGGGTTGGGGTAACCCGCGGCCTTGCCTTGGCCAAAGCCTATTTTCCTAGGCTTCAGCCGGCAACGCTCGTGAATGGGTTCCCCGAGTTTAACAATGACGGCTCAAGATTCTCGGCTAAGGACTACAAGTCTATCCATGCTCAGGTACGTCACTCGGCAAGCTTGATAGCCGATAAGCTGGATGTGAACAGGCTCACCCCGCCATACAATGCTGAAGACAAGCCGGTCCCGTATGATCTCCCGAAGCCCTTTGACATGTTGGCCCCGTGGTTGGAGGAGGCTGCCAAGAGGAAGGCTGAGGCCGAGAATGCGCCATCCACATCTACTCCGGTTGTTCCTCCTCCAGCTCGTGTTGATGCCGCAACTGACCCGGACAGGGAGGCTGGGAAGACCACAGAAGAACATGCTGAAGACCCGATCGCCAAGGACACTGCTGATGACTCGGCTATGGATGCCGACTGAAGTTTTACTGTTTCTCGCCCCAAAACACTTATTCGGCCAATGGGCATTATGTAATATGCCTAATACAATTATTCTTTTAATAGTGCGCCTGTGCACTTTTGATACTATTTCCCTGGTTTGTAATACTTTTAAAATTTAATAGCTTTTGGTGGCCCTTTTGGCCATCCACCTCGATATGTTTTTTTTTCAGTCTTATACTTTTTGCCGGTTTTCTGATATTTTCTCTTTTTCCCCATCCATGAGACTCGGTTTCCGGGTCTCAGGATCTTTGACTGGTTGAACTTTTTGCTTTTCAAGTCCCCAAGCCCCCAAATCACTAAGACTCGGGTTTTTGGGTTTCAAGCTTGATGGATAACAATTTATTGCTTTTTTCAAATTCCCAAGTCCCCAAGTCCCCAAGACTCGGTTTTTTGGGTTTTGAGCTCAATAGCTAAACAGTTTGTTGCTTTTCTCAAATTCCCAAGTCCCCAAGACCCAAATTTCCGAGTCTATTGATTAGTGGTTATGAAGAAAAACTACCTATTTTTACCAGGGCCCAAAATATGTAGCTACCCATATAAATTTTGAAGCTATGCTTAATACATCGTGAGTTTCCGGCAATACCCTTTTACTCCGCATAACTTGTGGTTTGGATGACCCTTTTGATCCTCTTTGTTGTAAGCCAGCTTTCTCGTGGATATTCAGTGCTGCTATAACTGTATAAAAACAGGGTCAGGCAAGTCCCAATGGGCATCATGACTGATTGTGATTACACGTTAGCAAGTCACGCCACATTATTGCGAGTCACATCAAGCTTAAACAAGAGAAATCAAGAAAGTTTGGCTCTATTGTCCAGTTATAAGATTGTAACCGTACTTATTGCAAGTAATCGGTCCTCATAACTTAATGGCATCGTGGCCGGGTCTTGAGATTATAGCTGTGCTATTCAAGCAATCAGCCCCCAAGGCCTATGTATGCAATTTATGAAAATTTAAACCCTAGTGCATCATGACTAACCAATAAATACTTACCTGATATGAAACAAAGTAAAACATAAACATTAAGAACAAACTAACAGAAAATAAATAAGAACCAATATCATAGTTTAACCATCTCTTTATTGATATGAGAAAAGTTAGGTCAGCAAGCCGGCTCATTAAAAACCCTCCAGTCCCCTTAGGTACCCTGGATAGGAAAAGAGTGCGTCTGAAACCTGCTGCCTGTTACATCGTGTAATTCAACTTGTAAACCTAGCCTAATCTAAGTGTAGTAGGGACGTAGCTGAGCCACGTTCCATGGTCTTTCCCGCTATCATAGATGAAGTGGTATGTGCGGTATCATTAACAGTATCCGACTCTTCCCTTGCATCTATCAAGTAGTATGATCCATTGTGCAAATTTCGGCTGATGACGAAAGGACCTTCCCATGGTGGAGATAATTTGTGCTTCCCTTCCTTTGACTGTACGAGGCGTAATACCAGGTCTCCTTCCTGAAAGACCCGGGTTTTGACTCGCCGACTGTGGTATCACCTCAAATCCTGTTGATACATGGCTGATCTCTCCAAGGCGTGCTCCCCGTGCTCTTCTAACATGTCCACGGCATCCTGCCGGGTCTTCTCATTTTCCACCTCAACATAAGCCGCCACTCGGGGCGAGTCATGAATAATATCACTCGGTAGGACTGCCTCTGCACCATAAACCATGAAAAACGGAGTCATCTGGGTAGATCTGTTAGGTGTAGTGTTAATTCCCCAAACCATTGATGGTAATTCCTCAACCCAGGCTCCCGCAGCTCTGAGGCACGGGACTCGTAGTCGTGGTTTTAACCCACGAAGCAACTCCTGATTTTCCCTCTCCACCTGTCCATTAGCTTGTGGATGGGCTACAGAGGCTACGTCAAGGCGGATGCCATTGTTTCCACAAAATTTCTCCATCCCACCTAGGGACATGTTGGTTCCATTGTCTGTTATTATGCTATGAGGGTATCCAAACCGATAGATGATCCTTTTCAGGAACTTGACTGCTGTGACTGCCTCACAATTGGTGACTGGCATAACTTCAACCCACTTGGTAAACTTGTCAATGGCCACAAAAAGATGAGTCTTTTTGCAAGGCGACATGTGAAAGGGGCCTACCATATCCATACCCCAAACTGCAAACGGCCAAGTTAGCGGGATTGTTCGCAACTCCATAGCCGGCACATGGGTTTGGCGAGCATACTTTTGACATCCATCACACCTTGCTACCAAGCGCTCCGCGTCTGCCAAAGCCGTGAGCCAGAAGAAACCGTGTCGATATGCTTTAGCCACAAGGGACCTTGTGGAGGCATGATGCCCACAATCACATTCATGGATCTCCCTTAAAATCCGTCGGCCCTCCTCTGGTGTTACACCGCGCAAAAAGACTCTTGCCGCACTTCTCTTATACAGCTCGCCATTGATGATAGAATAACCCTTCGTCGTCTCAGAATTTTCCTGGCTAAAACTTCCTGTGGTGGTAACTCGCCCCGTGACAGGTAGGCCAGAAACGGTTCTGTCCACTCGGGAATAGCGCGCACGGCGGCTACGAGCTCCAAATCCGGGTCTTGGTTGGCCACCTCTTCCTCAGACTCGGTTTTGACGGAAGGCCGCCGTAATTCGTCCAGAAAAACGTTAGGCCGGACCGGCTCTCGCCGCGAACCGAGTCTCGCAAGTGCATCTTCTGCCTCGTTATTTCGCATGTCAACGTGTTCCACCTCATACCCAGAAAAAGACCCGGCCACCTTGTCTACCTCTCTGCGATATGCTGCCATTGTTGCATCCTTCCTATCCCAAGTTCCAGAGACCTGTTGTACCACAAGATCCGAGTCTCCGTAGCACCTTATTCGCCTGATATTCATCTCCTTTGCTACTCGCAGTCCGTGTAATAGGGCCTCATACTCGGCCACATTATTGGAGCAATCAAAGTGAATTTGCAACACATAACTCAACTTATCTCCTTTAGGCGATGTAAGCACCACCCTAGCTCCCGATCCCTCGTATTGCTTGGAACCATCGAAGTGCATCACCCAAGACTCGGAACTTGGCATCATTGTGGGCATGCTTGTGTGAGTCCAATCATTGATAAAATCAGCTAAAGCCTGGGACTTGATTGCAGATCGAGGCTCGTAGTTGATGTGATAATCTCCCATCTCAATGGCCCACTTGGCTATTCTACCTGTCGCATCTGAATTTCTGATAATATCTGCCATGGGTATAGAGCTAACCACCATTATGGGGTGTTCCTGAAAATACGACTTCAATTTCTGGCTGGCCATGAAGACTCCAAAAACTAGCTTTTGCCAATGCGGGTAACGCTGCTTTGCTGCCGATAAGACCTCACTCACGTAGTCAACCGGCCTCTGTACCGGGTGATCTTTTCCATCCTCCTTGCGCTCAACCACAACCACTGCGCTTACTGCCCGAGGCCCGGCCGTGATGTATAATAACATAGGCTCTTTGGGACCCGGTGCTGCCAGGATTGGTGCCTCAGATAACTGCTTTTTCAGAGCTTCAAATGCCTCGTCCGCCTCTTGGTCCCACACGAATTTGTCGGTTTTCCTCAAGAGTCGGTATAGAGGTATTGCTTTTTCTCCAAGCCTAGATATAAACCGGCTCAACGCTGCCACACACCCCGTGAGTTTCTGAACGTGCTTCAGGCCTTCCGGCTTTTTCAGGCTCTGGATGGCCTTGATTGTTTCCGGGTTTGCCTCAATTCCTCTCTCGGAAACGATAAAGCCGAGTAACTTTCCTGCAGGCACCCCGAATACGCACTTAGTCGGGTTAAGCTTCATCTGGTATCTCCTCAAGTTCTTGAAGGTCTCCTTTAGATCATCTATGAAGGTTTCAGCTTTCCTTGTTTTAATCACCACATCATCCACATAGGCGTGAACATTGCGCCCAATTTGATCCTCAAAACACTTCTGGATGCACCGCTGATACGTTGCGCCTGCGTTTTTTAGCCCAAAGGTCATAGTTTTATAACAAAAAGGACCAAAGGGGGTTATGAACGAAGTTTTCTCCCAATCCTCTTTTTTGAGCTTGATTTGATGATACCCAGAATAAGCATCCAGGAAACATAATAAGTCACAACCTGCCACTGCATCAATGATCTGGTCTATTCTCGGAAGAGCAAATGGATCCTTTGGGCAATGCTTGTTGAGACTTGTGTAGTCTATGCACATCCTCCACTCATTGTTCTTTTTCAGCACTAGAACCGGATTTGCCAACCATTCCGGGTGAAAAACCTCCATGATAAAGCCGGCTGCGAGGAGCCGAGCTATCTCCGCTCCTATAGCCTTTCTCCTTTCCTCATTCATTTTTCTCAGACCCTGCTTCATAGGACGGGACCTGGGATCAACATGCAAACTGTGCTCAGCTAACTCGGTCAGGATACCTGGCATATCGCTGGGCGTCCAAGCGAAAATGTCCCGATTCTCACGAATGAACTCGATAAGTGCTTCTTCTTGTTTGTTGTCTAGGTTAGAACCTATGGCAAATTGTTTGGAGGGATCTCCCTCGACAAAAGCCACCATCTTGGTGTCCCGTGCCGCTTTAAACTTTGCTCACTCGTCCTCCGTATTCGGCCTTTTCAAAGCAGTTCTATCTTCCGGGTCTACTTGAGACCGGTAATACTTGAGCTCTTCCTTCCTGCAAGCCTGTTCTGCCATTGTCGCATCTCCTTCATCACACTCCTCTGCCACGGCCCGGTTCCCATGTATGGTAATGGTCTGCTTGGGCCCCGGGATCTTTAGCTGTAAATACACATAACATGGCCTGGCCATGAACTTAGCGTAAGCCGGCCTTCCGAACAGCGCGTGATAAGGACTGTGCAATTTTACCACCTCGAATGTGAGCCATTCCACTCAGAAATTGTCCTTGGATTCTCCAAAAGCGACTTCTAGTGTTATCTTTCCCTTAGGGCACGCCGAGTGACCCGGCACAATTCCATGAAAAACTGTGGAACTTTTCTGTAGGTGGGACTCCTTGAGCCCCATGCGTAGGAAGGTTTCCCAATACAAGATATTAATGCTGCCAACTCCGGGTCTTCCAACTCGCGCTAGCGCGCGGCCATCCCTTGTTTCTCGGCTTCGATATCTCTCCTTTGTTGATCCAATGCGCGGCGAGCCACATCGAGATCTCGAGCACGTGCTGCCACATTTTCTGGGGTTATCACCGTCGCTAGCACTGTGGGATCCAAGATTAGGTTATTGTTGAACAAAGCCGGATTTCGCGAAGCCGAGGTTCCTGCACCCGGCGTTCTGTTTGCTGTGAATCCAAACATATTCCTTTGCCGTTCACTTTCTCCCGTATGACTGGTGACAGAAGCCGACTCTCCGTCGACCCGGTCTATAACCGGGTTTCCGTCAACCGGTGCCTGCTGTTGGGCCAGTGCTCGCGCCGCTTCGGCCGCGGCCGTCGTCACATCCCCCTGATTGAGATTGATTGCAGGGGCTGTATAGACCGCGAACCGGCGCGCGATGCCTGGTGATGACTCGTATTCCTCTTTGTCACAGCTATGTTCCTCGTACCGGTCTTCAAGCAGGTGCAGGATAAACTCGGTATCATCTTCTCTTATGACCCGGCCACGCGGGGTCCATGCCGGCTCCTTCGGCTGTTCCCTCTTAGTGGTGGGCTCTTCTTCTGGATCGGCTGTCCCAACCGACTCTTCTCCATCCGACTGAACGCAAGTTGCGTTTTCTTACACAGAATCATATTCAATATTATCAGGAACAAAACCGGACGTACGTACCATGCCGACGAAGACGTTGACCCGGACGACCGTAACGATAGATCCGATTTCGAGCAAATCCGACTCTGGTCCCCAACCAAAGTCGTCCACCATCTTCTCTCCTTCATGGTTGGCGATGATCTCGCCGATGACGAGGTTCTTCATGCTTTCCTGAGCTTCTCCCGTGATGTAAACACCCTTGGACGTAGGCCCCACGGTGGGCGCCAACTGTAGTGGGATAATCATGGCAGACGTTACCTGGGGTAACTTACTTTGGGGCAAATCGACTCTGGTGTTTGGGAGAGGGTTTAGCTCAGGGGAAATCATGTTATCTGGCGATCTGGTAGCTCGGGCTGCAATGTCGCCGAGTCTCCGATCTAGGGTTACAACTATCAGCTCTCGTATTACAAGGATACTCGAATATCTGGTAAAACTCTTGTCTTTCCTCACCCTAGGAGCCGGTTTATGTATTACCCGGCTCCCTGGTTTCCTATACAAGACATACCCGGAATCCTACCCGGAAACCGCACACAACCCTAAGTTTCCTAATCTTGACCCCTAAGGTACGGGTTACAAGGCCTACGTTTCCTCTTGGGCCTTCTAGAAACTCCTCCACCTTGGGCCGGGTCTTGCGCAGTTCCCTTCGGGCCGGGTTTCCCCCTAGGCATGTGCCTACCGGGTTACTATCCCCCCATCAGGGTTTTTGATATTGCAGATAAATAAAGTGCGAGTAAATAAAATGCAGTAGTAATAATTGCAGCAAGTGGCCCAATCCTTTCTTCAGCAAAGGACAAGCCGGAGGGTTTACTTATGATTAACAAACATTCTCGAGGACACACAGGAGGTTTCTGTCAAGTGTTTTTGTTCCATGCAGCTGAATAATGTTAGGTGTTTTGATAAGTGTTGTGTGGGTGAACCTATGCTAATGTACCATCCCATCCAAGACTAATACATACTTGTGATTATACCCCTTGCAAGCATCCGCAACTACAAGAAAGTAATTAAGAAATAAATCTAACCACAACTTTAAACTCCGGGATCCTACGCTCCCTCGTGTAATTGTTTCCTAACGGGGATTTAGGTTTTTGTCACTCCGGCAACCCCACAATTAGTAGCCAAACACACGATGCATACCCCTAGGCCCATAAATGGTGAAGTATCATGTAGTCGATGTTCACATGACACCACTAGGAGAATAACACCACAACTTAAATATCAAACATTAAATATTATTCAACATTACTTCACTATTAACAACTTGACTTCTCCCATGTCCTCGAGAACAACACGAACTACTCACAAGACATCATATGGATCATAATCAGAGGTGATATAATGGATGATAACAATCTGGTCATAAAGTGTAAACACCGATAAATCTCACAAGCATCAACTACTAACAAGTAATCCACACCGGGAGAGAGATCTAATGAAAAACATCGATAGAGTCCCCTAATTGTTACAGCGGGATGACGGTGGATGATGAGGGTGATGGTGCTGGTGGTGATGATGACGATCTTGATGATGCCCAGAGCGATGACGGTGACGATGGCGGTGATTTCCCCTCTCCGGAGAGGAATTTCCCCGGCAGATTTCTCCCTGCCAGAGAGCTTTTCTCTCTCGGGTGTTTACTGCCCCGAGTCGGCGGCAGAATAATTCTTCGATGATTGAATGAGGTTTAGGGTTCCCTGGGGCCAAGAACGCGAAAAATACCCCCAGAGGTGGGCTAGGGTGGCCACACCCCTAGGTGGCGCGGCCAGGGGGCGCGCCACCTCATGGTGTGGGCCCCTGGTGGCCCCCTCTGGCTCTCCTTCTGGCTGGGTCCGTCCTCCGAACTTTTAGGACACCCCGGATGTCCCCCTTCTTCTTTTGATCTTCTGAAATATGGCATCTTGACGGTGCTTTTTCTATGAGCTTTCTGGTCCCGGTGTTTATTCTCCAAAAATTATAAAACATGGAAAATAAGATAAAATAACATAAGGGATGCATCATAACATGAAATATATCGATGAATAACAGAAAATTATGATATAAAATAGTGGTGCAAAATGGATGTATCAACTCCCCCAAGCTTAGACCTCGCTTGTCCCCAAGCGAAACTGAACTCAGAAAACATGACCACATGTTTATGGAGTGAAGAGTCGATAAATAAAATACGGACAAGAAGCATCACATCTACCTATGCACCAATCATTATAGACATCAACTTCCTCTCATATGACCCAACTTGAAACGAGTAAAGGGAGTCACAAACAAAGATGCAAAAGAGAGAATCAAAATTGGTGATGGCAAACTTCGTTCTTGGTCAGAGAACATTTAATCAAATTATACTTATCTTAGGTGAAGTATTTATAACAAGATTTATATTGTAGAGCTTAACATGTTTAATTATAACACCTTTTTTAAACTGATTCATAACTTTCAAAGTAATATTCATTCAGATAATAAAGCCTGTGCTAAACAAAGAAGGATAGAAAACATGATTGAATAAATCAACATATAGATGATGAGATCACAACAACTCAAATGCTTGTTGGAGGCTGAAGGAAGTAGGTTTACTGACTCAACATAAAAGTAAAAGATAGGCCCTTCACAAAGGCAAGCATTGACCACTCATGTGCTAGAGCTTTTATTTTAATAAACAGAGGTATAAAATGCATGACACTCCTCCCATCCATCTTACACAAACCATGGCTAACCGAATCCTCGGGTGCCTGCCAACAATCACAAACCGTGGAGGAGTGTCTAATTTTGAGAGGTGTATGTTTATGTCAACGAATGGCAAACAGAAAATACAGTACGTCACAATCCAACTAGACTCACAAGAGCGGCTCCCATAGAAGGACGCAACTGGTATAGAAGGTAATCCCTCTTTCTCTTTTGTTTACAAAATTATGCTTTGATTCATAAATCAGGGGCAAAAAGAGTGAAGAGAATTTGTATTATTATTTGGGGCTGGGAACCCCGCTTCTAGCTCTTCTAGCATTTGGATAAGCGGATGAAGCCACTAGTCCAGATGTGTGAGTCCAATCAACAAGTGAGATAAAGATTCTCTATTTGCGTCCTCATGAGCTAAAACAGTAACACAAAACAGGGATAATTTGAAAGTTTTAAAGGTAGCACATGAGCAATTTACTTGGAGTGGCGGTGAAATACCACATGTAGGAAGGTATGGTGGACAGAAATGGCAAGGTTTTGAGGTTTAAGGTTTGGATGCACGAGAAGCATTCCCTCTCGGTACATGGTTTTTGGCTAGCAAGGCTGGGTAGAAGCATAAGAGTTGAGGGAAAACAAACAAATATACATATTATGAAACCAATCATGCAATCTTCATTGAAATCCCAAGCGATCTTAACTTGTGAATACTAAGTTTATGAGCTAATAGGCAAATTTCTCTATCTTATGCTAGCAACTCAAATTATTATTTCTGCTGACCCAAGCTAAGCTTGCCAAAACCAACTAGATTAACTTGATGATCTCTAGAGTGATACCAAATACTAATAAAAAAGTTCAACCATATGACATAAATTGAAAACTAAAATAACGTGTTCATAAAGTAAATGATGAAACTTCTCATTAATATTTCAAACCGGCAACTCACACCAACGTATACAACGATAACCAACTAGGAAGAGACACTTCCATACTGCAAACCATCCTATATGAAAACCTCTGTACTCATTATATGACTCTACTGAAAAAGTAAAAAGATGAAAGATAGTGATGTGATACCGCGTCACTCCCCCCAAGCTTGGAACAAGCCGAGGGGATGCCAAAACCAATGACGAATCAATTCTTCGGTGGTGGTGAAGGTGGAATCACTCGGAGAGGAGTCAGAAAGCCTTTGATGATACGACAAAGCTCAATGTTTTCCGCTTCCATAATTGCTACCTCGGCCTTGAGAATACGATATTGTTCGCAAAATTGATCGGCAACCCGGTGTGCTTCAGCTATCACAGGGATCACGTTGGGGTCTTGATCCAGAGGCACGGTCCCACAAAGGTGGGGTTCCTCGTTGGTGCTGATGCAGCCCTCCGGATCTCTTCCCTCAAACTGTTGACCATGTCTTCCCTCCTTGCATCTATCTCTTCCTCCGTCGCCCATACCGCGAAAGCACCCTCGTGGATGTCTTGCTGGATTTGTCGAAGATGACATGCAGCGTAATCCTATGCTAGAGCTGAAAGAGAACATATTGACCTAGAAACTCCGAAATCCTGCCAGGAAAACAGCTCGAAACAGAAACACGACGAGAAAACGATATACGGACCTCGGGGGGTCCGGGGGATTATATAGCAAAAAGTTTCATAACGAAACGAAAGGCCAGGTCGAAAACGAGTCGGAGAGGGGCTCCGGGGCGCCCACACCATAGGCTGGCGCGGCCAGGGGTGGGCCCGCGCCACCCTATGTTATGGATCCTCCGGGCTCCGTCTCCACCTCGTTTCCGGCTCATAATTTTTCATATTTTTCAAAAACTGTAAAAATTAAAGTTGAAAGATGTTTCGCGAAAGTTTTCTTACCAAAACTGATACCTGTTCGAAAACTGACTCTGCAGTTTCTGAAATGTGCTTCTTAATAAATTCCTCTAGGATCATGGCTCGAATACAGTCAATATTTTCATTATAAGGATCTCCGGAAATATAATGCTTGAGTCTTTGGCCATTCACCGCTTGTGAGGAGTTGTCTTCAAGGGAAACAATTTTAATTTCCCCCGAATGATATACCTCTTCGATAACAAACGGTCCTTCCCATCTCGAGAGTAATTTTCCTGCAAAAAATCTGAGACAAGACCTATACAATAGCACTTTCTCACAAACATAAAATTCTCTTTTAATAATTCTCTTATCATGCCACCTTTTAACTTTCTCTTTAAAGAGCTTAGCATTTTCATATGCTTCACTCCTCCATTCTTCTAAAGAACTTAAGTCAAGAAACCTTTTCTCACCAGCAAGTTTAAAATCTCTATTTAGGTCTTTCACTGCCCAATAAGCTTTGTGTTCTAATTCTATGGGCAAGTGACAAGCTTTTCCATAAACCATCTTATAAGGAGACATGCCCATGGGATTTTTATAAGCAGTTCTATAAGCCCACAGAGCATCATTTAATTTCTTAGCCCATTTTTTTCTACATTTGTTAATAGTCTTTTGCAAGATAGATTTGATTTCTCTATTTGATAATTCTACTTGCCCACTGGTTTGAGGATGATAGGGTGAGGCAATTCTATGATTAACATCATATTTAGCAAGAGTTTTTCTAAGACCACCATGAATAAAATGAGAACCCCCATCAGTCATAAGATATCTAGGTACATCAAACCTAGGAAAATAATGTCTTTAAGCATTTTTAATGAGGTTTCACCATAAGCACTTTTAGTAGGTATAGCTTCTACCCATTTAGTAACATAATCAACAGCAACAAGAATATGAGTGTAGCCTTTTGAAGGAGTGAAAGGACCCATAAAGTCAAAACCCCAACAATCAAACGGTTCAATAACAAGAGAATAATTCATAGGAATTTCATTACGTCTAGAAATATTTCCATCCCTTTGACATTGATCACAAGATAAAACAAATTTTCTAGCATCTTTAAAGAGAGTAGGCCAATAAAAACCTGATTGTAGAACTTTATGTGTCGTTCTATCTCCAGCGTGATGTCCTCCATAAGAACTACTATGACATTTTCTCAATATCTTTTGTTGTTCATTTTCAGGAACACATCTTCGCATAATACCATCAACACCTTCTTTATATAAGTGTGAGTCATCCCAAAAATAATGCCTCAAATCATAGAAGAATTTTCTTCTTTGCTGAGCTGTAAAGGTAGGAGGCAAATACTTAGAAACAATAAAGTTAGCATAATCAACATACCATGGACTCTCTTGAGAGCTCACATTTATCGCAGCTAACTGTTCATTAGGAAAACTATCATTAACAGGAATAGGGTCATCAGAGATATTTTCTAATCTAGACAAATTATCAGCAACATGATTTTCAGCACCCTTCCTATCCAAAATATGTAAATCAAACTCTTGTAAGAGAAGCACCCATCTAATAAGCCTAGGCTTAGCATCTTTCTTTTCCATAAGGTACTTAATAGCAGCATGATCCATGTGAATAGTAACTTTAGAATCAACAATATACTGCCTAAATTTATCACAAGCAAAAACTACAGCTAGGAACTCTTTGTGGGGACCCCAGACTAGCAGTCCGAGACCTCCAGTATGCATACATTCACGATCCCATGATCAGTTAGTCGTGAACAACATACTCGAGTTGGCATTGCAGATTACAACATCCACTACACGAATACACGGTTTACACAACTGGTCACTTGACTCAGTTGAAAACAACTGCCACGCAGGGCAGGAACGCACACTAAAAACAGCGGAAGACTGCAAAACACACTCGTGGTAAATCCAAGTCACGCCTTGACTACCTACAGGCTACTGTCTCGGAGACGTTCCTAGTTCGCATAGCCGTCAGCGACACCATCTTCTTCAGGTTCTCCGGGTTTCTGCTCAAAGTCTGGCTAAGAAAATAGCCAGGGACGAAACCAACGTGAGTACGTTTGAATGTACTCCGCAAGACACCCCAAATGAAAGCTAAACATGCAAGTATGCATATATATAGGTGGTAGGAAGGCTATAGTTAAGGTTCAACTAGCCATGATGAATTTAAGACACATCATGGTTGCACAGGTTTTAGTTGTTTTTGTTGAAGAAGATACTTCAAAACATATTTTATTTCTCTTGTAGATATAGCATGTCCACAAGGTTTTGATAAAGCATTTTAAGTAGAATAAAAGTTTCTCTTTGCAAAACTTCTTGGAAGATCACATCTTCAAGATCATCATTTATCCGGTACCTCAAAGGTACAATCATTCCCTTTCAACGTACCTCTCAGGTACAAGTTCCAAAACACTTTTCTAGCTTTTTGAAAACATTGACACAATGCTAGCTACATGGCCATTCAACTGTCCATATCCGAGGACGCAACTATTCTGAATAGTTTTACTCTGCAGAGGTGTACACAATCCACAAGATCCAGTACATCCGCCGTGAACAACCATGGACTGTCCGACACAGTATGCAAACATCGGATAACTGGTCCTAACCATCCACTATGTCAGTGCTAGTAAATGACTACCTCTTCAACTGGGTTTGTTCTCCCCGGCACCGAGTGAGTCAGCCGTATCGATCCGGTTTCCCCTGACAACACACCGCCATGGCAGGAGACCCAATTGCTGCAACCGGTAGTGAACTTAATCCCACACTGTGAATGTCCCGTTTCTCCCTCCCGACGACAATTCGGTTCGGGGGATTCTAACCCCTATAGCACTTTGAGGTAGACACGGACTAACAGCGACAAGCAATTAGCTAGACCCTGTTCCCATATTGGGGTAATGTGGCAGCACGGCTTGGTTGTCCGGCGAAGACTAGGTTATGTGTCATTTTTTGGAAAACAAGTCGAAAACATTTCCTGCTTCACAAACCTCCCTCGGACAAGGTTCCACCTTTCCTCGGGGTTTTTCCAAACTTTTGCTTTCCAAAAACATCAAGTTAAAAAATGTACACTAAGGGACTTAAGTTGGTTAAGTTATGATACTAAAAATGTCTAAAGGGCTTGGTAACACCAAGATTATATAGTGGATATAGCAGATTAGATACACAAAACAGATAGTGGTATAGTCCACTTAAAGAATAGTTTTTGAATCAAACTTTTGTAAAACTTCAGAAGTAGAACATGCATGATAGATAATGATAAGTAAAACAACAGCAAGCATTTAGAATGGCTTGCCTTGGCACTGGTCTTGGTCTTGCTCTTGAAATAAACAAGAGTTGCAATAAAAACCTCTTCGGGAAATAATACCGTCTTCGTTATCTAACGTCGTAAACTCAAAAAAAAACACCCAATCAGAACCAAACAAAGGCAAGCACTTTATAGAAAGTAAACATACAACAAGCATTTCATCAAACAAGTACACTCACAAACAAAATTACTAGGGTGCACACCGATAAGCAAAACATGCACAGACAACACACATGAATAACACTAGAATTGATGTTATGGATCCTCAACCAAAATGGCATGAGTCCACTGGGTGTGCCACTCTCATAACATGCCCAAATAAGGTTAAATGACTCTCTGGTAATTCATGAGGATGAACAAAATATCAAGAAAACAAGCTAGAAACCACTACACATGCATAGGAAAAAATTAACAAGCAATACTACAAGCCCATAGTAACACATGCTTTTCTAAACCTGGAAAAATAATATAACCAGTAGATAAACAACCTAATAACAGATACAAAACAATAGCAAACATATCATGGCATAACTTAATACATGAAATTAATCATGGAGCTAAACAACTGTTAAAACTAGACATGAAACAGACTATTTAAACAAGCAGACAAGCATAACCATAAGAGATCATTAAACAAGATTTATTCTAACATTATGGATCTGTAATATAACATCCAAATAACATAGAAGACAACACCTAGACATGCTAGTAACATAAAAACAACAATCTAAACAATTTATCAAAAACTAAGCATGCAAATAACTACTATGGCAGAAAATCATCTAAAACTAACATGCATGATAATTTATCTAGAGATCACTCAAGCATGCAAGTAAGTATAATATGCTAGAATAACAGTAGCTATTCTACAGATAACAATACTAAAGCATTTTTCAATTCATCATACCAATATGAAGAATAATAACAATTTAACCTAGTAATACTAGGAAAAACACCCTATGAGAATAAAACTATAACAAACATGGTTTTTCACACACAAGTCCTAACATGATAGTGTCACACTAAAAACACATATCAAACATGTATTAATGACCTACACATGCTAGGAATCAAATTTATAGCAAGAACATAATAACACAACAATTCATCAAGTCATAACAATAATGGACAGAAAAGGACTATTTACTAAATAATGCACCAATCCTATTCTATAACTCCTAAAATCATGAAAATCTAGTATAATGTGCTCTTAGTCACTAGCAAACCAACACAAGTGGATTCACATAAAAAATCATCACCAATAAAATTAAACAATTCACATAAGTGCTCTCTGGCCTAAAACTAACATGCATGTCATTTTCACACAACAACTCAAGTCAACATAAGGTAAATTTCCACATATTAACATTTGCAAGGGATACTCAGAACAGTTGAGTTTGCATGATTTGGATACTTAAAACTCAAGTTATTAAATAAAAGGTGTTAATGAGTGCTTCTGCCATTTATTTTATTTCTCCTATCATATTGCACAAAATGCATATCTACAAGTTGGAGGTGGTTAGAAATTAGTAGATCTACAACTGTGATTTTTAGTTTGGCATGATTCTCTTTTTTACATTTTTATTTTGAATAAAAGTAAACAGCCAGAAAACAGATATGTTGGAAAGGATTAATCAACCTGCAGAAAAACAAGACTGGGCCAGATCTGCGAGTTGAATGGGCCGCGCGAGGAAGGCCGGCCCGCTGGCCAGCGCGCGCTGCCGAAGTGGTACGCGACCGTCAGATCTGGTATCATAGGCTGAGATTTAATGTTCCAAGGTTTGAACGGATCCTTTGGATGCGGATCCAACGGCTGGGAGGAGGCCGCGTCGTCGCGCGCCGGCGACGACCAGAATACACGGAGGAGTCCGTTCCCTCCGCCGTAGTTGGCCGGAGAGCTCGTCGTCGGGAGCACGGAGGCTTCCCTCCAAGATCTGGCAGCACCAGGACGCTCGGGACAACCTCGTGCGTCCGTTGCGCCCTCCTGCGTTTGAGGGGAACGACGGGAGCGAGACGGTCGCTAGGGATCCGCGGCGGCGAACCGAGGTCGAGGTTGGCGGCGTCCCTGCAAGGAGTGGAGGTGCAAATTAGGAGAGGCACGAGCAATGCTAGGACCCAAGGAAGGTAGGGGAGAAGAGAAAGGAGGAGGGAGCACCCCGTGGCTACGGCTCGACGAGGAGGCGGTCCGCGGATAGCTCCGGCTCGATTCCAGTGAAGCAGCGAGAATGGGATGGGGCTTCTGCTCCGAGGGATCGATTGGAGGGGTGTTGAGTAGGGAACGCGGGGTGGGAAGCTTGGAGGAGGCTCGAAGGGAGTTTGCTCGTCGGAGGTCCGTGGTGCGTCCATGGTGGCCATGGTCTTGCTCTTCCTGTGCGCAATGAGACGCACGGGCTCAATGGGGATGCTAGAGGAGGTGATGCGGTCCTCCAGGAGTTGGTAGGGGAAGAGATGGGGATTTGAGCTGAGCGGGGCCGAGATTTCACCACTCGCACCCGCAGGTGTTCGACAGCGATTCGAGGAGGAGGGAGGATGAGAGGAGACAAGAGAGGAGCACGGGCGCGTTCCTCGAGGGCAAGTGGAGCCGAAACAGGAGGCCACGAGCTCGGGCATGCCTTCCAGGTGTTGGAACGCGAGCGACATGGCGCGGGCGTTCTGGGCGCCATGGCCAGCTCACGGGATAGGAAGAAGAAGACAACCAGAGGGGGAGGGGGTATGCCAGGGAGTATACACGATGCATAAAGAGGCTTGTGGTGCAAGGGCAGCCCCTGGTTTGGACAGAGAAGGTGGGGGTGAGAAGGAGGGGTGATCACCAATCCTTGTCCATTTGTGGTTGGCTGAGTTAGAGAGAGAGAGAGATATGTGATGGATCATCTAGACCATGTCTAGGAGGCTCGGGAAGGGTTTTTTCATCTCCCAGAACAGAAGAGAGGCAGGGAGAGTCCAATTATTGGTCAGAACATGAGTGAACTCAATAGTGACCAGGAAGAGCGGAGAGGTTTTTTAATTGTTTTCACCAAAATTTTGAATAGAACATATAGACAATATCATGTCCATTGGACAAAGAATAAAAAATTGAGTCTAGGGATGGTGGTCTCAAGATTTTCTAAAAACATTTCTTTCACAAAATTTTGGAAATTCAAAAATGGCAGAAACTGTTTTAAATGTTTTCTTCAAAATTTTCAAAACAACTTGCAAATGTTTTTGTATAAGTAATTCCCACATGACCATAGGCATGTTGGGTAATTTTTCCAAGATTTTAGGAAATACCTTTGTTCACAAAATATTTTAATGTCCATTTCTGGCCTTTTGGAAAATGGAAAATAATAAATAGTAAATTTCTTTTAAAACACATATTTTTGAGGTGGGATGAGAGAGTATATAATATAGGTCTCAAAAGTAATTTTTAATGAACAACTCCTTTGAAAATATTTGAGACACCAAGTGGAAAAAGGGTGAAAACAGGAGTTTATTTAATTGGTTAAAAACCATGAGAGATATATAATTAAATGGCCATTGGAAAATAAATGGACCATCTGATGGTGATGTATGGGTCATGGATATGAAAAGGGTAGGTTCATTGGGCCTTAAAAAAATAAGGAGTGATTTGGAGTAACATAGAGAAAGTGCATCAAGAAAAAAGGAATATGATCAATATTTAGGGATGCCTTCTAAAGGACTTTGAAAGATGATGCTAAAGGGTTTCAATATCCAGAACAACAACTTCTATAGATTGCATAGATGTATACAATGATATGTAAGAGGATGCATAGATGATTAGCTCAAGATTTGTCATAGAAGCCTGTCTCCAAAGTTGGAGATTTTTAAGAAAACAGAAGATGATGTGGGCATGAGATGGAACATGGTATTGATGTTTGATCTTGTTATTTCTAGGTCTTATTTACATAAAACAACACCCATTAATAAACAAACAGAAATAAAAACTTCAAAGCAAACCCAAGATAAGATCACACAACAAGCAGATAAACTAACAAGACACACAAGATAATTCAAGCAACTGAGTTCTTCTAATTAATTTCCAGGATGTTTTCTCATGTGTTAAAATAGAGGTAGTGATCAAGCCACAACATGACAAGAGGAATTTGTAAAAAGTTTTAGCTCAAAGCTTGTTATTTCCAAAAGAATATAATGGAAGAAAAACCCAGGGGTAACATAATCCCTTCTTATACTTTTTGCAAAAGAAGGAAGTGGGAAGGAGTTTTTGAAATACTTGCAAAAACATCCTGGTTGGAAACAGGTTGGAGATGATTATCTCCAATATACTTTTCATATAGTTTTGGAAATTATCTTTTGTTTTCTCAAAACTAGGCCTTTGGTTTTCTTCAAAAATCAAAACACTTTTAAAAAGATTTTTTCCAAAAGAGTGATGAATGAAGATGATAAGATTTCTTGTCATGATTTGATCACAAGGGTTGTGGTTTTAAGAAAGTTATAATCATTGGGTTTAATGTTAGTTGTTAACAAACTCAAACAATAACACAATCAATAAGCAAATAGAAAAGAAACACAAACATTAGTCAAACATATCAAAAAGTTTTTGTTGGCCCTGATTTTTGGGTTATTGAAAACAAGTTTTTCCTGTCTTCCAAAAATTGGGCTGTTACAGCTCTTCCCCCCTTAAAATGAATCTCGTCCTCGAGATTCGTAAGGGAAAACAAGGAAGAGGGTTTTCTTAACAAAAAACAAAAACAAAACTCTTTTTAACAAAAACTTTAAGTTTTTCTCAGGTTTTAATAGAACCAAAAAATTTCTTCAAGCCCGAAGATGAGACTCGTTACTCACCAAGGGGGTCACAGAGACCTAGTTGTGTAGTGGTAGAGGCTACAAACAGCTAGTGATCTTGTCAAGATTTTCTCAAGATTTGAAAGGGAGTGAGAAGCTTGGTACACCCGGAGTTTTTCTGGAGTCATACACCGACGTGTGGGACCAGGCCCACTTGGCAGTCGATGCCCTTCTCTCTTCTTCTTCTTCTTCTTCTTGCCTGGCCTTCTCCCCTGGTGTGCACACCCTTGTCATCAGCATGTCCCGCCCACTGTGAGCTCAGGGTGGGCTGACACCTCGCTATGAGACTGCTGTGAGTGCGACATGTCGATTCTTCGACCACTTGGTGGAGGGATGCGCCGGTGATTTCGCGCCATTTGCGAGTACTGCAGCTGGATTCTTCGGCTTTTCCCGCGTAGTGCTCGACGGAGGAGAGGGCTCTGTTTTTGCTGCTATAAAAGGGGTCGCCGAGGTTCACTAAATCGCACCACACAATGGGTTTCATTTCTCAGCTCATCGATGATTTCTTCAAGGAGTACGTCACCCTGCTGGAGCGAGCAAATCCCCTGGAGCACTTCATCATCGTGCTGTTCTTCAGCTGTGGCCTGGTGGGGTGGGTCACAGTGATCGTGGTAGCTGTGGTCTGCACCGTCTGGGGCATCTACGACTGGTGGTCTGGCGCCAGGAGTGATACCGCGGTGGAAGAAGGTCGAGCAGTGGCGCCGGTGGCTGCTGTGGTGGAGGTCCAAGCCGGTGGCACAAGGCCAGGAAGACTCGAGGGGCTTCGCCGTCGCCTGACTCGGGGCTCGGCGTCAGGTGAGAATGGCTCACCGTCAGACCAGGTTCCAGCCAGCGAGGGCTAGGCAATGTTAGTGTCTACACCGGAGTAGGTGTAGTGGTCTATGTTAGAAACAGACTTGTATCTTACTTTCTGAAACGGTCATCTGTTAGGTGCAATGTTATCCTTCGAATCATGTATCCCTTTGAAGTTCCAGTGAAGATTGTAGCTCTGAAATGATTCCTCTTCTGCTTCTGGGGTGTTGGGGAATAACACAGGGATGTGGGCGCACTAACTTGTTAAGACGTTAAAACACAGGTGCAAAAAGATTAAAGAGGCAAGTTTTTCATACTGATAAATAGAGTTGTGGAAAAACTACTCAATCAGAATAGAGCAAGGCAATCCAACAAACACAATTAATTTAGGAAGCAGCACTCAGTCAAAAGCAAACCAGGTACTTTAAGCACCAGCAAGCGTCTAGAATCGATGAAGAACGGGTAGCTCAATCAAAACAACTAAGCAAAACCTGACAAATCCTATGGGTCTGAGTCAACCAGAGTGGTTGAAGCCTTCATACTGTTAACATCGTTGTAGACTGTCGTTGTTGAGCTTGATACTTGGCAGAGTCTTCTGATCTCGAGGATTTCTTTATCTCATCTTAATGTTGAGGTCTTCGGAAGGAAACTTCTTTTTCTTCGGGTTGCTATCTACTAAGGTATTCTCAGGGCATCGCCAAGTATGTAATTTGTAATAGAAAGATAACAGAGGAAAACTTTTTGGTAGACTTTTAAATGAAAAACCAAAGTTTTATAAATTCATGTTTATTTACTTAGAAAAGATTTCGAGCCATGAAAACAAAGGACAAAAAGATATGTTTATTATTTTCTATGTTTTTCTTCAAAACTTCTGTTTTATAAAGCAGGCAATAATATTTTTGAAAAGATGAGAAAGATGGAAACCATGCTTAGGATTCCATAAATAAAAACATTTTAGGCAGTAATATAGTTTTTACCAAAATAGTTTTGTTTCCTATCTGGCGTCCATGCTAAACTAAGGTCTCCTAAAGTCAACTTGGCTCTGATACCAACTCTGTGGGGACCCCAGACTAGCAGTCCGAGACCTCCAGTATGCATACATTCATGATCCCATGATCAGTTAGTCGTGAACAACATACTCGAGTTGGCATTGCAGATTACAACATCCACTACACGAATACACGGCTTACACAACTGGTCACTTGACTCAGTTGAAAACAACTGCCACGCAGGGCAGGAACACACACTAAAAACAGCGGAAGACTGCAAAACACACTCGTGGTAAACCCAAGTCATGCCTTGACTACCTACAGGCTACTGACTCGGAGACGTTCCTAGTTCGCATAGCCGTCAGCAACACCATCTTCTTCAGGTTCTCCGGGTTTCTGCTCAAAGTCTGGCTAAGACAATAGCCAGGGACGAAACCAACGTGAGTACGTTTGAATGTACTCCGCAAGACACCCCAAATGAAAGCTAAACATGCAAGTATGCATATATATAGGTGGTAGGAAGGCTATAGTTAATGTTCAACTAGCCATGATGAATTTAAGACACATCATGGTTGCACAGGTTTTAGTTGTTTTTGTTGAAGAAGATACTTCAAAAGATATTTTATTTCTCTTGTAGATATAGCATGTCCACAAGGTTTTGATAAAGCATTTTAAATAGAATAAAAGTTTCTCTTTGCAAAACTTCTTGGAAGATCACATCTTCAAGATCATCATTTATCCGGTACCTCAAAGGTACAATCATTCCCTTTCAACGTACCTCTCAGGTACAAGTTCCAAAACACTTTTCCAGCTTTTTGAAAACATTGACACAATGCTAGCTACATGGCCATTCAACTGTCCATATCCGAGGACGCGGCTATTCTGAATAGTTTTACTCTGCAGAGGTGTACATAATCCACAAGATCCAGTACATCCGCCGTGAACAACCACGGACTGTCCGAGACAGTATGCAAACATCGGATAACTGGTCCTAACCATCCACTATGAATGGCAGGAGACCCAATTGCTGCAACCGGTAGCGAACTTAATCCCACACTGTGAATGTCCCGTTTCTCCCTCCCGGCGACAATTCGGTTCGGGGGACTCTAACCCCTATAGCACTTTGAGGTAGACACGGACTAACACCGACAAGCAATTAGCTAGAACCCGTTCCCATATTGGGGTAATTTGGCAGCACAGCTTGGTTGTCCGACGAAGACTAGGTTATGTGTCATTTTTTGGAAAACAAGTCGAAAACATTTCCTGCTTCACAAACCTCCCTCGGACAAGGTCCCACATTTCCTCGGGGTTTTTCCAAGCTTTTTCTTTCCAAAAACATCAAGTTAAAAAATGTCCAATAAGGGACTTAAGTTGGTTAAGTTATGATACTAAAAATGTCTAAAGGGCTTGGTAACACCAAGATTATATAGTGGATATAGCAGATTAGATACACAAAACAGATAGTGGTATAGTCCACTTAAAGAATAGTTTTTGAATCAAACTTTTGTAAAACTTCAGAAGTAGAACATGCATGATAGATAATGATAAGTAAAACAACAGCAAGCATTTAGAATGGCTTGCCTTGGCACTGGTCTTGGTCTTGCTCTTGAAATAAACAAGAGTTGCAATAAAAACCTCTTCGGGAAATAATACCGTCTTCGTTATCTAACATCGTAAACTCAAAAAAAAAAACCCAATCAGAACCAAACAAAGGAAAGCACTTTATAGAAAGTAAACATACAGCAAGCATTTCATCAAACAAGTACACTCACAAACAAAATTACTAGGGTGCACACCGACAAGCAAAACATGCACAGACAACACACATGAATAACACTAGAATTGATGTTATGGATCCTCAACCAAAATGGCATGAGTCCAGTGGGTGTGCCACTCTCATAACATGCCCAAATAAGGTTAAATGACTCTCTGGTCATTCATGAGGATGAACAAAATATCAAGAAAACAAGCTAGAAACCACTACACATGCATAGGAAAAGATTAACAAGCAATACTACAAGCCCATAGTAACACATGCTTTTCTAAACCTGGAGAAATAATATAACCAGTAGCTAAGCAACCTAATAAGAGAGACAAAACAATACCAAACATATCATGGCATAACTTAATACATGAAATTAATCATGGAGCTAAACAACTGTTAAAACTAGACATGAAAAAGACTATTTAAACAAGCAGACAAGCATAACCATAAGAGATCATTAAACAAGATTTATTCTAACATTATGGATCTGTAATATAACATCCAAATAACAGAGAAGACAACACCTAGACATGCTAGTAACATCAAAACAACAATCTAAACAATTTATCAAAAACTAAGCATGCAAATAACTACTATGGCATAAAATCATCTAAAACTAACATGCATGATAATTTATCTAGAGATCACTCAAGCACGCAAGCAAGTATAATATGCTAGAATAAAAGTAGCTATTCTATAGATAACAATACTAAATCATTTATTCAATTCATCATACCAATATGAAGAATAATACCAATTTAACCTAGTAATACTAGGAAAAACACCCTATGAGAATAAAACTATAACAAACATGGTTTTTCACACACAAGTCCTAACATGACAGTGTCACACTCAGAACACATATAAAACATGTATTAATGACCTACACATGCTAGGAATTAAATTTATAGCAAGAACATAATAACACAACAATTCATCAAGTCATAACAATAATGGACAGAAAAGGACTATTTACTATATAATGCACCAATCCTATTCTGTAACTCCTAAAATCATGAAAATCTAGTATAATGTGCTCTTAGTCACTAGCAAACCAAAACAAGTGGATTCACATAAAAAACCATCACCAATAATATTAAACAATTCACAGAAGTGCTCTCTGGCCTAAAACTAACATGCATGTCATTTTCACACAACAACTCAAGTCAACATAAGGTAAATTTCCACAGATAGACATTTGCAAGGGATACTCAGAACAGTTGAGTTTGCATGATTTGGATACTTAAAACTCAAGTTATTAAATAAAAGGTGTTAATGAGTGCTTCTGCCATTTATTTTATTTCTCCTAACATATTGCACAAAATGCATATCTACAAGTTGGAGGTGGTTAGAAATTAGTAGATCTACAACTGTGATTTTTAGTTTGGCATGATTCTCTTTTTAACATTTTTATTTTGAATAAAAGTAAACATCCAGAAAACAGATATGTTGGAAAGGATTAGTCAACCTGCAGAAAAACAAGACTGGGCCAGATCTGCGATTTGAATGGGCCGTGCGAGGAAGGCCGGCCCGCTGGCCAGCGCGCGCTGCCGAAGCGGTACGCGACCGTCAGATCTGGTATCAGAGGCTGAGATTTAATGTTCCAAGGTTTGAACGGATCTGTTGGATGCGAATCCAACGGCTGGGAGGAGGCCGCGTCGTCGCGCGCCGGCGACGACCAGAATACACGGAGGAGTCCGTTCCCTCCGTCGTAGTTGGCCGGAGAGCTCGTCGTCGGGAGCACGGAGGCTTCCCTCCAAGATCTGGCAGCACCAGGACGCTCGGGACAACCTCGCGCGTCCGTTGCGCCCTCCTGTGCTTGAGGGGAACGACGGGAGCGAGACGGCCACTGGGGATCCGCGGCGGCGAACCGAGGTCGAGGTTGGCGGCGTCCCTGCAAGGAGTGGAGGTACAAATTAGGAGAGGCACGAGCAATGCTAGGACCCAAGGAAGGTAGGGGAGAAGAGAAAGGAGGAGGGAGCACCCCGTGGCTACGTCTCGACGAGGAGGCGGTCCGCGGATAGCTCCAGTTCGATTTCGGCGAAGCTGCGAGAATGGGATGGGGCTTCTGCTCCGAGGGATCGATTGGAGGGGTGTTGAGTCGGGAACGCGGGGTAGGAAGCTTGGAGGAGGCTCGGAGGGAGTTTGCTCGTCGGAGGTCCGTGGTGCGTCCATGGCGGCCACGGTCTTGCTCTTCCTGTGCGCAATTAGACGCGTGGGCTCAATGGGGATGCTAGAGGAGGTGATGCGGTCCTCCAGGAGTTGGTAGGGGAAGAGATGGGGATTTGAGGTGAGCGGGGCCGAGATTTCACCACTCGCACCCGCAAGTGTTCGACAGCGATTCAAGGAGGAGGGAGGATGAGAGGAGACAAGAGAGGAGCACAAGCGCGTTCCTGGAGGGCAAGTGGAGCCGAAACAGGAGGCCACGAGCTCGGGCATGCCTTCCAGGTGTTGGAACGCGAGCGACGTGGCGCGGGTGTTCTGGGCGCCATGGACAGCTCACGGGATAGGAAGAAAAAGACAACCAGAGGGGAAGGGGGTATGCCAGGGAGTATACACGATGCATAAATAGGCTTGTGGTGCAAGGACAGCCCCTGGTTTGGACAGAGAAGGTGGGGTGAGAAGGAGGGGTGATCACCAATCCTTGTCCATTTGTGGTTGGCTGAGTTAGAGAGAGAGATATGTGGTGGATCATCTAGACCATGTCTAGGAGGCTGGGGAAGGGGTTTTTCATCTCCCATAACAGAAGAGAGGCAGGGAGAGTCCAATTATTGGTCAGAACATGAGTGAACTCAATAGTGACCACGAAGAGCAGAGAGGAGTTTTGATTGTTTTCAGCAAAATTTTGAATAGAACATATAGAAAATATCATGTCCATTGGACAGAGGATGAAAAATTGAGTCTAGGGATGGTGGTCTCAAGATTTCTAAAAACATTTCTTTCACAAAATTTTGGAAATTAAAAAATGGCAGAAACTGTTTTTAAATGTTTTCTCCAAAAATTTCAAAACAACTTGCAAATGTTTTTGTATAAGTAATTCCCACATGACCATAGGCATGTTGGGTAATTTTTCCAAGATTTTAGGAAATACTTTTCTTCACAAAATATTTTAATGTCCATTTCTGGCCTTTTGGAAAATGGAAAATAATAAATAGTAAATTTCTTTTAAAACACATATTTTTGAGGTGGGATGAGAGAGTATATAATATAGGTCTCAAAAGTGATTTTTAATGACAACTCCTTTGAAAATATTTGAGACACCAAGTGGAAAAAGGGTGAAAATAGGAGTTTATTTAATAGGTTCAAACATGAGAGATATATAATTAAATGGCCATTGGTAAATAAACGGACCATCTGATGGTGATGTATGGGTAATGGATATGAAAAGGGTAGGTTCATTGGGCCTGAAAACAATAAGGAGTTATTTGGAGTAACATAGAGAAAGTGCATCAAGATAAAAGGAATATGATCAATATTTAGGGATGCCTTCTAAAGGACTTTGAAAGATGATGCTAAAGGGTTTCAATATCCAGAACAACAACTTTTATAGATAGCATAGATGTATACAATGATATGTAATAGGATGCATTGATGATTAGTTCAAGATTTGTCATAGAAGCATGTCTCCAAAGTTGGAGATTTTTAAGAAAACAGAAGATGATATGGGCATGAGATGGAAGATGGTATTGATGTTTGATCTTGTTATTACTAGGTCTTATTTACATAAAACAACACCCATTAATAAACAAACAGAAATAAAAACTTCAAAGCAAACCCAAGATAAGATCACACAACAAGCAGATAAACTAACAAGACACACAAGATAATTCAAGAAACTGAGTTCTTCTAATTAATTTCCAGGATGTTTTCTCATGTGTTAAAATAGAGGTAGTGATCAAGCCACAGCATGACAAGAGGAATTTGTAAAAAGGTTTAGCTCAAATCTTGTTATTTCCAAAAGAATATAATGGAAGAAAAACCCAGGGGTAACATAATCCCTTCTTATACTTTTTGCAAAAGAAGGAAGTGGGAAGGAGTTTTTGAAATACTTGCAAAAACATCTTGGTTGGAAACAGGTTGGAGATGATTAGCTCCAAAATACTTTTCATATAGTTTTGGAAATTATCTTTTGTTTTCTCAAAACTAGGCCTTTGGGTTTCTTCAAAAATCAAAACACTTTTAAAAAGATTTTTGCCAAAAGAGTGATGGATGAAGATGATAAGCTTTCTTGTCATGACTTGATCACAAGGGTTGTGGTTTTAAGAAAGTTATAATCATTGGTTTTAATGTTAGTTGTTAACAAACTCAAACAATAACACAATCAACAAGCAAATAGAAAAGAAACACAAACATTAGTCAAACATATCAAAAAGTTTTTATTGGCCCTGATTTTTGGGTTATTGAAAACAAGTTTTTCCTGTCTTCCAAAAATTGGGATGTTACACTCTTTCTCAATGGTAGCATAATTCTTTTGAGCAGCATCAAGAGTTTTACTAGCATAATGAATAATATTTAACTTCTTATATATTCGGTGTCCAAGAACAACACCTACGGCATAATCACTAGCATCAAACTTAATTTCAAACGGTAAATTCCAATCAGGTGGTTGAACAATAGGGGCAGATATTAAAGCCTTCTTTAAAATTTCAAAAGCTTCTTTACAATCTTCATAAAAAACAAAAGGTACATCTTTTTGAAGAAGATTAGTAAGAGGCTTTGATATTTTAGATAAATCTTTAATAAACCTTCTATAGAAACCAACATGAGCAAGAATACTATGAATACCTTTAACATCCCTGGGACAGGGCATTTTCTCAATAGCTTCAACTTTAGCTCTATCAACTTCAAACCTCTTTCAGAAATTTTATGTCCAAGAACAGTTCCTTCATTAACCATAAAATGGCATTTCTCCCAATTAAGAACAAGATTAGTCTCCTCACATCTGTGCAAAAGTTTATCAAGATTCTGCAAAAAATTATCAAAAGAAGTTCCATAGGGAGAAATCGTCCATGAAGACTTCCACAATTTCTTCACAAAAACCATGAAAGATAGCAGACATACATCTTTGAAAAGTAGCAGGAGCGTTACGTAAACCAAAAGACATACATCTATAAGCATAGGTTCCAAAAGGACAAGTGAAAGTTGTTTTCTCTTGATCAGGCTTCCTAACAGCAATTTGAGAGAACCCAGAATAACCAGCAAGAAAGCATAAATTAGTTTTATTAGACAACCTCTCTAACATTTGATCAATAAAAGGCAAAGGATAATGATCTTTCTTAGTAAAAATTTTAACCTTCCTAAATCAATGCACATCCTATAACCAGCCACTACTCTTTGAGGGAAAAGTTCATTATTTTCATTTGGCACCACAGTCATCCCTCCTTTCTTAGGGACACAATGCACAGGACTAACCCATCTACTATCAGCAATAGGATAAATAATACCAACATCAAGGAGTTTTAATACCTCGTTTCTTACCACATCCTTCATCTTAGGATTTAAACGGCGTTGATGCTCATAGCATGCTGACATATAGTCGTAGAAATCCCCTTCAAACCATCAGGAGTATAACCAATAGCACCTTTGTGTTTCTTTAATATTCCCAATAATCTCTCCTCTTCTTTACCAGAAAGTTTAGAACTAATAATAACATGATATAATTTCTTATCATCAATATGAGCTTATTTAAGATTGTCATGCAAAGGCTTTAAATCAAAAACAGGATCCTCCTTAGGTGGTAACGTGGTACCCAAGTCTTCCACCGGTAAATTATGTTTCAGCATCGCTGGCTGATGTAAGAAAATCTCGTCAATTTCATTCCTCTCTTCCCTAAAGACATCACTTTCGTGGTCTTCCATGTATTGCTGCAAAGGATTGTTAGGAGCAAAAGCAATAGAAGCCAATTTTTCAACTCTACAATTCTCATTAGGTAATTTATCTTCATAAGGTGCTTTAGCAAATTTGGAGAAATTAAATTCATAAGACTCTCCATCAAACTTTGTAAGGATCTTCTCCTTTTTACAATCAATAACAGCACCACAAGTGTTTAAGAAAGGTCTACCAAATATAATAGGACAAGTATCACTAGCATAAGTGCCTAGTACTAGAAAATCAGCAGGATATTTAGTTTTACCACATAAGACCTCCACATCTCTAACGATACCAATCGGATAAATAGTTTCCCTACTAGCAAGTTGAATAATCACATCAATGTCTTGAAGTTCACAAGAACCAATTTAATGCATGATTTCTTTATAAAGCTCATAAGGAATAGCACTAGAACTAGCACCAATATCACACAAACCATAATAGCAATGATCACCTATCCTAACAGATAGCAGAGGAACACTAGGTTTCCTATACTTACCAGGATGAGAGACAATATTAGAAGCATCTTCATAGAATATAATGTGTCCCTCTTCTAAATTTTCAGAAACAAGGTCCTTTAATATTGCTACTGTAGGTTCTACAGTTATTTGTTCCTCGGGTTCTACAATTTTACTTGCACTTTTATTAACCACACTAGCTAACATAGAATGTTCTTTTACCTTAGCAGGGAAAGGCATTTTTTCAATATAAGGTTCAGGCACAATAGAATCAACAGTATGAACTTCTATATCTCTAGCAGGAGCACAATTAATAGTATCTTTATAAGGAGCATGGTACTTGTCCCATTCCTTTTTAGGAATATAAAATAAGAAGCAAAAGCCTTATATAAGTTTGCAACAACTTGAGAATCAAGACCATAAACAATACTAACATTATGAAAATCATCGGATGACATAAAAGTTTTAATGCATTCATAGTCATAATTTATACCTGACTTTCTACCTTTATCATTCTCCCACCCTTCAGTGTTTTCTTGAATACGGTCAAGAAGATCCCATTTAGCTTCATTTTTCATACATGTAAATGATCCAAAACAAGAAGCATCCAATAAATCCTTATCACGAAGAGAAAGCCTTGCATAGAAATTATTAATAACAATATTACTAGGGAGCTCATGAACGGGGCATTTGAGCATTAGTAACTTCAATCTCCCCCATGCTTGGGCAATACTCTCTCCATCATGAGGCCAAAAATTATATATATATAATTCCGATCTCTATGAATCTCACTTGGAGGATAGATTTGTAGGGGTTTTTGATATTGCAGATAAATAAAGTGCGAGTAAATAAAATGCAGTAGTAATAATTGCAGCAAGTGTCCCAATCCTTTCTTCAGCAAAGGACAGGACGAAGGGTTTACTTATGATTAACTAATGTTCTCGAGGACACACGGGAAGTTTCTGTCAAGTGCTTTTGTTCCATGCAGCTGAATAATGTTAGGTGTTTTCATAAGTGTTGTGTGGGTGAACCTATTCTAATGTACCGTCCCATCCAATACTAATACATACTTGTGATTATACCCCTTGCAAGCATCCGCAACTACAAGAAAGTAATTAAGAAATAAATCTAACCACAACTTTAAACTCTGGGATCCTACGCTTCCTCGTGTAATGGTTTCCTAACGGGGGTTTAGGTTTTTGTCACTCTGGCAACCCCACAATTAGTAGCCAAACACACTATGCATCCCCCTAGGCCCATAAATGGTGAATTATCATGTAGTCGACGTTCACATGACACCACTAGGAGAATAACACCACAACTTAAATATCAAACATTAAATATTATTCAACATTACTTCACTATTAACAACTTGACTTCTCCCATGTCCTCAAGAACAACACGAACTACTCACAATACATCATATGGATCATAATCAGAGGTGATATAATGGATGATAACAATCTAGTCATAAAGTGTAAACACCGATAAATCTCACAAGTATCAACTACTAACAAGTAATCCACACCGGGAGAGAGATCTAATGCAAAACAACGATAGCTGCCCCTAATTGTTATAGCGGGATGACGGTGGATGATGAGGGTGATGGTGCTGGTGGTGATGATGATGATGAGGAAGATCTTGATGATGCCCGGAGCGATGACGGTGACGATGGTGGTGATTTCCCCTCTCCGGAGAGGAATTTCCCCGGCAGATTTCTCCCTGCCATAGAGCTTTTCTCTCGGGTGTTTTCTGCCCTAAGGCGGCGGTGGAATAATTCTTTGATGATTGAATGAGGCCTAGGGTTCCCTGGGGGGCCAAGAACGCGAAAAATACCCCCCTGAGGTGGGTCAGGGTGGCCACACCCCTAGGTGGCGCGGCCGGGGGGGCGCCACCTCATGGTGTGGGCCTCTGGTGGCCCCCTTCTGGTTGGGTTCCTCCTCTGAACTTTTAGGACACCCCGGATGTCGCCCTTCTTCATCGGATCTTCTAAAATATGGCATCTCGACGGTGCTTTTTCTATCGGATTTCTGGTCCCGGTGTTTATTCTCCAAAAATTATAGAACATGCAAAATGAGATAAAATAACATAAGGCATGCATCATAACATGAAATATATCGATGAATACCAGAAAATTATGATATAGAATAGTGATGCAAAATGGACGTATCATCTTGCAGTAAGTAAATAAAGTAGGGAATTGTAGTGGTTTGTTTAACAGTGTAGGAAAAATGGACCGGGGTTCATAGGTTCACTAGTGGTGTCTCTCCATAAAAGATAGCATGCTGGGTGAACAAATTACAGCTAGGCAATTGACAAATAGAGGTTGCACCGTAGTGCACATTCATGACATGATGACTTCTATGATATTTAGTGCGGGCATTACACCAATATACATAGACCGTAATCCAACTGCATCTATGACTAATAATCCACCCCCAGATTATCATCCGAACACCCTTAGGAATCAAGTTGCAAGCAACAGATAATCGCATTAAGGAATGTGTGTAATGTAAGCAATGATTGTGCACGCGGGCACTCACACCGCTGTTTTCTCCCTAGCGGCAATAGCACATCCTCCCGCGTCACGTTTCTGTCACTCGAGCACAGGCGAAAAGATGCATGAACCCAACTATCAAGCATAAATACACCCTCTTGGAGTCACTAGAAACTACTTGGCCAGAGCAACCACTAGCAACGGAAATCATGCAAGATCACAAATAACATATGCAATAAAGACTATAATCAACTTGGCATAAGTTCAATATTCATCGGATCCCGGCAAACACAGCACATAGAATTATGTAAGAACAATCTCGATCATGTTAGACAGCTCACGCGATCTAAACATTAAGGCATAGGAGGAGAAGAAACTATCTAGCTACTGCTACGGACCCGTAGTCCAAGGATGAACTACTCACACATCACTCCAGAGGCAGACATGGTGATGAAGAGGCCTCCGGTGATGATCTCCTCTCCGGCAGGGTGTTGGGAGACAGCTTCAAAAAAAACCTGATCTAGGGTTGACGACGACGGCAGCTGTGGAACTTTTCGGGGATTTTTGATCAGGTGCCTAGGGGTTTACTTCGGAGCGGAATAAATAGGCGAAAGGGCGACGTCGGTGGGCCACCAGGGTGGCCTCACCACCCCCAGGCGCGGCCAAGGGGGGCCTGCGCCTGGCTATGGTGAGGGCCCCCTGGTGCCCGTCTTCGACTCCTCTTCGGACTTCTGGATGCTTCCGGGGAAAATAGGAACTTCGGGATTCGTGGGGTCTAATTCCAATAATATTTCCAGAACAACTTTCTTGAAATAAAAAACAACAGAAAATAGGGAACTGACCTTGGCATCTTGTTAATAGGTTAGTCCCGGAAAACGTGTAAAAATGCTATAAAGAAGGGAGAAAACGTGTAGCAATTGGCATAATACCAACATGGAACATCAGAATTTATAGATACGTTGGAGACGTATCAAGCATCCCCAAGCTTAGTTCCTACTCGTCCTCAAGTAGGTAAACGATAAAACAAAATAATTTCTGAGGTGACATGCTACCACACAATCTTGATCATAATATGTAAAACAGAGCATGTAAACTAGGATCAAATGAACTAAAGGTGTGATCTATATCTGATATCAACATGTAATGCATAAACAAATAAGAAAGAAGTAAACCTTTTAATGAATCAATACTAAAAGACTATCAACCGTGCAAAGTTTATTAGAGATGATTTAAGCTTTCAAGAACAACAATATCATGCACGTCAAACGATCTTCACAACCCCTGTTAGGATCAAGTCAAGCTTTCCACACGATGCAATGCTTGAATCTTAAACTATTTGCGCACTAAAAACAAGCAAGTGTTCTGCGTTGGTCCCTGGCACTGGGATGTTACGGCAAAGAGAACATTATGGGGGGTTTGGAAGGTCAATGGAAGAAAGGCTCACAAAGTTGAAAGTGGTCATTGGACAAGAGAAAGTATTACAACCGAAGCTATGCAAAGAGTCGGGATTGCCACACAACGGATGCACATAGAGCTATAAGTGTATGAAAGCTCTCCAATGGAACTAGTGGGGGTGCATCCAACTTGCTTGCTCACAAAGACCTAGAGCTCATTTGAGGAGGCTCATCATTGGAATATACAAGCCAAGTTCTATAATGTAAAGTTCCCCACATAGTTATGAATGAATTATAATATGAAAAATTTCTCCAAATTGAAGCATTGGTGCTAAACATGAAGCACAAGTGTGGTATAAAGGATAGTGATGCGCCCCCTCTCTCTTTATTCTCTATTTGGCCTCTTTTTTTTTTCTTTTTGGGCCTTTTCATTTATTTTATTTTATATTTTATATATCCTCACCGGTAGGGGCAACATCCTATATTACAATGAATCATCACACTTTTAGTACCTCGTAACTCATAATGGATATCTCTGATGTATCCAACTGCATGCTCCAGCCAGTGTAGCAGTATGCATAAATAACCATGAAGCTCATCATCAAGTAACATAATGGAGGTGGATGTTGTGCATCCGTATATCTCGGAATGGCTATGGAAATGCCATGATAGGTAGGTATGGTGGCTGTTTTGAGGAAGAATATATGGGCTTATGTGTAGGAGAACAAAGTCCTCCCACGAGATTTGGATGCAGTGGCGGAGTTTGCACCAACTCTCAATGTGAGAAAGAGCAATGCACAGTACCGAAGAGGCTAGCAAATATGGATGGTGGAAGTGCCAGGAACCGCAACATAGACTCACGAGTTAAAAGGTTGCAGGAAACAAATCATCTTTACAAAGCACAATGCAAATCAATCCAAGACGGACTGTGGCAGTGACAAGTCACTGTTAGCTACCCCGACCGTAGCGCGTAACAAAATGCCGATCAGAAATGTATCACTCGTAGCAATCATATACCATTGTTTCTATCAGATGGTAATTTAAGTGTGGCATAGTTTCAAGTTTCTTAGACCAACCATTAAAATTTTATACTTACTAGTCCTTACCGTTTATCCATTAAGCAAATTAATATCTCAAAACAACAAAAGTGATTCAAGTGAAGCAGTTTAGTGATCTACAAGACCATGCGAATTTTCCACTATACCAACTATCACATAAGCATTTCTATTCCCAACCAAGCACATATATGAGACAACAAAAACTCTCTCTAAGCATATAGCAATGAAAACTAGAGAGTACTAACAGCTCTAAATAAGAGATGAATGCAAAACATGAGCTAAATAAATGCAACACCCAGACAAAGATTAAGAATACAAAGTATTCCCATGAAAAAGCGGAGCGTGTCACTCTCCAGTAAAAGAATGCTGGGGTACAACCAATCTTATTGCAAAAAATAAAAACAAACTGAAAACAAAAATAAAAGACGCTCCAAGTAAAGCACATAAGATGTGACCGAATAAAAATATAGTTTCACTAGAAGTGACCTGATAATTTGTCGACGAAGAAGGGGATGCCTTGGGCATCCCCAAGCTTAGACGCTTGAGTCTTCTTGGAATTTGCTGGGATGTACCTCCGGGGCATCCCCAAGGTTAGGCTCTTCAGTCCTCTTGATCACGTCATATCATCCTCTTCTCTTGACCCTTGAAAACTTCCTTCACACCAAACTTCTCACAATCTTCATTAGCAACGTTAGTGCGATCGAAATAATAAATTCACATGGTTCAGTTTCAACACAAGCCTAACAGTCATAAACACATTAGCTACTATCACAACTTCTTTTAAAATTCTTCTTCTCAAAATAACACCAAAAGAAAGAGATTAAGATGCAAATGCAATTATTGGCACAAATCTGTCAAAACAGGACATCAGGCAAATATGATTTTTTTCGAAAATCTTCTGTTTCTCAAATAAAAAAGTGTTCAACTATGAAAAGTTGCATATATAGCCCAGGATTATGCACAAAAAAACTTAGGTCTTTTGAATTTTCTGTGATTTTATACGAATTTAACAGTGGACAACAGAAATTTGTTTCCTGCGGAGAAATCCGAAATATAGTCTCAACTTTCCACTAGAGGCTTTACTTGGCTCAACAAAGACACAAAAGAAAAGATACATCGTGGTTTCTAAGGAAATAGACAACACCCAGGTGCAAAGCACACAGAAACAAACGACGGAAAACAGGTTGAAAACGGAGAAATAAAACGGGTTGTCTCCCGGTAGCGCTTTTCTTTAACGCCTTTCAGCTAGGCATAGAAAGCAACTAAAGTATTTTCAAGTGAAGAAGCATCAAAATTAAGCTTAGAAATCTCCTAAAAATGAATTGTATTTCATCTATAGAAGTTTTAGATGTCCCTTTATCAGCACTTTTAGGCACACTACTTTCATCAAATGGGTTTGCAGGAACAATCCAATCAAAATTCTTTTCTAGAGCTTCATGCATTCCTACCAATTTAAAGGGTATTGGTATTTTAATTTCCTTATCATTGGCTTTACTCGATGTTCTATTAACATCTACACATGATCCTGGCATCTCAAATCGGTTAAAAACGTTTCTAGCCTCAATGGCAACAACACCAAATTCTTTAAACAAAATTTCTAGAATAAAATCTCTTTTTTGCTATCCTTAATGTTATCAAGGTTGAGGAACATTTTTTGTATTATGGGATTAAGGTTAGAAAACCTAGCTTCTAGCATATGAACTAGAGATGCTGCAGCGGTTTCATAATCTGGAGCAAGTTCAGCTAAGGATCTATCCTCAAATTCTTTGTGCTTACTAACATAATTAAAGAACTCTCCAATATTATATTTCCAAATTATATCACCGCTACCTATTGGTACGTCTTTCAAGGTAAACTTTGGTAGAATCGTGATTAGAGATTAAACTAAGAGCAGAAAAGCAAAAATAACTGCTATGAAGTAAACTAATTTTTGTTTTTGTTTTTGAATAAAGAAGCAAAACAAGACAAAAACAAAAACAAGACAATAAACAAAATAAAGAGGTTGAGAGTGAGAGACTCCCCTTGCCAGAAGACCTCTTTCTCCCCGGCAACGGCGCCAGAAATTCTTTGCTACGCCTTGATGGTGCCTTGACGGGGAGACTTCTTGATGATGATGAATTTTAAGTCGCCGACAACGGCGCTAGAAATTATTGTTGCTATGGATGGCGTGTTGGGAACCCCAAGAGGAGGGTGTGATGAGTACAGTGGTAAGAATTTCCTTCAGTTAAGAACCAAGGTTATCAATCTAGTAGGAGAAAGAGTATCTTCGGAAGGTTGATGCCACTTACGGTGGTGATGGCGCCTCACCGGTGTCAGCAACAACGCGGAACCTGCACACAACACAACCAAAATACTTTGTCCCAACGGTACAGTGAGGTTGTCAATTTCACCGGTCTTGCTGAAAACAAAGATTAGACGTATAGTGTGGATTGCTGAAAACAAAGATTAGACGTATAGTGTGGAAAATGGTGTATGCTTGCAGTAAGTAAAGGAAGTAGGGAATTGTAATGGTTTGTTTAACAATGTAGGAAAAATGGACCGGGGTTCATAGGTTCACTAGTGGTGTCTCTCCATAAAAGATAGCATGCTAGGTGAACAAATTATAGCTGGGCAATTGACAAATAGAGGTTGCACCGTACTGCACATTCATGACATGATGACTACTATGATATTTGGTGCGGGCATTACAACAATATACATAGACCGTAATCCAACTGCATCTATGACTAATAATCTACCCTCAGGTTATCATCCGAACCCCCTTAGGTATTAAGTTGCAAGCAATAGATGATCGCATTAAGCAATGTGTGTAATGTACGCGGGCACTCACACCGCTGTTTTCTCCCTAGCGGCAACAACAAATCTTCCCCCGTCACGTTTCTGTCACTCGAGCACAGGCGAAAAGGAGGCATGAACCCAACTATCGAGCATGTTAGGCAACGGAAAGCATGCAAGATCACAAATAACATATGCAATAAAGACTATAATCAACTTATCATAAGTTCAATATTCATCAGATCCCGGCAAACACAGCACATAGAATTACATAAGAACAATCTCGATCATGTTAGGCAGCCCACGAGATCTAAACATCGAGGCATAGGAGGAGAAGACAACCATCTAGCTACTTCTATGGACCCGTAGTCCAAGGATGAACTACTCACGCATCACTCCGGAGGCATGCATGGTGATGAAGAGGCCTCCGGTGATGATCTCCTCTCCGGCAGGGTGCCGGGAGACAGCTTCAGACCCCCCCCTGATCTAGGGTTGACGACGACGGCGGCCGCGGAACTTTTCGTGGATTTTTGATCAGGTGCCTACGGTTTTACTTCGGAGGGGAATAAATAGGCGAAAGGGCGACGTCGGTGGGCCACCAAGGTGGCCTCACCACCCCCAGGCGCGGCCAAGGGGGGCCCGCGCCTGGCTATGGTGAGGCCCCCCTGGTGCCCGTCTTCGACTCCTCTTCGGACTTATGGATGCTTCCGGGGAAAATAGGAACTTCTGGATTCGTGGGGTCCGATTCCAAGAATATTTCCAGAACAAATTTTTTGAAATAAAAAACAGCAGAAAACAGGGAAAGGGCACTTGGCATCTTGTTAATAGGTTAGTCCTGAAAAACATGTAAAAATGCTATAAAGAAGGGAAAAAACATGTAGCAATTGGCATAATATCAACATGGAACATCAGAAATTATAGATACGTTGGAGACGTATCAAGCGCGACCGGTGGCGCTGAGGTTGCTGACAAGTCGGCTCGGCCGGCCAACAAGCCTCTGGAGAGAAAGGAGAATCAGCCGTGTTACAAGGGTCCTACTACATCTACTGCGATACCGGCTCCCTTCGCCGATGTCATTGAGAAGTTGAGCAAGCCCGTAGCCGCGGATGCGGTGCTGCGGGAGCAGATCGAGGAGCAGCGTCAGGCCTTCCTGCTGGAGGCCACCGAGATGGCGAGAATCAGGGAGGAGTTCGATCTCGACCAAAATGATTACAATAGGGATTGATTTGTCTCCAACGTATCTATAATTTCTGATGCTCCATGATCATATTTTGCCAATTGCTACTTGTTTTCTCCCTTATTTATAGCATTTTTATACGTTTTCCAGGACTAACCTATTAACAAGATGCCAAGTGCCAGTTCCCTGTTTTCTGCTATTTTTGGTTTCAGAAAAGTTATTCTGCAAACATTCTCGGAATTGGACCCCACAAATCCCGAAGTTCCTATTTTCCCAGGAAGCATCCAGAACACCGAAAAGGAGTCGAAGACGGGCAACAGGGGGGCCACACCATAGGGTGGCGCGGGTCCCCCTGGCCGCGCCACCTATGGGTGTGGGGCCCCTGGAGCTCCACCGCCTTTGCCCTTCGCCTATTGAATCCCCCCGGATGGAAAACACTAAACACATGATCAAAAATCCCCGAAAAGTTCTCTCGCTGCCGTCACCGTCAACCCTAGATCAGGGGGGTTCTGAAGCTGTTTCCGGCACCCTGCCGAAGAGGAGATCATCAGCGGAGGCTTCTACATAACCATGCCTGTCTCCGGATTGATGCGTGAGTAGTTCATCCTTGTACTACGGGTTCGTAGTTGTATCTAGATGGTTGTCTTCTCCTCATATGCCTCCATGTTTAGATCTCGTGAGCTGCCTATCATGATCGAGATTGATCTTATGTAATTCTATATGCTGTGTTTGTTGGGATCCGATGAATATTGACCTTATGCCAAGTTGATTATAGTCTTTATTTGCTTATGATATTTGTGATCTTGCATGCTTTCCATTGCTAGTGGTTGCTCTGGCCAAGTAGTTGCTAGTGACTCCAAGAGGGAGTATTTATGCTCGATAGTGGGTTCATGCCTCCTCACCACCTTGCTCGAGTGACAGAAATGTGAAGGGGGGCTTGTGCTGTTGCCATTAGGGAGAAAAAAAACGGTGAGAGTGCCCGTGTGCATAATCATTGCTTACATTACACACTTTTTTTAATGCAATTATCTGTTGCTTGCAACTTAATACCTAAGGGGGTTCAAATGATAACCTGAGGGTGGATTATTATTCATAGATGTAGATGGATGTCGGTCTATGTATATTGTTGTAATGCCCACACTAAATATCATAGTAATCTTCATGTTATATTGTGCACTACGGTGCAACCTCTATTTGTCAATTGCCCAGCTGTAATTTCTTCACCCAGCATGCTATCTTTTATGGAGAGACACCACTAGTGAACCTATGAACCCTGGTCCATTTTTCACACTGTTAAACAAACCACAACTATTTACTGCTTTCTTTACTTACTGCAAGCATACATAATTTTCCACACTATACGTCTAATCTTTGTTTTCAGCAAGACCAGTGAGATTGACAACCTCACTGTATCGTTGGGACAAAGTATTTTGGTTGTGTTGTGTGCAGGTTCCACATTGCTGCTGACACCGGTGAAGCGCCAGCACCACCGTCAGTGGCATCAAGCTTCCTGAGATCCTCTTCCTCCTACTGGACTGATAACCTTGGTTCTTAAGTGAGGGAAATTCTTGCCACTTGCTCATCACACCCTCCTCTTGGGGTTTCTAACATGCCATCCATAGAAGAAGTCAAAGAATTTCTGGCGTCGTTGCTGGGGACTTAATCATCATCAAGAAGCCTCCCCGTCAAGGCACCATCAAAGAGCATCAAGAATTTTTAGCGCCGTTACCGGGGAGGAAGAAGTCTTCTGGCAAGGAAGTCTCTCACTCTCAACCTCTTTATTTTGTTTATTGTCTTGTTTTTAATTTTTTTCTTGTTTTGCTTCTTTATATCAAAAAACACACCAAAAAAATAGTTTACTTTATGGCATAAAAGGGAAACTCAAGTATTTTCAAGTGAAGCATTCACTTTCTATTTTTGCTTTATCATGCTTGTTATCAATGTTTGATGTCTTTGAAACTAGATCTTTTAGGCAAGGTGGGTTCACGGATGAACAACAAAAACATTATAAGGAACACCGCTTGTCACAAAAAGGGATACACTTATGGGAGCAAATTAATAAATTGCATGACTATGCTAAAAACTTGTACTCCACCTATCTTGCCGCTGTAGGAGGTATAAACATCTCCCTTTTCAATGTGAGTATAATGATAATGTTACCATATATTCTTATGTTAAGGGAAATTACGAATTATATGATGTGGAACAAATTGAAGAATTTATTGCTTGGAAGGGTGCATTCGAAATTGCCTATTTGCTTGAAAGTATTGATGATGCACCTTATAAATATGAGATTTATGTTATACTTGAATATTACTTTGATAATTACAAGGATTCTAATTACTACATAATGGAATATCTTAATAAATTCTCTCAACCTAAGGAAGATACTAATGCCTTGCAAGAACCTATGGAAGAAGAAACTGCTGAATGTGGAAGCTCATTGGATGAAAAAGAGGAGGAGAGTGATGATAAATAGGAGGAAGAGTGGAGCTACCCATGTCTACCTCCCAATGATAGTAACTCTTTAACTCATACATTATTTGATGAAATTGATACTTGCTATACTTGTGACCCTGATACTACTATGAATGAAACTTGTGAGAATGATATTGCTACTATTATGTGTGATAATCCATGCTACTTGGATAAACCTTATGATAATGCTTTTGATGATGGTCCTATGTTACTTGATGTTATAAATTATAATGCTACTGAAAATAGGATTGATATAATGTGTCCTATACCTTTTAAGAGTGATCAATCATCTTGTTTTACTATTGCTAAAAGTGGGAAAATAGAAGAGCTGATTTTAAATTTTGATCCCACTATTTTTTAGCTTGATATGAATTGTGTGCTTTTAGCCCATGACAAACATGCTTTATGTGATAATTATATTGTTGAGTTTGTTCATGATGCTACAAAAAATTATTATGAGAGATTAAAATATGGTTGTAGTAATTTTCATATTACTAAAACACCTCTCTTTTTGTTGAAAATTTTGAAGTTGCTCTTGTTCTACCTTCCCATGATTTCTAGTTTGAGCTTCTTTGATTTATTTCTTTACAAGATTCCTATGCATAGGAATTGGGTTAGACTTAAATTTGTTTTATTATTGCTTCTTGATGCTCTCTTTTGCTTCAATTCATACTCCTTATGTGAGCATCTACTTGAGTTGACCTTTTATGCCTAGCTGACAGACGTTAAAGAAAAGCGCTACCGGGAGACAACCCGTTTTATTCCGCTGTTTTCAACCTGTTTTCCTTAGTTTTATTTGGTGTTCTTTGCACCTGGGTTTTTTCTATTTCCTTAGCAACCCCGGTGTATCTTTTCTTTTGAGTTTTTGTTGAGCCAAGTAAAGCCTCTAGTGGAAAGTTGAGGCTATATTTCGGATTTCCGCGCAGGAAACAGATTTCTGCTGTCCACTGTTAATTCCGTTAAAAATCACAGAAAATTCAAAATGACCTGATCTTTTTTGTGCTTAATCCTGAGTTATATACGCAATTTTTCTTAGAAAACCAATTTTTCATTTGAGCAACAAAAGATTTTTTTAAAAATCGATCTTTACCTGCTGTTCTATTTTGACAGATTTCTGCCATTTATCGCATTTGCATCTTAATCCCTTTCTTTTGGTGTTCTTTTGAGAAAAAGAGTTTTAAAATAAGTTGTGACAGTAGATAATGTGTTATTGAGTGTTATACTTGTGTTGAAACTGAACCATGTGAATTTATTATTTCAATTGCACTAACGTTGCTAATGAAGATTGTGAGAATTTTGATGTGAAGGAAGTTTTCAAGGGTCAAGAGAAGAGGATGATATGATGTGATCAAGAAGAGTGAAAAGCCTAAGCTTGGGGATTCCCCGGTGGTACATCCAAGAAAATTACAAGAAGACTCAAGCATCTAAGCTTGGGGATGCCCAAGGCATCCTCTTCTTCATCAACAAATTATCAGGTCACTTCTAGTGAAACTATATTTTTATTCGGTCGCATCTTATGTGCTTTACTTGGAGCGTCTTTTATTTTTGTTTCAGTTTGTTTTTGCTTTTGATTTCAGTTTGTTTTTACTTTTTCAATAAGCTTGGTTGGACCCCAGCATTCTTTTATTGGAGAGTGACACGCTCCGCTTTTTCATGAGAATACTTTGTATTCTTAATCTCTGTCAAGCTGCTGCATTTATTTAGCTCCTGTTTTGCATGCATCTCTTATTAAATCTGTTAGTTTTAGTAGTGTTATGTGAGTACTCTCATGTTTTCTTGCTGTATCATAAAGAGTATTTTTGTTAAAGCATGTTTTGTATGGTGCTTGTTGGGAGAAAGAAACCGCTGCTTGAAGTAGAAGCTTGTATAGACCGTGGCTAGGACTTTTTTTTTGCCATGTTGAATGTTATTTTAGTTTTAAATCCTTGTGGTTATTGAGTAGCATGATTAGCCTCAAATATCTGAGAGTTTTTAATATGTCTTGAAAGATTCATGAGTTGTTCTTGTCATAGTAAAGCATCAATATATGGTATTCTCTTTTGAATGTTTTATTTGGTTGACTTGGCGCATGCTCACACCATGTTTATGACTACAAACCAGTCACGAATAGCCTCCATGACCACTTAGTTTTTGAACTTGTGATACTGCTTATGTTTTAATTAATGATGCTTATGTCGCTATGCATGATTATGGATCTTATGCTCTCTTGATTTGTCGCTCCCAGTCTTTTGATAGCCTCCACCTGTACTGAGTATGAGCTCTACTCGTGCATCCAAACTCCCTTAAACCAATGTTTTCCCCATTGTGTCCACCATACCTACCTACATGTGGTATTTAACTACCACTCCAAGTAAATTTCTCATGTGTTACCTTTAAAACCTTCAAAATTACTCCTGCTTTATGTCCCTGTTTTTGCTCATGAGAACATAAATAGAGAATCTTTATCTCAATTGTTGATTGGATTTCACACCCTGGACTAGTGGCTTCATCCGCTTATCCAAATGATAGAAGAGCTGACAGCGGGGTGCCCAGCCCCAAATTAATGCATAAAAATTCTCTTCACTATTTTTTCCCTTGATTTATCAGTCAAAGCATAATTGTGTAAACAAAAGAGAAAGAGGGATGACCTTCTATACCAGTTGCGTCCTTCACCGTGGGAGCCTCTCTTGTGAATCCAGTTGACTTGTGACGTACTGTATTTTTTGTTTACCATTTGTTGACATTAGCATACATCTCCCAAAATATAGACACTCCTCCACGGTATGTGATTGTTGGCAGGCACCCGAGGATTCAGTTAGCCATGGTTTGTGAAAGATGGATGGGAGGAGTGTCAAAGTTTTAATACCTCTGTTTAATAAAATAAAAGCTCTAGCACATGAGTGATCCCCGCTTCCCTCTGCGAAGGGCCTTTCTTTTACTTTTATGTTGAGTCTCCATCTTCTAACTTTATGCACAGTTGAGAGAGCATTTTTGCCATTCTGAGTTCTATGTGCATTTGTCCCATAAGTATCAATAATTACTTCATGATGTGATATTATTTGTTCTTAAATTATTTGTTCTAGTCTTCCCCATGAACTTTGAAGGTGTCCTGGCATTTATGTTTTGCCCCACTCTTAAGGACTATCGAAATATCACTTTGCCATGATTTCTCTATACCTGAAACAAACGTTTACCTTTCTTTGCATTATTATTCATGATCCTTTATTTGAGTTACTCTTCGTGATGCAAAGTAATTGCTATGCTTTATTATTAAAGATTTATTTATCATGCCTGTGTTTAAAGTTTTATGATCTCAGCGTGCATATGCTTTCACATTAGACTGATCAAGTTTATGTTAGTAGCATGTCACCTCAGAAATTATTGTTTTATCGTTTACCTACTCGAGGACGAGTAGGAACTAAGCTTGGGGATGCTTGATACGTCTCCAACGTATCTATAATTTCTGATGCTCCATGATCATATTTTGCCAATTGCTACTTGTTTTCTCCCTTATTTATAGCATTTTATATGTTTTCCGGGACTAACCTATTAACAAGATGCCAAGTGCCAGTTCCCTGTTTTCTGCTGTTTTTGGTTTCAGAAAATTTGTTCTGCAAACATTCTCGGAATTGGACCCCACAAAGCCCGAAGTTCCTATTTCCCCCGGAAGCATCCAGAACACCGAAAAGGAGTCGAAGACGGGCAACGGGGGGCCACACCATAGGGTGGCGCGAGTCCCCCTGGTTGCGCCACCTATGGGTGTGAGGCCCCTTGAGCTCCACCGTCTTTGTCCTTTCGCCTATTTAACCCCCCGGATGGAAAACCCTAAACACCTGATCAATAATCCCCCGAAAAGTTCCACAGCCGCCGTCACCGTCAACCCTAGATCAGGGGGGTTCTGAAGCTGTTTCCGGCACCCTGCCGGAGAGGAGATCATCACCGGAGGCTTCTACATTGTCGCACCCGGACTTCTAGAGGATACTCGCAGTTCTGTTGAACAGTAATGGATTGGATTACGGGGCTTACCGGCACCCGCATCTCTTACGAGTAGGCCAACACACGTATGTGTGACAACCAACCCCTATCTGTTCATCGTCTACGTAAACCATCCCATAGAAATCAGGATACTACCATTGACGTACTTCATACCATACACACATGGTACGTCAACGACGTTTAACAGAATGATAGCACAACATATCTCTAAGACACAAATAGATAGAAATAAGTGGCAAATAGCTCTCACTAGAGCAGAGATAGCAAATACAATCATCCAGAGGACACATGTCCCAACAAGTCATCATTACATCACAGCGGAAGCATTCAACAGGTCTGAGTACAGACAAATCCAAATAGGCTTAAGAAGCCGGAAACGAAAAGACGGAGCCCATCCACGAAGTTTCGGATCCTGCCCGGGTCCGCTATCTACTCGTCAGCAGCCTCGTCATACTCCACGTAGTAGCCACCATGGGGATCCTCGTAAGCGTAGTCTGCGGAAACCACAGCCCCAAAGGGGTCAGTACATAAACGTACTCAAGAAAGACTCACAGTTCACCAAAGTGTAACCCGTCAACACCAAGCACAGATGCTTTGGGTTCAACGGAAGAAATGGGTGATACAAAAGATGCGGCAGCGGGCTGCACTAACCAGCTATAGATACATACTACAACTTCCGGCTATCAGAGAGGAGATAAGGTAGCGTATCGTAACCAACTACAACTAACTCCAAACAAACCCATCCTGGATCTCGCCCCTTATCCAAAGAAGCAATCCGAGGATAACTCACACGGTTGGATTAATGATGGTTCAGGTTGTTGTGTCAATAAACCTATTACTAGTCAAGTTATTATCGTTAGGTGTAAGTTGTCTGAGTACTTGTTAGCCAGTACTTTCACCAAGTCGTCACATAACCGCGGACAACACGACTTCTCGAGAAGATTCATCCCTGCAGGGTGTGCTCCAGTACCCATACACACTCAAGCCACCAACTAAAACTCAGGTTGGCTTGACACGACTCGAACCATCTCTACAGCCTGTCCTAGGAGCCACGGAGCTATAAGGTCCCAGCCACGCAGCCGAATACTCAGTGCAAGTGTGCAAAACTCCTGTAGGACGCAACACCCCGGCAATACAGGCCTCGCACTATATGTGTGCGTCATCATCATCATCAGTAACCATGGGAGCGACCCATTTATGCGTATGAGCCAAATGGAACACCCGAACTAAGTGTGGCTCTTCGGACAAACTGCGGATCAGATCAAAGTCGAGGGGGGTTCCATACCACCACCCGTATGCGGTGAGCACGCTCATCATGGATCAGTAGACAAGACTCTTTTCCTAATTAGGGTCGACACTAGGAGGCCTCAAAACCACGCTGGGCCTCCTGCCGGTGCCTTATCATCAAATTATTATTACCCATAACATTAACGGGTTGATTGGCTAACATCGAGCCCCAGAACATAATAAAATATGGTAACAGAAAGTAACGGGTAACAGACTCGAGCAGAAACAACCCTAAGCATGCTAGTAAGACACGGGCAACAACCAATGGGGTTATAGGTGTGGAGGTGAGGCTATATCAGGGTTAAGGATAACATGTGATAGGATCGAACAGAAGCAACGATTCCTAGGGCTAGCAGAAATAGACAACGGAAAGTATCGGTATCCAATGTTGAAAGGAACACAATGGTTCATGTGAGTGAATACTTGCCTGCAAGCTCAGCAGCCTGGTACTAGGCTAGATCCTCAGAAGGGGTGTCGTAAGATCGTCTGTCTCAACGTCGTCGTCTATTCGAGAAGAAACAAACAAACAACGCAGAGAGACAAACAATCAATAACATGGCATAATGCACAATCATGGGATGATGCATGTCAATTTAATTGATGCATCAGAATAAACTAGTTGACAAGATAACATGTTTAAATGGACCCATATGCAATTTGGATTGCATATGGAAGGCCCATGATTTAAGGTTGAAATAATTATTTTACAACTAATCAACAGGTGAAAGTGGATTAGTATGATGCATGGATGAGGAAAACAGAAAAATAACAACAATGGAATCAATGGGAAATAAGGTTTACCAATTTTGGAATTTTATTTATTAAGTTATGGAATTTTGGTTCTTTAAAGGTGTTACACAAGCATTTGTTGCTTTCACCAATTTTAATTGTTCAAAATAGATAACAAATTTCATATTTGGATTAAATAAAATTCATATTTGAAAAGGTTATGTTTTTCTGGTTTGAAAACATATTTTATATGCTCAAAAAGAAATTAATTTGACTAAGTTATGAATTTAGCAATTTTAAATGAATTAAACAAGGTTTAAATTATTTAAGCAATTTTAATTATTCAAATCATGAAAAAAAAAATATTTGGTTAGGTGGTTTAATTTGACATGGAAAACATATTTTATTTGTGACATTTGGATTAATATTGAATTAGTTATGGAATTAAGCAAATGTGAAAGGAATAGTTTGAATTTTGAAATTTGAAAACATTTGCAATGCTCAAAACAGAAAACAATTGATTTAAATAGGTAGAGAATTAAATTTGGTTCAGAAAGCATATTTTATTTGTATTATTTGGAGTTGGGATTTAAAAGTTATTTGAGTTTTGTTTTTAGGGACTAAACTGTGAAAAAAACTGGACTGAAAAATAAAAGAAAAAGGGCAGAACAATTACTGCACCACGCAGTGACCTACATAGGCCACTGCCAGTGGGGCCAGCGCCACTGTGGCGCCTAGGTGGCGTGGCTGGAGGTTGACGTGGCCTCCAGGGCCACTGACGCGCGGGGCCCAGCGCGCGCGCGTGGAAAGGAAAAATTGGGAGGCGAAAATGCCTCCCGCGGGACTCGAACCCACGACCCTGGGCGAGCGAGCGCGCGTGTGTTGCCAGTGCGGCTCGGTGCGTTTGCTTGTTAGGTATGGGTAGCGAAGGAGGTTATCCTTCAGACAGCGCGCTAACTGAATTTTTCTTTTGCAGGTTCAGGTTACTGAATCTTCGACGGAGGAAAACAGCGAACGCCAGCGGCCGTGGCTCGCTGCGCTACCCGCGGTGGCGCGCGGTGCTAGTGGGCGGCGTGTGCGGCTGCGGTCGTGCGAGGGCAGAGAGGAGGGAGAAGAGGAAGGTGGCGAGGGGCTCACAGCGAGGAAGAACGGAGGAGGGCGGTGGCGATCGGTGGTGGCGATGGTGGCGGAAACGGGGACGGCGGCGGCGCTCCCGGTGCTCCCGGCCACTGCCGAGTGGTCGAGGACGAAGGGGAGGCCGAGGGGACTCCGTTCCCGGCCCTAAACTGGCCGGTGGAGCGTCGTGTCGACGGCGGCGAGCCGGAGAGGGCGGCGGTGGTGGAGGACCTCGGTGTGGTTCAGAGCAACAGAGAAGAAAAAGGGCAGAGAGATGGAGGAAGGAGCTGTGGCGCGAGGGAGAAGGAGGGAGGAAGAAAATTAGGGCACGGGGGAGCTGCTCGAGGCTAGGTTAAGAGGAGGAGGTGGGCGAGCTCCTGGCCGTTGCCCTCTGCAACTGCTAACGTGGCTGCCCCCGATGTTCAGCCGTACGAAGGTAAGTGACGATCGAGGGGGTAGCAGGCCAGGGGAAGGTGGGCTGGCCCAAATGGGCTGGATGCCCTTTCCCCCCTCTCTTTCTTTTTATTCTTTTCTGTTTATTACTTTTTTTTTGCTGAAAAGGAATTAGGGAGAAAAGGAGAGGTTTTTGTGGTTGGAAAATTTTAGAGATAATTTGTAATGAGTTACTTGTTATAAAAACAGCAATGCAACATTTTGCTTCCCAAATAAATTTAATTGATGTTGTTGTTTGGAAATTAAATGATTTTAAGTGAATTTTGATATTAATGAATAAGTGAAACTTAATCAATGTAAAGTGTTTAATTTCAATTTTAATGGAACAACTTATTTGTTTGTTTTGTAGTTGTTATTTGAAACATGTAACATAACAAGTATGAATAAAGGTTTGAATTTTTGTTTGGAATTCATATAGAAAACAAATGGAAACAAATGAAATCAAATACAAAACAAATGCAAACAAAAAGCAATGAATATGATGACATGATGCAAAACAATAATAAAACAAGAAACAAACATTCTAAAGGGATATTTTCATACTTGGGATGTTACAAAACGCCCCCCCTTGAAGGAATCGCGCCCCGAGATTCCTACTGAGAAGAGAAAAGGTCCGGATACTTCTTGCAAAGATCCTCTTCGGTCTCCCACGTTGCCTCTTTATCAGAGTGATGAGACCACTGCACTTTTAAGAACTTGGTGCTCTTGTTGCGAGTCTTACGCTCGGTCTCATCGAGAATTCGAACAGGGTGCTCCTCATAAGAGATATCTTCTTGCAGTTCATTGGAATCATGATCAACAGCACGATCTGGATCTTTGAAACACCTCTTGAGCTGTGACACGTGAAACACATCGTGCACCTTGGATAGTTTTTCTGGAAGTTCAAGACGATAGGCATTTTCCGCACGCCTTGAGAGAATGTTGAAAGGACCAATGTATCTTGGTGCCAGCTTTCCTTTCACACCAAAACGATGAGTGCCTCTGAGGGGAGTTACATGGAGATATGCTTTGTCACCAGGTGCATAGATCATATCCCTGTGCTTGCTGTCATAGTAGCTTTTCTGACGAGACTGAGCAATCTTGAGATTGTCACGAATGATGCGAACTTTCTCTTCGGCTTCCTTAACAATGTCAGGGCCTAAGAGTGAACGTTCACCAGCTCCAGACCAATTGATTGGACTCCTGCATCTGCGGCCATAGAGAGCTTCAAATGGTGCCATGCCTAGGCTTGCCTGGAAGCTGTTGTTGTAGGAGAATTCAGCATATGGAAGACATTCCTCCCATTTCATGCCAAAGGAGAGACCACATGCTCTGAGCATATCCTCGAGAATCTGATTGACTCTTTCGACTTGCCCTTGAGACTGAGGGTGATAAGCTGTGCTGAACAGAAGTTTGGTGCCCAATGCTTCTTGAAAGCTTTTCCAAAAATGGGAAGTGAATATGCTTCCACGGTCTGAGCTTATTTCCAATGGAACACCATGAAGAGGAACAATCTTTGCTGTCTAGAGTTCTGCTAACTGGCTAGCTGAGATTGTTTCTTTGACAACAAAGAAGTGAGCTACCTTAGTGAGACGATCAATAACAACGAAGATTGCATCGTTGCCCCTCTTGGACTTTGGAAAAGCAGTGACGAAGTCCATTTCAATCATGTCCCACTTCCACTCAGGGATTTTCATAGGTTGGAGAAGACCGGCTGTTTTCTGATGAACTGCCTTAACACGTTGACAAACGTCGCATTCAGAAACGTATTGAGCAATTTCACGTTTCATGCCAGTCCACCAATACAGTGTCTTGAGGTCCTGGTACATCTTTGTACTTCCAGGGTGTATGGAGAGAGGAGTTTCATGACCTCCTTGAGAATAACATCTTTGAGACTTTGAATTTGAGGAACTGCAATGCGTCCTTCGAAGAACACAGTTCCCTTGTCATCAATTGAGAAGCACTCATACTTCACATTGCCTGCTTTGATGTTATTTGCAATCTTCTTGATCTCAGCATCACGAAGTTGTTCAGAACGAATCTTGTCCTCAAGAGTTGGACTGGTTGTCAAATTTGCAAGATAACCTTGAGGAACAAGATCAAGGTTGAGCTTCTGGAATTCTTCATGAAGAGGAGGTTGGCTTTCCATAATCATGAGATTATTGCAATACGACTTGCGACTGAGAGCATCGGCCATAACATTAGCCTTGCCTGGAGTGTAAGAAATGGTAAGATCAAAGTCTTTAATCTTTTCAATCCATCTCATTTGCCTGAGGTTTAGATCTGGTTGAGTGAAGATGTATTTCAGACTCTTACGATCGGAAAAGATTTCAGTGCGATTACCCAACAAGTATTGCCTCCATTTCTTGAGGGCAAACACAACTGCTGCAAGTTCTAGATCATGAGTGGGATAATTGAGCTCATGTGCGTTCAACTGACGTGAAGCATAAGCCACAACTTGACGTTCTTGCATAAGAACTGCTCCTAGACCTTGGAGAGAAGCATCACAGAATATCTGGAAAGGTTTGGTAGTATCTGGGCCAACCAGAACTGGTGTAGAAGTGAGTTTAGTCTTCAGGAGATTGAAACTTTCATCACATTGTGGAGACCAAACGAACTTCTTGTCCTTCTTTGTGAGATCAGTGAGAGGTTTGGCAATCTTGGAGAAGTTTTGGACGAAGCGACGACAATAGCTAGCCAAACCAAGGAAACTTCTGACTTGCTTCACCGTCTTAGGAGGTTTCCAATCAACACTTGCCTTAACCTTTTCTGGATCAATGGCTATGCCCTTGGCAGAGATGATATGACCAAGGTAAGCAACTTCTGGAATCCAGAACTCACATTTGGAGAATTTGGCATAGAGACGATGCTCGCGAAGTTTCATGAGAGTGAGACGAAGATGTTCTTCATGCTCTTCCTCGGATTTTGAGTAGACAAGAATGTCATCAAGATATACCACAACGAACTTGTCGAGGTATTCATGGAAGACAGAATTCATGAGTCGAGAGAAGGTCGCCGGTGCATTGGTGAGACCAAAGGACATGATGGTGTATTCATATAGACCGTAGCGAGTGGTGAAAGCTGTTTTTGGAATATCTTCCTTTCTGATCTTTATTTGATGGTAACCCATTCTCAAGTCCAGCTTGGAGAATATTGAGGCTCCAGCAAGTTGATCAAAAAGATCATCGATACGAGGAATTGGATACTTGTTTTTGATGGTTTTCTCGTTAAGAGGACGATAGTCAACAACGAGTCTCTTTGTTTGATCCTTCTTCGCAACGAACAGAGTTGGGCAACCCCAAGCCGAGGAACTAGGTTGAATGTAACCTTTCTCCATGTACATATCGATTTTCTCCTTCAACAACTTCAGTTCACGAGGAGCTATCTTGTATGGATGCTTAGAGATTGGAGCAGTACCTGGTTCAAGTTTGATGACGAACTCAACTGCTCTGTCCGGAGGCATTCCTGGCAACTCTTCTGGAAAGACGTTAGGGAATTCGCAAACCACCGGAATAGTTTCAATAGATGTTAGAGGATTTGCATTGAGGGTGTAGAGTTGAACAACTGGATTTTCAGCATGGAAGTAGACTATCTGGCCAGAAGGGTGTGTGATTTTGACAGACTTAGCAGGACAATCAATGACTGCTTTGTTGGCTACCAGCCAATCCATCCCAAGAATGACATCAATATCTAAAGAGTGGAGAGCTATCAAAGATGCCTGGAATGGAAGGTTTCCAATTGTGATCTCGATGTTCTGGCTAAGTTTATTGCTTTGCCAGCTAGATCCCGGTGATTTCACTAGGAGAGGGATAAACAACTGTTCGAAGTTTATTTTACTGTTGTTTGCAAAGTTTTGAGAGATGAAAGAGTGTGAAGCACCAGAATCGAACAAGACCTTAGCACGAAACGAGTTCACCAGAAGTGTGCCCATTACAACCTCTGGAGATTCTTCTGCTCCCTCGGCGTTGACATGGTTCACCCTCACAGTTCTCAAGACAGACTTGTTTCTGTTGCGGGGCCTAGGCGAAGAAGTGTGTATCACCACATGATTGACATTAGAGATAGGTAGTGATGGTAGCTTGTTCTGCGGGCACTTGTAGGAGTAGTGTCCTGGTAGACCGCACTTGAAGCATGTACTAGCAGAACGAGGAGCTGTTGGACTTGGCTGAGATGGAGCACCTCCTAAAGATACCACTGGGGTGGGAGGGCGGGCAAGAAATCCTGCCGGGCTTGGCAAGCACATGGGCGGTGTTGGAGTGGTATATGGAACCCAAACTCTTCGTTTTTGTGGAGGCATTATAGCTTTTGAAAGATTAGCCTGTTCACGAGAGTGCTTACGAGATTCCTCAACCAACTTGCGCCCATGCTCTTCATTTAGAGCGATGTTGATGAGGTCCTCAAAATTCTTGGCCTTGACGTTGGTGAGAGCACACTTGAGTTCCGGGTTGAGACCCCTGCGGAACTTTGCCATCTTTCTCGCTTCCGTGGAGATTTCATCTCCGACGTAGCGAGCCAGACGATTGAACTCTCTTTGGTATTTGAGAACGTCCAAATTGCCTTGTGTGAAAGAATAGAATTCCTCACGCATTTTCTCCATGAGCCCATCGGGAATGTGATGGCGCACGAAGGCTTGCTTGAAATCCTCCCATGTGATTGCCACACTAGAACCTCTCATTTCTTGGAAGTTCTCCCACCAAGACATGGATTGCCCACGGAGAAGGTAGGTCACGTAAGGAACACGGTCCTCGTCAGCCACATGAGCTACCATAAGAGTACGGTTCATTTCACGGAGCCAGTCATCAGCATCCAATGGTTCGGAGGAGGTATCAAACGTGCGCGGATTGAGCTCAAGGAACTCCCGAATAGACACACGGGCGTTGCCATTACTCCCAAGGTCTTGGTTCTGCTGCATCTGCCTTATAACTTGTGTCATCTGAGACAGCACTTTCCCCATCTCGGGTGGCAGTGTGGGTTCTTCGTCACCACTTTCCATCCTGAAGAGGATACCAAGATTAACACACTAACCGGATAACAAAATCCAATATAAGTGCTTAAAAGGATTACTTCAGACGGTAAGTCGACAGCATAGAACAATGGATGGAGGTTAACAACGGATTAACAGATAAGTTGTTACAACGGAAGAGAAGATTTGTGAAGGACGATATCGAAGCAACAACTGGGAAACAGGAGACCACAAACACCTGAGGTACTACGGAGAAACCCATCCGGGCTTCTAAAGGATCAATATCTACTGCTTAAGGAATAGTGGATCTGCTTCCGGGGCTTATTTTCCACCGTTCTCAATCGTGAGTAGGCAACATGATAAATCATGTCACAACCACCTCCATTCCTATGGTCTAGTAGATATAACCATCCTAGAGAAACCAGGATTCGTGAAATCCTAACTTGAAAGTTTAGATGAGAAGAGAAAAACAACGTTGCACTTCCTTACCAGAAAAGGGAGGGTGGGTGGGGAAAGAAATAAAATGGCAGAATTCCTACTCTCACGTTTCATTTTTCCTATATAGCTACAAAATAGTTTCTAGACTCAACTGCGACCAGTAAAAGGGATCCTACAGGCAGACAGGCTCTGATACCATTTGTCGCACCCGGACTTCTAGAGGATACTCGCAGTTCCGTTGAACAGTAATGGATTGGATTACGGGGCTTACCGGCACCCGCATCTCTTACGAGTAGGCCAACACACGTATGTGTGACAACCAACCCCTATCTGTTCATCGTCTACGTAAACCATCCCATAGAAATCAGGATACTACCATTGACGTACTTCATGCCATACACACATGGTACGTCAACGGCGTTTAACAGAATGATAGCACAACATATCTCTAAGACACAAATAGATAGAAATAAGTGGCAAATAGCTCTCACTAGAGCAGAGATAGCAAATACAATCATCCAGAGGACACATGTCCCAACAAGTCATCATTACATCACAGCGGAAGCATTCAACAGGTCTGAGTACAGACAAATCCAAATAGGCTTAAGAAGCCGGAAACGAAAAGACGGAGCCCATCCACGAAGTTTCGGATCCTGCCCGGGTCCGCTATCTACTCGTCAGCAGCCTCGTTATACTCCACGTAGTAGCCACCATGGGGATCCTCGTAAGCGTAGTCTGCGGAAACCACATCCCCAAAGGGGTCAGTACATAAACGTACTGGCAAGCAAGACTCACAATTCACCAAAGTGTAACCCGTCAACACCAAGCACAGATGCTTTGGGTTCAACGGAAGAAATGGGTGATACAAAAGATGCGGCAGCGGGCTGCACTAACCAGCTACAGATACATACTACAACTTCCGGCTATCAGAGAGGAGATAAGGTAGCGTATCGTAACCAACTACAACTAACTCCAAACAAACCCATCCTGGATCTCGCCCCTTATCCAAAGAAGCAATCCGAGGATAACTCACACGGTTGGATTAATGATGGTTCAGGTTGTTGTGTCAATAAACCTATTACTAGTCAAGTTACTATCGTTAGGTGTAAGTTGTCTGAGTACTTGTTAGCCAGTACTTTCACCAAGTCGTCACATAACCGCGCACAACACGACTTCTCGAGAAGATTCATCCCTGCAGGGTGTGCTCCAGTACCCGTACACACTCAAGCCACCAACTAAAACTCAGGTTGGCTTGACACGACTCGAACCATCTCTACAGCCTGTCCTAGGAGCCACGGAGCTATAAGGTCCAATCCACGCAGCCGAATACTCAGCGCAAGTGTGCAAAACTCCCGCAGGACGCAACACCCCGGCAATACAGGCCTCGCCCTATATGTGTACGTCATCATCATCATCAGTAACCATGGGAGCGACCCATTTATGCGTATGAGCCAAATGGAACACCCGAACTAAGTGTGGCTCTTCGGACAAACTGCGGATCAGATCAAAGTCGAGGGGGGTTCCATACCACCACCCGGATGCGGTGAGCACGCTCATCATGGATCAGTAGACAAGACCCTTTTCCTAATTAGGGTCGACACTAGCAGGCCTCAAAACCACGCCGGGCCTCCTGCCGGTGCCTTATCATCAAATTATTATTACCCATAACATTAACGGGTTGATTGACTAACATCGAGCCCCAGAACATAATAAAATATGGTAACAAAAAGTAACGGGTAACAGACTCGAGCAGAAACAACCCTAAGCATGCTAGTAAGACACGGGCAACAACCAATGGGGTTATAGGTGTGGAGGTGAGGCTATATCAGGGTTAAGGATAACATGTGATAGGATCGAACAGAAGCAACGATTCCTAGGGCTAGCAGAAATAGACAACGGAAAGTATAGGTATCCAATGTTGAAAGGAACACAATGGTTCATGTGAGTGAATACTTGCCTGCAAGCTCAGCAGCCTGGTACTAGGCTAGATCCTCAGAAGGGGTGTCGTAAGATCGTCTGTCTCAACGTCGTCGTCTATTCGAGAAGAAACAAACAAACAACGCAGAGAGACAAACAATCAATAATATGGCATAATGCACAATCATGGGATGATGCATGTCAATTTAATTGATGCATCAGAATAAACTAGTTGACAAGATAACATGTTTAAATGGACCCATATGCAATTTGGATTGCATATGGAAGGCCCATGATTTAAGGTTGAAATAATTATTTTACAACTAATCAACAGGTGAAAGTGGATTAGTATGATGCATGGATGCGGAAAACAGAAAAATAACAACAATGGAATCAATGGGAAATAAGGTTTACCAATTTTGGAATTTTATTTATTAAGTTATGGAATTTTGGTTCCTTAAAGGTGTTACACAAGCATTTGTTGCTTTCACCAATTTTAATTGTTCAAAATAGATAACAAAGTTCATATTTGGAAAGTACACAAAATTTTAGGTGGAATACATGTTCCAATTATTGAAATAGGAATTAGAATGAATTACTTATGAATTAAACAAGTTTAACAAGATTTAATTGGATTTAAATCAAATATTGATATTAATTGAATTTTATTTGTTCAAAACATTAAATAAAATTCATATTTGAAAAGGTTATGTTTTTCTGGTTTGAAAACATATTTTATATGCTCAAAAAGAAATTAATTTGACTAAGTTATGAATTTAGCAATTTTAAATGAATTAAACAAGGTTTAAATTATTTAAGCAATTTTAATTATTCAAATCATGAAACAAAATTTATATTTGGTTAGGTGGTTTAATTTGACATGGAAAACATATTTTATTTGTGACATTTGGATTAATATTGAATTAGTTATGGAATTAAGCAAATGTGAAAGGAATAGTTTGAATTTTGAAATTTGAAAACATTTGCAACGCTCAAAACAGAAAACAATTGATTTAAATAGGTAGAGAATTAAATTTGGTTCAGAAAGCATATTTTATTTGTATTATTTGGAGTTGGGATTTAAAAGTTATTTGAGTTTTGTTTTTAGGGACTAAACTGTGAAAAAAACTGGACTGAAAAATAAAAGAAAAAGGGCAGAACAATTACTGCACCACGCAGTGACCTACATAGGCCACTGCCAGTGGGGCCAGCGCCACTGTGGCGCCTAGGTGGCGTGGCTGGAGGTTGACGTGGCCTCCAGGGCCACTGACGCGCGGGGCCCAGCGCGCGCGCGTGGAAAGGAAAAATTGGGAGGCGAAAATGCCTCCCGCGGGACTCGAACCCGCGACCCTGGGCGAGCGAGCGCGCGTGTGTTGCCAGTGCGGCTCGGTGCGTTTGCTTGTTAGGTATGGGTAGCGAAGGAGGTTATCCTTCAGACAGCGCGCTAACTGAATTTTTCTTTTGCAGGTTCAGGTTACTGAATCTTCGACGCAGGAAAACAGCGAACGCCGGCGGCCGTGGCTCGCTGCGCTGCCCGCGGTGGCGCGCGGTGCTAGTGGGCGGCGTGTGCGGCTGCGGTCGTGCGAGGGCAGAGAGGAGGGAGAAGAGGAAGGTGGCGAGGGGCTCACAGCGAGGAAGAACGGAGGAGGGCGGTGGCGATCGGTGGTGGCGACGGTGGCGGAAACGGGGACGGCGGCGGCGCTCCCGGTGCTCCCGGCCACTGCCGAGTGGTCGAGGACGAAGGGGAGGCCGAGGGTACTCCGTTCCCGGCCCTAAACTGGCCGGTGGAGCGTCGTGTCGACGGCGGCGAGCCGGAGAGGGCGGCGGTGGTGGAGGACCTCGGTGTGGTTCAGAGCAACAGAGAAGAAAAAGGGCAGAGAGATGGAGGAAGGAGCTGCGGCGCGAGGGAGAAGGAGGGAGGAAGAAAATTAGGGCACGGGGGAGCTGCTCGAGGCTAGGTTAAGAGGAGGAGGTGGGCGAGCTCCTGGCCGTTGCCCTCTGCAACTGCTAACGTGGCTGCCCCCGATGTTCAGCCATACGAAGGTAGGTGACGATCGAGGGGGTAGCAGGCCAGGGGAAGGTGGGCTGGCCCAAATGGGCTGGATGCCCTTTCCCCCCTCTCTTTCTTTTTATTCTTTTCTGTTTATTACTTTTTTTTTGCTGAAAAGGAATTAGGGAGAAAAGGAGAGGTTTTTGTGGTTGGAAAATTTTAGAGATAATTTGTAATGAGTTACTTGTTATAAAAACAGCAATGCAACATTTTGCTTCCCAAATAAATTTAATTGATGTTGTTGTTTGGAAATTAAATGATTTTAAGTGAATTTTGATATTAATGAATAAGTGAAACTTAATCAATGTAAAGTGTTTAATTTCAATTTTAATGGAACAACTTATTTGTTTGTTTTGTAGTTGTTATTTGAAACATGTAACATAACAAGTATGAATAAAGGTTTGAATTTTTGTTTGGAATTCATATAGAAAACAAATGGAAACAAATGAAATCAAATACAAAACAAATGCAAACAAAAAGCAATGAATATGATGACATGATGCAAAACAATAATAAAACAAGAAACAAACATTCTAAAGGGAGATTTTCATACTTGGGATGTTACATACATCACCATTCCTACCTCCGAAGTGATGCGTGAGTAGTTCATCCTTGGACTACGGGTTCGTAGATGTAGCTAGATGGTTGTCTTCTCCTCATATGCCTCCATGTTTAGATCTCGTGAGCTGCCTATCATGATCGAGATTGATCTTATGTAATTCTATATGTTTTGTTTGCTGGGATCCGATGAATATTGACCTTATGCCAAGTTTATTATAGTCTTTATTTGCTTATGCTATTTGTGATTTTGCATGCTTTCCGTTGCTAGTGGTTGCTCTGGCCAAGTAGTTGCTAGTGACTCCAAGAGGGAGTATTTATGCTCGATAGTGGGTTCATGCCTCCTCACCACCTTGCTCGAGTGACAGAAACGTGAAGGGGGATGTGTTGTTGACATTAGGGAGAAAAAATCGGTGAGAGTGCCCGCGTGCATAATCATTGCTTACATTACACACTTTGTTTAATGCAATTATCTGTTGCTTGGAACTTATTACCTAAGGGGGTTCAGATGGTAACCTGTGGGTGGATTATTAGTCATAGATGCAGATTGATGTCAGTCTATGTATATTGTTGTAATGCCCGCACTAAATATCATAGTAATCTTCATGTTATATTGTGCACTACGATGAAACCTCTATTTGTTAATTGCCCAGCTGTAATTTGTTCACCCAACATGCTATCTTTTATGGAGAGACACCACTAGTGAACCTATGAACCCCGGTCCATTTTCCACACTGTTAAACAAACCACAACTACTTACTGCTTTCTTTACTTACTGCAAGCATACATCATTTTCCACACTATATGTCTAATCTTTGTTTTCAGCAAGACCGGTGAGATTGACAACCTCACTGCACCGTTGGGACGAAGTATTTTGGTTGTGTTGTGTGCATGTTCCACGTTGTTGCTGACACCGGTGAAGCGCCAGCACCACCGTTAGTGGCATCAAGCTTCTTGAGATCCTCTTCCTCCTACTGGATTGATAACCTTGGTTCTTAACTGAGGGAAATTCTTGCCACTTGCTCATCGCACCGTCTTCTTGGGGTTTCCAACACACCATCCATAGCAGAAGTCAAAGAATTTCTGGCGCCGTTGCCAGGGGACTTAATCATCATCAAGAAGCCTCACCGTCAAGGCACCATCAAAGAGCATCAGGTCTCATGGTCTTACTCTTGTTGGCAAGAACCCTAGCCGGATAGGGATCATGCGGAACCGAGGCGGTAATCTCGGCGCCGAGTTGGCTAGAGATGGTAGAACTGCTAGTAAATCTGCTAGCTTTACTTCAAATGGTAGGCCCAAGTATAGTACTCCTGCTAAAACACTTAGGACGGTAGAGGCAGTTGCTGCCGAGTTGCCAAATCTAACCGGTGAAGCTCGCGCTAGGCAGGAGGACCAGCTTAATGAGCTTGTTCTTGAGGCTGGCAGGCAAAACGAGGCTTTCTGGAAGGCGAATCCGGGAGCCGGTGCGTCTCATGTTGTTCAGTCGCATGGGGAGAGATCCGGAGGCCAGGCCTCCTCGCCTCATCTTGGTGGTTGGAGATCTCGGAGTGTGAACTCCGGGAGACATAAACAGATCCAAGTGTATGACCCGGCTGTCGCTGGAAACAGTTAGCTGTAGAGCGGCAGTCTCGGCAAGAACATATTGCTCAAGGTGGTGGCCATAATGCTGCCCGAGTTCAGGAAGAGGGACAAGGAGGCAACCGATATGGCCCATCTCGGCACCCCGCTGCCAACCCGGTTCAGCCTCAGCCCGGTGCTGGACCTGCTGTTCAGCCACAAATGGCTGCCCCTGCGGTCAACCCGGTTCCCCAACCCGGTGTCGGATGACAGGAACAGTACAATGATGGTTACTCGGCAGTGGAGCAAGCTGGATATCAGAGAAATGATCTTTATGCTCATGCAGGAGGTGTTGGAGCTCGGTTGGGGGCACGAGTGCTGCAGCCGAGTGACGCAAGATACAAGCTGGACAGAATCTACCTGTCGGATGAGATGGAGTCGCGAGGCCCACTTGGACCGCTCTGTTTCGGTCCCAGAATCATGAACGAGGCGGTTGTGACCAAGTTCCAGTTGACAAGAGGGACCAAAACCTATTACGGCAGCACCAAGCCGGAAGACTGGTTGAATGACTATGTCACTGCCGTGCACATTGCTGGCGGTAACCGCAGATGGGCGGTGAGGTACGTGCCCCATATGTTGGAGGGCCTAGCCTGGATTTGGCTGAACAACTTGCCGAGAGATAGCTTCAATTGCTGGCTTGATTTCTCGGAGGCTTTCATCAGCAACTTCACCAACACCTACAAGAGGCCAAACCGGGCGCAGCAGCTCTCTACGTGCAAGCAGATGGAAGAGGAGACAGACCGAGAGTATCTAACTCGGTGGAGCACGTTGAGGAACACCTGTGAAGGTGTGAATGAGTCTCAGTCCATTGCCTGGTTTGCTCAAGGTTGCCGACATGGCAGCATGTGTGGCAGAAATTGCAAAGGGAGATGCCGAGTACACTAGCCGAGGCCATCAAGATTGCCGGTATGTATGCACTCGGAGATCCCACCAAGCCCTTGCTCGACTCGTTTGAGCCGAGAAGGAGGAACCACGAACATGATGGTGCTAGGCGTAATGATCGCCAAGATTACCGGAACAAGAGGAGAGATGACAAGCTGGATATCCGCTATGGCTCGGATCACGTAGCAGCGGTGGATCCGGATCAACCTGATGCAGGGAGCAGCCAAAGGCAAAAGAATGCTGGGCCCAGTATGGGAGAACCAGAACCACAACCAGAACTACAAGAAGCAGTGGACTGATCCCAAGCAGTCCGGAGATGCCCCACAAAGGTTTACCTTTGAGATGATGAGGGATGGGCCGTGCAGCTACCACACTCGGCATCCGAGTAGGCCGACAAACAATACTTCCCGACAGTGCAGCTGGTGGGACCGGATTAGAAGCGAGGGCTTTGGCCAATTGCCTCCTCCTCCACCTCTACCGCTCTCGGGTGCAAATTTTCAGCCTATCCGGGTAGTTGCTCCTAGACCTGCCGAGAACAAAGAAGGGAGAATGTGAATCAAGTGGTGCAGGGGGCCAACAACAACAACACCCGCAACAACTACTACAACAACAACCGCAACAACAACTTCAACCAGAACAACAACAACAATGCTGGTGGCGGAGGCCGAAATCAGTACCAGGAACACCATCAGAGTTACATGGTGTTCACCACCGATACAGGTAACAAGCAGAGCCTGCGCAGGCGGGCAATGGAAGTAAACGCAGTGATGCTGGTAGTACCGGATTAGATGCATTGGTGCGACCAAGATATCGTCTGGTCTCGGGCTGATCATCCCAGGATCATGCCCAACCCGGGTAGCTATGCCCTGGTGGTGGACCCAACCTTCATCAGGCCCAAGATGAATGTGAAGTTCAGCAAGGTGTTGATTTACAACGGCAACAACATCAACATTCTGTACCGAGATACCATGGAGAAACTCGGTTGCGGCAAAAACATGTTGCTACCCAGCCGGACTACCTTCCATGGCATTGTGCCAGGAGTATCTTGTGCTCCTATTGGGAGGGTTTGGATTGATGTGCTCTTTGGCACCAGGGAGAATTGCCGGACTGAGTGCTTGAAGTTCGAGGTAGTTGATCTCCAGATCCCTTATCATGCTCTTCTTGGCAGACCAGCTCTGTCCAAGTTCATGGCCTCTACTCATGCGTCCTATTTGAAGATGAAGCTTCCCGGCCCCAATGGCATTATCACCATCTCGGGTGATTACATCAGCTGGATCTCCGTTGGCCGAGTCAAAGGTCATTGGGCCGAGAAGAAGAAGATACACGAAGTGGTGGCCATGGCCCAGGCAGCTCAACTCGGCATGAACGGGATGCCTAGCTCTCAGGACGGTGCCACTTTCCAGGCCTCTTAGGAGACCAAGAAGGTACAGATTGACCCCGAGTTCCCAGAGTGTGTCGCCATTATTGGTGCCGGGTTGGAGGAGAAATAGGAAAGCGTGCTTATCCACTTCCTCCGTGAGAATAGGGATGTCTTTGCATGGTCCAATCGGGACCTGCCGGGTGTCCCGAGGGAGTTGGTTGAGCACTCTTTGCATGTGAGGCCGGATGCCAAGCCGGTAAAGCAAGCCGTGCGTCGTTTCGCTGCTGAAAGGAGAAAAGCCATTGGTGACAAGATCACAAGGCCATTAGCAAGCGGATTTATCATGGAGGTACTGCATCCGGATTGGCTGGCCAATCCGGTCATGGTAGAGAAGAAAAAGGATGATCCTATGGTCGCTGTGGTGTGGCGCATGTGTGTGGACTACACCGACTTGAACAAGGCCTGCCCCAAGGACCCATTCCCACTACCCCGAATAGATCAGGTGATTGACTCCACAGCCGGATGTGAACTTTTGTCTTTCATTGATGCATACTCTGGTTTCCACCAGATTCCCCTGAACCCGGCTGATCAAATAAAGACTGCTTTCATTACCCCGTACGGGGCTTATTGCTCTCATGTCATGTGCTTTGGGTTGAGAAATGCTCGGGCCACATACCAGAGGTGCATACAGAAATGCTTGCATGAGAAAATAGGCAAAAATGTGCAGGTGTATGTGGATGATACAGACCAAGGAGAAACACACACTCCTAGAAGATCCAAGAAACATTCACGAACTTGCGAAAGTAACGGATGAAGCTGAACCCGACCAAATGCACCTTTGGTGTCCCTGCAGGAAAGTTACTCGGTTTCCTCGTGTCCATCCGAGGTATCGAAGCCAACCCCTCCAAGATAAAAGTTATTGAGAGCATGTCTCTCCCGAGATCCTTGAAGGATGTGCGGAAATTTACTGGGTGTCTGGCTTCCCTTAGCCGGTTCATTGGGAGAATGAGCGAGAAGTCCTTACCTTTGTACCAGCTCATGAAGAAAAGTGACAAGTTTGTTTGGACACCACAAGACGATGTGGCTTTCCGAGAATTCAAGACCATGCTGGGTACAGCTCCAGTTCTGGCTTCCCCCTGCCTAAGGAGCCAATGTTGCTCTATATTGCAGCTACCAACCGGGTTGTCAGTGTGGTGGTGGTAGTGGAGCGAGAAGAGTAGGGCAAGTCGGTGCAGAGGCCGGTGTATTATCTCAGTGAGGTGATCTGTCACATCCCAATTTTGGAATACCTGTTAACACAATTGTTTTGCTAATTGCTTTACTAATAAACCTTGGTTGTGTTTGTTTGTGTTTGTTTAAGTGCAACTAAACAAACTTAAAAAGGATAGCAAAGAAGTAAACTAAAAATATTCAACATATTGTTCCAATGATAAAAATATTCAACATATTGTTCCAATGACCTTGGCAATATTTTCTAAAGTAAATATTGATCAAAGAGTTTTCCAAAAACATTTTATGAATCTCATACTTGTTGAATATAATTCCAAGACCTAAATTAATGAAGAGGAAACACTTAATAAAATTTCCATAAAGAAATATCAGAAAAAGGAGGCATTCTTAAATGCTTCACCAAAATATTATCAAATGTTTTTCCAACCTTGCAAGATTAAAAACAAAGGTATTGGAGAGCATTTACTTGCTATCTCAAGTCATATAAATATTTTGGCAAAACATTATTAAAGAAAAGCCAAATGCCTTATTAAATAGAAATTCCAATATTTCTAGAAACAGAAAACTAAAACAAGTTACTATTGGAAACTTTATTAAAATGATTTGAAATTCATACCATTGCTTCCTTATATCAAATAAGGAACACACACAAGAGGAGACCAAAATTTGAATCCATTAAAGTCCTGAAAACATGGTTTTTCTCCACAGCAACATTTGGGATTTTGAACAAGTTTGTTCTACAAACTTTTTCCAAATGCCATGAAATAAATACCACATGCTCTATATCATAAATAAGGATGAAAACCAAAAGGGCACAAGTTTTTGAATAATTTAAGTTGCCAAAAACCCCTGTTTTCTTGACAGCACCTTTTTGAAATTTGAACAAGTTTGTTCTATGAAGTAACTCTAAATGAATTGAATTTTCTACCACATAAGGAACACATCAAATAAGGGATGTGTGCCAAAAATTATCATTTTTGGAAGCTCCTAAGTAGATTAATAAATTCAATGTCCATTTATGTCAGAATTCAAATTTGAACAACTTTGAATTATAAAGTTTAGGCAAATGAGCCAATTTTCATATATGTTGTGCATCTCAACTAATTAGAATTTTGGGCAAAAGGATTTCAAATTATGACTTTGTTTGCTTGGTGAAAACATCCATTTTCAGAGAGCAAAGGACCTACTTGTAATTTTCCAGGGACTTAAATGTAAGCTGAGTCACATGGTGTCCTTCTTCTTCCTGTAGATGACGAAATGGAGGTCATGGCTGCCCATGCTTCCTTTGCTTCGAGTAGAAGGCTTCTAGGTGCTTAAAAACCCCCATGTGCAGCTATCTACCCCCTCTCTCTCTCCCCCCAAGCTCTCCTCTCTCTCTGTGCATTTTTTTTCTACACCAAACCCTAGACCGAAAATGGCCGCTGTCGATTCGGCCGTTGCCGTGCTCGCCGCCGGCTGCCGTGTGCGCCATCCTCTCCGCCTTGTCGTGTTTGCTCTCGGTGCCAGAAGAATCGAGGTGAAACGACCCATAGTGCCTGCGCCGTCCATTTCCCTTCTCCGACCCGATGAGCTCCGGCGACGAATCGCCGTTGCCTCGAGCTCCCTCCTCCGTCACCGAGCATCCCAGCACGTTCACGGTGAGCAGGGGAACCTCCCCGTCGTTTCCCCCCTCCCTAACCCCCTAGAACGCCGCCGAGTCGTGGCCGCTGTCCGGCCGCCGCCGCGCGCCGTCGCCGCCGCTCTCCGACTCCTCCCGGGAAACGAGACCACGCGCCTTAGCATCCCCTAGTCGAGAGCAACTCGTAGATGGTTAGGAATCATAAAATGGTAGACTAATTCGTCCGATTTTGGCTCGCCGGAGTTGTCCGCCGGCGAGTGACATCGTCACGGCGTCATGCCCGCGTCATCAGCCCTGGACCCGCGCTGGGAGACTTGAACCTGCCAGTGGGGCCGCGTGATGCCCGCGTGGCGGCCGCGTGGACCGTTGGCCCGCGTGTCAGCGTCGTTAGGCTAGATCCGCGCGCGGTGAGAAAGATCCAGGACGGCCCAGCAGTTGGATCTGGCCCAGGACACTTTTATTTTCCATTTATTTTTCACAGAAACTTGCATGGTTACTTTTGGCTCAAAAAGGCAACTTAAAATATGAATTTGACCAAACTAAAATTTACAGTGGTACCTCAACTAATTCTAAACCATCTCCAAGTTGTAGATCTACATTTGGATGCATAGTTTTGGAAGGAAAAATGTTTTGGTAACAGCTACCAGAAACACCAAAATGAGCACCATTTTTATTTTACAACTCAGAATGAAGTGAGGCCAATTGCATTGGAAAGCCCTTGAAATTTCCTAACAGGAGCACTTAACCTCGTTTCCAAATTCATTGTATTTTTGAAACGGCATGCAATTTGGTAAAACACCAGAGAGCACTTTGGTGATTTTTATAAATTAATTAAAGCTGAATTTTGATGCAAAACAAATTGGATGGTCTTGTATATGTTTAGGAATATCTAAACCTAGAAGGGTTTAATTTTTAGAGCATCCTAGAAAATTTGGTGGACAGATCTTTGATTTGCTTGTTTCTCCCATTTTGGCATTTTAAGAAATTAAATTGTGTGATTATATTTTTGTGTTGCAATATTATTTTCTAGCATGTCCAAGTGGTGTGAACTTGTTTTCTAAGTGTTACTTAGTTAATTTATCATGTTAGATTGTGTGGACTTGAGTGGAGATGAAATAGGATTTTTGTTATTAACATATGATTATTCTCTAGTTAATATTTGCATAGGATTTTTGAGTGATGAAATTATGTGCAAGCACTTGGATTTTTGATTGGATCCAGTGCCATGTTGGTACTTAGTTTGTGTTGTTATCACCTCTGCTATGTTGCATTGGAATTGGTAGAAAAGCACTATTAGCTTTGTCATGACTATGAGTTTTGTTATGGAAAAATTCCCTCAGGTGTGGAATTTTGACATAATCATTTGTGGTTTAGTGACCACATATTTTTGGGTTGTATCCATAGGTCCAGTAGCATTTTGATAAGGTTGTTATGAGTACTTGATCCCTAGGTTTTTCACTTGTATGAAAATAATAGCATGAGTAGCATTGCCTTGCTTATTTAAGCACCCTATTATTTTCTACTAGTATTGTTATTGCACTAGGTGCTAGTTTAGCATTTTATTAATTTTTATCAAATGGACCAGAGGCTTTGTGACCTCTTAATGCCTTGATATGCTAGTGGAACACCCACTGGTTTCATTTCATTTTTGGTGGAAACATTATTTCCCCCACACTAGATGTGTTTCTTTTATATATGTTTTGAGTAGATCTTTAAATGCTTTTTAGGCTTATTGCTAGATTAATTCTCATGAAACAAGTACCATTTAGGTACTGTTATTTTGGGTATAGCACCTCTAGATACTTGGTGCTTGTGTTTGAAATAGATTTAAATATCAATGCTTAAAGTCTAAATTTCATACTAGGATATTCATGTATGCTTTTTGTCTTGTTTTCCCCTAGGGAAAAATATGAGTCTTTGGTGTGGAAACCAGAGGATGGAATGTACTAGTGGCATTATTATCTTAGGGTTTTCACCTCTGATAGGTTTCCTCTTAAGTAGCATAAAAGCATGAGTAACACTTGGATGACTAGGAATTAATCTCCTCACATGTGTAGCATTTTAGGCATAGTTTTTCCTTGTTTCCTAGCTATGCTTTTTATGTTATTTTTGTGGAATCCAGTAGCATTTATGGTACTGGTTAGAGGAGTATTTTGCCTCTGCTAGCTTGCACACTTGTGCATAAAATTAACTAGTGTAGCCTAAACTAGTCTAGTATTTTTCCTAAATTTTCTACTAGTATGAGTAGGAGTTGTTGGATGCTAGATAGTTTGTTTGGAGCACTTTTATAAAAGTGACCAGAGGCTTACTAACCTCTGGGTGAGCATTATTTTTCTAGTGGAACACCCACTGGTACTTTTGCATCATGGTGGAAAATAGGCTTGACTTGTAGTCATGAGCTTTTTTCACCACTTGAGTATTTTAGCAAATTATATGTGCTAGCCATAGAGATTGTTGGGGAAGTTTTTAGACATAAAAATGTGTTTTATGTGACACCCTACTGTCTAGTAACATGTGCTCTACCCCACTGGTCCATGGTGTTCTTAACTAAAAATCATTGAATTAGCCACACATAAACACTAGGAAAAAAGCAGACTTTTCAACTATAGTTTTATGCCAATTTTTCTTAAGGGAAAAATTGAGAACTTGGGTGGTACTTCTTGATTGCTTGCTGTATGTATTACTTGTAGCCTTGTTTTTATTGTTTGGTTCTGATGTGTGTCCTTTATTCTCTTTTTACGACGTTAGAAAACGAAGAGGAAGGAAGTGTCGGGAAGCTCTGTTTCAAGTTCCAATCACTCCAACAACCTGGGACACAAAGAGATACCAGGCAAGCATCCTGATTGCTTGCTGATACAATACTTACCATTATCTATCATGCATGTTTTACCTCTGAAGTTTTACAAAAACTTGGTTATCAAAACTATTTTTGATGTGGAATTTACTACTATACTATATTATAGGTTACTATCGTGCCAGTAGTTAAACTTGGTAATACCAAGCCCGTAAGCCACCCTATGGTATTTATTACCATCAAATATACTAGTCCCTAAGTGGACACCCTAAAATTGTGATTCTACAAAACAAAGGCTTTACGGAAGAACCCGGAGAAAGGCGGATCCTTGTTCTCCGGAGGAATGTGGAAGTGGTCATTTTTGAGAAAGTGGTGTTTTCAAAAATGACACATAACCTAGTCTTCGCCGGACAACCTTTACCGTACTGCCACCCTACCCCAACATGGGCACGGGGCTTAACTTGAAGTTTGTTCTTATTAGTGTGTGCTATCTCACTTGCTATAAGGGGCGTCGTACCCTCGAACCGAATGTCATCAAAACTCCCAATGTTGAGGCATATAAAGTGTGGGATTAATTTTCCCTCCGGATGCATTCATTGAGGCTCCTGGCTAGGCAGGGTGGGACTTGATGCCGGGGAGAACCACCTCAATCGAGAGATAGGCATATTCTAGCTTGAACATAGTGGATGGTTATGATCAGATACCTGATGTTTACATACTGTTGTTACAGTCCGTGGTTGTTTCACGGGAGGTGTACTGGATCTGGTGGATGTGTACACCTCTGCAGAGTACAACTTTTTCGAAGAAGCCGCGTCCTCGGATATGGACAGTTGAATGGCCATGTAGCTAGCATTGTGTCAATGTTTTCAAAAAGGAAGTTTTTGAAAGGGAAATTTTGGAAAGGAAGTGTTGAACTTGTGAAGTTCGGAAAGGAATGGAAACTTATACCGTGGAGGTATCAGTGATGATGAAAAGCCAGATGATGTTATACAAAAAAAAATGTTTTGCAAAGAAAAAACCTTTTCTACTCTACGCAAGAATTCTGGAAACTGATTCCAAGAAGTTTTGCAAAGAGAAAATATTCTTTACAAATTTTTTTACAAACCCTCTTGTACATGTGCTATCGACAAGAGAAATAAAACTATATTATTTTCTTCTGAAGTATCTTCTTCACCGAAGATACAGATAAACTTGACTGCAACTGTGGTGTCATCGTATATGAACACCATTGATAGTGAACCCTATTTATAGCCTACCTATTCCACCATATAAGCATATTTGCATGTTGGTAAGTGACATGATGGATGTCTTGCTGAGTACATTCAAATGTACTCATTATGGTTTCGCCCCTGGTATCTACTTATCAGATTTGGAGAAGGAGCCTCCAAAGGATATCTACGAGGAGAAGTACGGAGCTGACGGCTTTGCGAACTAGGATCGTCTCCGGGTCAGCAGCCTGTAGGTTAAGGCGTGACTTGGGCTTATCTACGTTGTGTTTTTATTTGTCTTCCGCTGTGTTTGTTTAGTTCCCTGCCCTCATGGCAGTTGAGTTAAACTTGATCATGTGATCATTTGTGTAATACCTTTATGTATTCGTGTAATGGATGATGTATTTCTGTGTGCCAACTTTGTATGTTGTTCACGACTGATCTTTCTGGGATCGTGAATGTATGCATACGGAGGGTTTCAGACTGCCGGTCTGGGGTCCTTACAGAGTTGGTATCAGAGCCATCCTGACCTTAGGAGACCTTAGTTAGCATGAACGTCAGATAGGAAAGAAAAGTATTTTGGAGTAAAAACCTTTTTACTATCTAAATTAATTTTTATCTAAGGGAATTTTAGTATATTTTCCCTCCTTCTGATCTTTTCAAAAAGTTCTATATGCATATCAAGGGCGTCCTTGAACAGTGGTTCGAAGGGCGGGCCTTATAGAGTTAGTATCTCTCTCGGTTAGGAGTTTATTTCTTACTTGTTTACAACTGCTCCGCTATGTTTTTGAAACATCTCTCGTCTTTGAAGTTTTCTGCCCAGAAAATAGTTGGAGTTTCAAAAACAGATTGTTGCATAAAGTTTTATCAAAACTTTACTCCTATTATCTTGTTTCCATACAAAAGCTTTTATACTTGCCGATGTCCCGAGAGACCAAAATAATTGCCTAGCTCTACAGTGATGATGGTCAGCAGTAGATATAGTTCTTCAGCCACTTCTAGGATTTTGGATCATTCCCCCTACGTAGCCCCAATGGAGCCTTGCTTGTGTGTTTTGGCTTGTTTATGTGTGTCCGTAGGACTGTGTGCTATTGTGTGGTATAGAATTTGGTTCATCTAGGCTTCTATATGTTTGTGGGGTGCTCAAACTTTGCATGTTTGTGCTTGCCCCGCTCTTGTTTTTGAATCGCCTCGTGGTAAATTTTTGCAAGCAAAAATGTTTGTATAGAATTCAAAAACAAGAATTTGTTGCTTAGACTTATACTTGTTTTCGCTTCATAATGCGACCCGTCGTGAACCACCACCATTTCCCCACCATCAATGAAAGCACCATTGGACCTATATAGAGGACCATCAAGCCACACGAACTGATAGCATTGCTACCAGTGATGCACTCCAACAAATAAAGCTCCAACAACGACAATCCTCAAAGAAGAAAAGGCGTGAAGAAAACCAACCAATACTGACCTAAACCTCTATGTTTTGTCTGTTTGCAAAAGAAGTCTTCACATGCCATGATGCGCAACCCCCTCAAAATCCAATCAAAGAGCACAATTCAATATTCAACGTACGATGACGCTAGTCGTATCTTGTCGAACAAACATTATTAAATAAAAAGCTAACAAGATTAACATGCTTTGTTCTAATTTTAGGTTGATACCTAACCAAAGCATACGAACAACTGACAACTCTTTCTAAACCAAGAAATTAAGTGACTTAAGACACTTTTTAATCTAGTTGGTAAAAAAGAGAAGTCACGAGAAAATAAGATGATGACCTATTCGTTTACTAGTCAATAGGATATCATGTGTATCTATTTTGGAAACCAAATCTTGGTAGGCTTTGTAAGTACTATGAAATCCATGGTTTAGAAATTAAGTGAACGATGGAATAGTTATAATAGATCTAGGAAACAACAGTTTTCCTGTTTTTGTTTCTTTGTGTGCTCTTGATTGAAATAAATGGTGTTTTATTCAATCTTGCTTCCTAACTTATATAGAGTTGTTAGGACTTGTTAATTATGTTGTTTTGTTACAATAAATCTACCCTAGAAAGTGTGTGCATGATTGGAAACTCAAATAAAAATGAAATAGCATTTGTTACCTTCTAGTTTTATTATTTGGATTGTTGTGTGGGCAAATCCTTGTAGCTTTGTTGTACCTAGATTTTTGTTGAGGTTATGTTAGATCAAGTACCACTTTGGTACTGTTATTTCTATGTTATTATCTCTATTAGCTTACACCTTATTTTATAGCAAAGCATGTGTAACATTTGTTGTTTGTTTTCTGGTACTTATTTCACTAGTTGTGTGAGCAAATCTTTGTGTGCTTGTTACCTAAGTTTTTGCTATGATTGTGGTGAGTCCAGTACCATTTTGGTACTGTGATTTATATGCTATTATCTTCATTAACTTGCATGTAGTCTTATAGCAAAGCATGAGTACCATTTGTTATTTTTCTAGTGTTTATTCCTTGGAATTATTGTGAGAGCTAGATCTTTGTGTGAATGCTTTAGTAGATTTTGTGCTATGTTTAGTGGAGTCCAGTACCATTTAGGTACTGATATTTGATGCTTGTACCTATGTTAGCTTGCATGTCTCTTAATAGTAAAGCATGTGTAAGAATTACTATCAGTATGCACTAGTATTGTTTCACTAGATTAAATAGCCTTATATTTTTATCTTGTAGGCAAAGTTTTTCATGAGTAACCAGAGGCTTAGTACCTATTTTGCCTTGGTATTAGTAGGCCATAGCCCACTGGTCCCATTGCATTTTGGCTTGAGGATGAAAATCCCCAACCATACACATGTGTGAAAATAGCATGTTTCACTATGTGATTGATTTCTATTTTTCCACCATGGAAAATATAATTGTTTCTTTTCACTTATGCAAGTGAGAAGTTTATTTCTTATTAGTACATACTAATATGTTTAGGTGTGATCTTTTTGGTTAGCATAATATTCCTTAGGGGTATCATGTTAAGAAATGTTTCACTATCGTGTGCTAAAATTAAATTGTTCGCAAATAAAATAAATTCCTCTTGATTGGTAGATTGTTTGTGAATGATTTTAAATTGAGTGTATGGAGTTTAAAAAGGCTTAGATAACTTTTTATTAATAGTATAGCTACTGGTTGTGTGAGTTATACCTTGCTTGTTTGCTAGTAATTGTTTAAGAAAAACATAAATTGCTAGAATTAATTTATGCATGTTTAATAGTTGTATCATGGGATTGTTTTGATACTTGTGCTTACTAACATGAGTAAGTGTTGTGTACTGCTATTAGGTACATTTATATCCATGACTTGCTTGTTTAGTTTTAACATCATGATAGCATGGTTTGCTTCTCTAGAGTTAAACTAGTTCACCACTAGAAAATGGTGATTTTTGCTCTAGTATTACCCTCTTTTTATTTTATGAGTATATGTGTTGATATAGCATGTTTAGGAAGTTATTACTTCTGTTATCATGCCATGAATTATTTAGTTACATGTTCTATGGTTATAGGATATGATTATCACTTATAGCATGCTGGTGTAGATTTTTATACTAGTGTGTTAGTGGTGCAGACCCTTTTTATGCCTATGTAATAGGAGTTTTATCTTGGGTGAAGATGGTATTTTAGAGTATCTTTATGATTGGATTAATTGGTTTTTAGATACTGGTTGTTTGCTAATTTTTCATGATTGATGGATTCCAAAACCTCTAATAAACAGTAACCTAGTGAATAAATAATCTATTCATCTGTGGTGTTGTTTGTTTTCTTATTGGATTTTGATTAAATGTTTTACCTTAGCATGAGTTTATACTGGTGTTATGATTGTGCTTAAGAGTATCTTATGAAACTAAAAACATCCAACTAAAATCATGAACCCATTAAGTGATAGTTGCTTGTGGTGAGTAATATCCACTGCCATGGGTATTGTTCTGTCTGTTTGTTTTACCTTAGCAACCTAACCTCTTGCACCCACAAGCTATATTTTAGCTTCTTATATACCTTCTTAGGAGAGTGGTACACCACTCCATATGTGGTATGTAATATGTGGGATTTAGCTAGGAACTCATGTAATAATTGACGGTACATTTCCAGGTAGTTATGTACTAACCTTAAATTTTTTGTTCAAACTAGGAAACAAAAGTTTTGGACCTAAAACAAGTACTGGTGTACTTCTTTTAATAGTTAATTCACTAATTTAGGGATGTACCCCACCTCACAAGAAAAGTCAAAGGGGGGAAGCACCTGCACTCCAACACTAACATTGTGTTTGATTGGCCCTCCCTTAGTCCTCGCTTGTGAATCTCGGGGACGAGATTCTTTTTAAGGGGGGAAGACCTGTCACATCCCAATTTTGGAATACCTGTTAACACAGTTGTTTTGCTAATTGCTTTACTAATAAACCTTGGTTGTGTTTGTTTGTGTTTGTTTAAGTGCAACTAAACAAACTTAAAAAGGATAGCAAAGAAGTAAACTAAAAATATTCAACATATTGTTCCAATGATAAAAATATTCAACATATTGTTCCAATGACCTTGGCAATATTTTCTAAAGTAAATATTGATCAAAGAGTTTTCCAAAAACATTTTATGAATCTCATACTTGTTGAATATAATTCCAAGACCTAAATTAATGAAGAGGAAACACTTAATAAAATTTCCATAAAGAAATATCAGAAAAAGGAGGCATTCTTAAATGCTTCACCAAAATATTATCAAATGTTTTTCCAACCTTGCAAGATTAAAAACAAAGGTATTGGAGAGCATTGACTTGCTATCTCAAGTAATATAAATATTTTGGCAAAACATTATTAAAGAAAAGCCAAATGCCTTATTAAATAGAAATTCCAATATTTCTAGAAACAGAAAACTAAAACAAGTTACTATTGGAAACTTTCTTAAAATGATTTGAAATTCATACCATTGCTTCCTTATATCAAATAAGGAACACACACAAGAGGAGACCAAAATTTGAATCCATTAAAGTCCTGAAAACATGGTTTTTCTCCACAGCAACATTTGGGATTTTGAACAAGTTTGTTCTACAAACTTTTTCCAAATGCCATGAAATAAATACCACATGCTCTATATCATAAATAAGGATGAAAACCAAAAGGGCACAAGTTTTTGAATAATTTAAGTTGCCAAAAACCCCTGTTTTCTTGACAGCACCTTTTTGAAATTTGAACAAGTTTGTTCTATGAAGTAACTCTAAATGAATTGAGTTTTATACCACATAAGGAACACATCAAATAAGGGATGTGTGCCAACAATTATCATTTTTGGAAGCTCCTAAGTAGGTTAATAAATTCAATGTCCATTTATGTCAGAATTCAAATTTGAACAACTTTGAATTATAAAGTTTAGGCAAATGAGCCAATTTTCATATATGTTGTGCATCTCAACTAATTAGAATTTTGGGCAAAAGGATTTCAAATTATGACTTTGTTTGCTTGGTGAAAACATTCATTTTCAGAGAGCAAAGGACCTACTTGTAATTTTCCAGGGACTTAAATGTAAGCTGAGTCACATGGTGTCCTTCTTCTTCCTGTAGATGACGAAATGGAGGGCATGGCTGCCCATGCTTCCTTTGCTTCGAGTAGAAGGCTTCTAGGTGCTTAAAAACCCCCATGTGCAGCTATCTACCCCCTCTCTCTCTCCCCCCAAGCTCTCCTCTCTCTCTGTGCATTTTTTTTCTACACCAAACCCTAGACCGAAAATGGCCGCTGTCGATTCGGCCGTTGCCGTGCTCGCCGCCGGCTGCCGTGTGCGCCATCCTCTCCGCCTTGTCGTGTTTGCTCTCGGTGCCAGAAGAATCGAGGTGAAACGACCCATAGTGCCCGCGCCGTCCATTTCCCTTCTCCGACCCGATGAGCTCCGGCGACGAATCGCCGTTGCCTCGAGCTCCCTCCTCCGTCACCGAGCATCCCAGCACGTTCACGGTGAGCAGGGGAACCTCCCCGTCGTTTTCCCCCCTCCCTAACCCCCTAGAACGCCGCCGAGTCGTGGCCGCTGTCCGGCCGCCGCCGCGCGCCGTCGCCGCCGCTCTCCGACTCCTCCCGGGAAACGAGACCACGCGCCTTAGCATCCCCTAGTCGAGAGCAACTCGTAGATGGTTAGGAATCATAAAATGGTAGACTAATTCGTCCGATTTTGGCTCGCCGGAGTTGTCCGCCGGCGAGTGACATCGTCACGGCGTCATGCCCGCGTCATCAGCCCTGGACCCGCGCTGGGAGACTTGAACCTGCCAGTGGGGCCGCGTGATGCCCGCGTGGCGGCCGCGTGGACCGTTGGCCCGCGTGTCAGCGTCGTTAGGCTAGATCCGCGCGCGGTGAGAAAGATCCAGGACGGCCCAGCAGTTGGATCTGGCCCAGGACACTTTTATTTTCCATTTATTTTTCACAGAAACTTGCATGGTTACTTTTGGCTCAAAAAGGCAACTTAAAATATGAATTTGACCAAACTAAAATTTACAGTGGTACCTCAACTAATTCTAAACCATCTCCAAGTTGTAGATCTACATTTGGATGCATAGTTTTGGAAGGAAAAATGTTTTGGTAACAGATACCAGAAACACCAAAATGAGCACCATTTTTATTTTACAACTCAGAATGAAGTAAGGCCAATTGCATTGGAAAGCCCTTGAAATTTCCTAACAGGAGCACTTAACCTCGTTTCCAAATTCATAGTATTTTTCAAATGGAATGCAATTTGGTAAAACACCAGAGAGCACTTTGGTGATTTTTATAAATTAATTAAAGATGTATTTTGATGCAAAACAAATTGGATGGTCTTGTATATGTTTAGGAATATCTAAACCTAGAAGGGTTTAATTTTTAGAGCATCCTAGAAAATTTGGTGGACAGATCTTTGATTTGCTTGTTTCTCCCATTTTGGCATTTTAAGAAATTAAATTGTGTGATTATATTTTTGTGTTGCAATATTATTTTATAGCATGTCCAAGTGGTGTGAACTTGTTTTCTAAGTGTTACTTAGTTAATTTATCATGTTAGATTGTGTGGACTTGAGTGGAGATGAAATAGGATTTTTGTTATTAACATATGATTATTCTCTAGTTAATATTTGCATAGGATTTTTGAGTGATGAAATTATGTGCAAGCACTTGGATTTTTGATTGGATCCAGTGCCATGTTGGTACTTAGTTTGTGTTGTTATCACCTCTGCTATGTTGCATTGGAATTGGTAGAAAAGCACTATTAGCTTTGTCATGACTATGAGTTTTGTTATGGAAAAATTCCCTCAGGTGTGGAATTTTGACATAATCATTTGTGGTTTAGTGACCACATATTTTTGGGTTGTATCCATAGGTCCAGTAGCATTTTGATAAGGTTGTTATGAGTACTTGATCCCTAGGTTTTTCACTTGTATGAAAATAATAGCATGAGTAGCATTGCCTTGCTTATTTAAGCACCCTATTATTTTCTACTAGTATTGTTATTGCACTAGGTGCTAGTTTAGCATTTTATTAATTTTTATCAAATGGACCAGAGGCTTTGTGACCTCTTAATGCCTTGATATGCTAGTGGAACACCCACTGGTTTCATTTCATTTTTGGTGGAAACATTATTTCCCCCACACTAGATGTGTTTCTTTTATATATGTTTTGAGTAGATCTTTAAATGCTTTTTAGGCTTATTGCTAGATTAATTCTCATGAAACAAGTACCATTTAGGTACTGTTATTTTGGGTATAGCACCTCTAGATACTTGGTGCTTGTGTTTGAAATAGATTTAAATATCAATGCTTAAAGTCTAAATTTCATACTAGGATATTCATGTATGCTTTTTGTCTTGTTTTCCCCTAGGAAAAAATATGAGTCTTTGGTGTGGAAACCAGAGGATGGAATGTACTAGTGGCATTATTATCTTAGGGTTTTCACCTCTGATAGGTTTCCTCTTAAGTAGCATAAAAGCATGAGTAACACTTGGATGACTAGGAATTAATCTCCTCACATGTGTAGCATTTTAGGCATAGTTTTTCCTTGTTTCCTAGCTATGCTTTTTATGTTATTTTTGTGGAATCCAGTAGCATTTATGGTACTGGTTAGAGGAGTATTTTGCCTCTGCTAGCTTGCACACTTGTGCATAAAATTAACTAGTGTAGCCTAAACTAGTCTAGTATTTTTCCTAAATTTTCTACTAGTATGAGTAGGAGTTGTTGAATGCTAGATAGTTTGTTTGGAGCACTTTTATAAAAGTGACCAGAGGCTTACTAACCTCTGGGTGAGCATTATTTTTCTAGTGGAACACCCACTGGTACTTTTGCATCATGGTGGAAAATAGGCTTGACTTGTAGTCATGAGCTTTTTTCACCACTTGAGTATTTTAGCAAATTATATGTGCTAGCCATAGAGATTGTTGGGGAAGTTTTTAGACATAAAAATGTGTTTTATGTGACACCCTACTGTCTAGTAACATGTGCTCTACCCCACTGGTCCATGGTGTTCTTAACTAAAAATCATTGAATTAGCCACACATAAACACTAGGAAAAAAGCAGACTTTTCAACTATAGTTTTATGCCAATTTTTCTTAAGGGAAAAATTGAGAACTTGGGTGGTACTTCTTGATTGCTTGCTGTATGTATTACTTGTAGCCTTGTTTGTCTTGTTTGGTTCTGATGTGTGTCCTTTATTCTCTTTTTACGACGTTAGAAAACGAAGAGGAAGGAAGTGTCGGGAAGCTCTGTTTCAAGTTCCAATCACTCCAACAACCTGGGACACAAAGAGATACCAGGCAAGCATCCTGATTGCTTGCTGATACAATACTTACCATTATCTATCATGCATGTTTTACCTCTGAAGTTTTACAAAAACTTGGTTATCAAAACTATTTTTGATGTGGAATTTACTACTATACTATATTATAGGTTACTATCGTGCCAGTAGTTAAACTTGGTAATACCAAGCCCGTAAGCCACCCTATGGTATTTATTACCATCAAATATACTAGTCCCTAAGTGGACACCCTAAAATTGTGATTCTACAAAACAAAGGCTTTACGGAAGAACCCGGAGAAAGGCGGATCCTTGTTCTCCGGAGGAATGTGGAAGTGGTCATTTTTGAGAAAGTGGTGTTTTCAAAAATGACACATAACCTAGTCTTCGCCGGACAACCTTTACCGTACTGCCACCCTACCCCAACATGGGCACGGGGCTTAACTTGAAGTTTGTTCTTATTAGTGTGTGCTATCTCACTTGCTATAAGGGGCGTCGTACCCTCGAACCGAATGTCATCAAAACTCCCAATGTTGAGGCATATAAAGTGTGGGATTAATTTTCCCTCCGGATGCATTCATTGAGGCTCCTGGCTAGGCAGGGTGGGACTTGATGCCGGGGAGAACCACCTCAATCGAGAGATAGGCATATTCTAGCTTGAACATAGTGGATGGTTATGATCAGATACCTGATGTTTACATACTGTTGTTACAGTCCGTGGTTGTTTCACGGGAGGTGTACTGGATCTGGTGGATGTGTACACCTCTGCAGAGTACAACTTTTTCGAAGAAGCCGCGTCCTCGGATATGGACAGTTGAATGGCCATGTAGCTAGCATTGTGTCAATGTTTTCAAAAAGGAAGTTTTTGAAAGGGAAATTTTGGAAAGGAAGTGTTGAACTTGTGAAGTTCGGAAAGGAATGGAAACTTATACCGTGGAGGTATCAGTGATGATGAAAAGCCAGATGATGTTATACAAAAAAAAATGTTTTGCAAAGAAAAAACCTTTTCTACTCTACGCAAGAATTCTGGAAACTGATTCCAAGAAGTTTTGCAAAGAGAAAATATTCTTTACAAATTTTTTTACAAACCCTCTTGTACATGTGCTATCGACAAGAGAAATAAAACTATATTATTTTCTTCTGAAGTATCTTCTTCACCGAAGATACAGATAAACTTGACTGCAACTGTGGTGTCATCGTATATGAACACCATTGATAGTGAACCCTATTTATAGCCTACCTATTCCACCATATAAGCATATTTGCATGTTGGTAAGTGACATGATGGATGTCTTGCTGAGTACATTCAAATGTACTCATTATGGTTTCGCCCCTGGTATCTACTTATCAGATTTGGAGAAGGAGCCTCCAAAGGATATCTACGAGGAGAAGTACGGAGCTGACGGCTTTGCGAACTAGGATCGTCTCCGGGTCAGCAGCCTGTAGGTTAAGGCGTGACTTGGGCTTATCTACGTTGTGTTTTTATTTGTCTTCCGCTGTGTTTGTTTAGTTCCCTGCCCTCATGGCAGTTGAGTTAAACTTGATCATGTGATCATTTGTGTAATACCTTTATGTATTCGTGTAATGGATGATGTATTTCTGTGTGCCAACTTTGTATGTTGTTCACGACTGATCTTTCTGGGATCGTGAATGTATGCATACGGAGGGTTTCAGACTGCCGGTCTGGGGTCCTTACAGAGTTGGTATCAGAGCCATCCTGACCTTAGGAGACCTTAGTTAGCATGAACGTCAGATAGGAAAGAAAAGTATTTTGGAGTAAAAACCTTTTTACTATCTAAATTAATTTTTATCTAAGGGAATTTTAGTATATTTTCCCTCCTTCTGATCTTTTCAAAAAGTTCTATATGCATATCAAGGGCGTCCTTGAACAGTGGTTCGAAGGGCGGGCCTTATAGAGTTAGTATCTCTCTCGGTTAGGAGTTTATTTCTTACTTGTTTACAACTGCTCCGCTATGTTTTTGAAACATCTCTCGTCTTTGAAGTTTTCTGCCCAGAAAATAGTTGGAGTTTCAAAAACAGATTGTTGCATAAAGTTTTATCAAAACTTTACTCCTATTATCTTGTTTCCATACAAAAGCTTTTATACTTGCCGATGTCCCGAGAGACCAAAATAATTGCCTAGCTCTACAGTGATGATGGTCAGCAGTAGATATAGTTCTTCAGCCACTTCTAGGATTTTGGATCATTCCCCCTACGTAGCCCCAATGGAGCCTTGCTTGTGTGTTTTGGCTTGTTTATGTGTGTCCGTAGGACTGTGTGCTATTGTGTGGTATAGAATTTGGTTCATCTAGGCTTCTATATGTTTGTGGGGTGCTCAAACTTTGCATGTTTGTGCTTGCCCCGCTCTTGTTTTTGAATCGCCTCGTGGTAAATTTTTGCAAGCAAAAATGTTTGTATAGAATTCAAAAACAAGAATTTGTTGCTTAGACTTATACTTGTTTTCGCTTCATAATGCGACCCGTCGTGAACCACCACCATTTCCCCACCATCAATGAAAGCACCATTGGACCTATATAGAGGACCATCAAGCCACACGAACTGATAGCATTGCTACCAGTGATGCACTCCAACAAATAAAGCTCCAACAACGACAATCCTCAAAGAAGAAAAGGCGTGAAGAAAACCAACCAATACTGACCTAAACCTCTATGTTTTGTCTGTTTGCAAAAGAAGTCTTCACATGCCATGATGCGCAACCCCCTCAAAAGCCAATCAAAGAGCACAATTCAATATTCAACGTACGATGACGCTAGTCGTATCTTGTCGAACAAACATTATTAAATAAAAAGCTAACAAGATTAACATGCTTTGTTCTAATTTTAGGTTGATACCTAACCAAAGCATACGAACAACTGACAACTCTTTCTAAACCAAGAAATTAAGTGACTTAAGACACTTTTTAATCTAGTTGGTAAAAAAGAGAAGTCACGAGAAAATAAGATGATGACCTATTCGTTTACTAGTCAATAGGATATCATGTGTATCTATTTTGGAAACCAAATCTTGGTAGGCTTTGTAAGTACTATGAAATCCATGGTTTAGAAATTAAGTGAACGATGGAATAGTTATAATAGATCTAGGAAACAACAGTTTTCCTGTTTTTGTTTCTTTGTGTGCTCTTGATTGAAATAAATGGTGTTTTATTCAATCTTGCTTCCTAACTTATATAGAGTTGTTAGGACTTGTTAATTATGTTGTTTTGTTACAATAAATCTACCCTAGAAAGTGTGTGCATGATTGGAAACTCAAATAAAAATGAAATAGCATTTGTTACCTTCTAGTTTTATTATTTGGATTGTTGTGTGGGCAAATCCTTGTAGCTTTGTTGTACCTAGATTTTTGTTGAGGTTATGTTAGATCAAGTACCACTTTGGTACTGTTATTTCTATGTTATTATCTCTATTAGCTTACACCTTATTTTATAGCAAAGCATGTGTAACATTTGTTGTTTGTTTTCTGGTACTTATTTCACTAGTTGTGTGAGCAAATCTTTGTGTGCTTGTTACCTAAGTTTTTGCTATGATTGTGGTGAGTCCAGTACCATTTTGGTACTGTGATTTATATGCTATTATCTTCATTAACTTGCATGTAGTCTTATAGCAAAGCATGAGTACCATTTGTTATTTTTCTAGTGTTTATTCCTTGGAATTATTGTGAGAGCTAGATCTTTGTGTGAATGCTTTAGTAGATTTTGTGCTATGTTTAGTGGAGTCCAGTACCATTTAGGTACTGATATTTGATGCTTGTACCTATGTTAGCTTGCATGTCTCTTAATAGTAAAGCATGTGTAAGAATTACTATCAGTATGCACTAGTATTGTTTCACTAGATTAAATAGCCTTATATTTTTATCTTGTAGGCAAAGTTTTTCATGAGTAACCAGAGGCTTAGTACCTATTTTGCCTTGGTATTAGTAGGCCATAGCCCACTGGTCCCATTGCATTTTGGCTTGAGGATGAAAATCCCCAACCATACACATGTGTGAAAATAGCATGTTTCACTATGTGATTGATTTCTATTTTTCCACCATGGAAAATATAATTGTTTCTTTTCACTTATGCAAGTGAGAAGTTTATTTCTTATTAGTACATACTAATATGTTTAGGTGTGATCTTTTTGGTTAGCATAATATTCCTTAGGGGTATCATGTTAAGAAATGTTTCACTATCGTGTGCTAAAATTAAATTGTTCGCAAATAAAATAAATTCCTCTTGATTGGTAGATTGTTTGTGAATGATTTTAAATTGAGTGTATGGAGTTTAAAAAGGCTTAGATAACTTTTTATTAATAGTATAGCTACTGGTTGTGTGAGTTATACCTTGCTTGTTTGCTAGTAATTGTTTAAGAAAAACATAAATTGCTAGAATTAATTTATGCATGTTTAATAGTTGTATCATGGGATTGTTTTGATACTTGTGCTTACTAACATGAGTAAGTGTTGTGTACTGCTATTAGGTACATTTATATCCATGACTTGCTTGTTTAGTTTTAACATCATGATAGCATGGTTTGCTTCTCTAGAGTTAAACTAGTTCACCACTAGAAAATGGTGATTTTTGCTCTAGTATTACCCTCTTTTTATTTTATGAGTATATGTGTTGATATAGCATGTTTAGGAAGTTATTACTTCTATTATCATGCCATGAATTATTTAGTTACATGTTCTATGGTTATAGGATATGATTATCACTTATAGCATGCTGGTGTAGATTTTTATACTAGTGTGTTAGTGGTGCAGACCCTTTTTATGCCTATGTAATAGGAGTTTTATCTTGGGTGAAGATGGTATTTTAGAGTATCTTTATGATTGGATTAATTGGTTTTTAGCTACTGGTTGTTTGCTAATTTTTCATGATTGATGGATTCCAAAACCTCTAATAAACAGTAACCTAGTGAATAAATAATCTATTCATCTGTGGTGTTGTTTGTTTTCTTATTGGATTTTGATTAAATGTTTTACCTTAGCATGAGTTTATACTGGTGTTATGATTGTGCTTAAGAGTATCTTATGAAACTAAAAACATCCAACTAAAATCATGAACCCATTAAGTGATAGTTGCTTGTGGTGAGTAATATCCACTGCCATGGGTATTGTTCTGTCTGTTTGTTTTACCTTAGCAACCTAACCTCTTGCACCCACAAGCTATATTTTAGCTTCTTATATACCTTCTTAGGAGAGTGGTACACCACTCCATATGTGGTATGTAATATGTGGGATTTAGCTAGGAACTCATGTAATAATTGACGGTACATTTCCAGGTAGTTATGTACTAACCTTAAAATTTTTGTTCAAACTAGGAAACAAAAGTTTTGGACCTAAAACAAGTACTGGTGTACTTCTTTTAATAGTTAATTCACTAATTTAGGGATGTACCCCACCTCACAAGAAAAGTCAAAGGGGGGAAGCACCTGCACTCCAACACTAACATTGTGTTTGATTGGCCCTCCCTTAGTCCTCGCTTGTGAATCTCGGGGACGAGATTCTTTTTAAGGGGGGAAGACCTGTCACATCCCAATTTTGGAATACCTGTTAACACAGTTGTTTTGCTAATTGCTTTACTAATAAACCTTGGTTGTGTTTGTTTGTGTTTGTTTAAGTGCAACTAAACAAACTTAAAAAGGATAGCAAAGAAGTAAACTAAAAATATTCAACATATTGTTCCAATGATAAAAATATTCAACATATTGTTCCAATGACCTTGGCAATATTTTCTAAAGTAAATATTGATCAAAGAGTTTTCCAAAAACATTTTATGAATCTCATACTTGTTGAATATAATTCCAAGACCTAAATTAATGAAGAGGAAACACTTAATAAAATTTCCATAAAGAAATATCAGAAAAAGGAGGCATTCTTAAATGCTTCACCAAAATATTATCAAATGTTTTTCCAACCTTGCAAGATTAAAAACAAAGGTATTGGAGAGCATTGACTTGCTATCTCAAGTCATATAAATATTTTGGCAAAACATTATTAAAGAAAAGCCAAATGCCTTATTAAATAGAAATTCCAATATTTCTAGAAACAGAAAACTAAAACAAGTTACTATTGGAAACTTTCTTAAAATGATTTGAAATTCATACCATTGCTTCCTTATATCAAATAAGGAACACACACAAGAGGAGACCAAAATTTGAATCCATTAAAGTCCTGAAAACATGGTTTTTCTCCACAGCAACATTTGGGATTTTGAGCAAGTTTGTTCTACAAACTTTTTCCAAATGCCATGAAATAAATACCACATGCTCTATATCATAAATAAGGATGAAAACCAAAAGGGCACAAGTTTTTGAATAATTTAAGTTGCCAAAAACCCCTGTTTTCTTGACAGCACCTTTTTGAAATTTGAACAAGTTTGTTCTATGAAGTAACTATAAATGAATTGAGTTTTATACCACATAAGGAACACATCAAATAAGGGATGTGTGCCAAAAATTATCATTTTTGGAAGCTCCTAAGTAGGTTAATAAATTCAATGTCCATTTATGTCAGAATTCAAATTTGAACAACTTTGAATTATAAAGTTTAGGCAAATGAGCCAATTTTCATATATGTTGTGCATCTCAACTAATTAGAATTTTGGGCAAAAGGATTTCAAATTATGACTTTGTTTGCTTGGTGAAAACATCCATTTTCAGAGAGCAAAGGACCTACTTGTAATTTTCCAGGGACTTAAATGTAAGCTGAGTCACATGGTGTCCTTCTTCTTCCTGTAGATGACGAAATGGAGGGCATGGCTGCCCATGCTTCCTTTGCTTCGAGTAGAAGGCTTCTAGGTGCTTAAAAACCCCCATGTGCAGCTATCTACCCCCTCTCTCTCTCCCCCCAAGCTCTCCTCTCTCTCTGTGCATTTTTTTTCTACACCAAACCCTAGACCGAAAATGGCCGCTGTCGATTCGGCCGTTGCCGTGCTCGCCGCCGGCTGCCGTGTGAGCCATCCTCTCCGCCTTGTCGTGTTTGCTCTCGGTGCCAGAAGAATCGAGGTGAAACGACCCATAGTGCCCGCGCCGTCCATTTCCCTTCTCCGACCCGATGAGCTCCGGCGACGAATCGCCGTTGCCTCGAGCTCCCTCCTCCGTCACCGAGCATCCCAGCACGTTCACGGTGAGCAGGGGAACCTCCCCGTCGTTTTTCCCCCTCCCTAACCCCCTAGAACGCCGCCGAGTCGTGGCCGCTGTCCGGCCGCCGCCGCGCGCCGTCGCCGCCGCTCTCCGACTCCTCCCGGGAAACGAGACCACGCGCCTTAGCATCCCCTAGTCGAGAGCAACTCGTAGATGGTTAGGAATCATAAAATGGTAGACTAATTCGTCCGATTTTGGCTCGCCGGAGTTGTCCGCCGGCGAGTGACATCGTCACGGCGTCATGCCCGCGTCATCAGCCCTGGACCCGCGCTGGGAGACTTGAACCTGACAGTGGGGCCGCGTGATGCCCGCGTGGCGGCCGCGTGGACCGTTGGCCCGCGTGTCAGCGTCGTTAGGCTAGATCCGCGCGCGGTGAGAAAGATCCAGGACGGCCCAGCAGTTGGATCTGGCCCAGGACACTTTTATTTTCCATTTATTTTTCACAGAAACTTGCATGGTTACTTTTGGCTCAAAAAGGCAACTTAAAATATGAATTTGACCAAACTAAAATTTACAGTGGTACCTCAACTAATTCTAAACCATCTCCAAGTTGTAGATCTACATTTGGATGCATAGTTTTGGAAGGAAAAATGTTTTGGTAACAGCTACCAGAAACACCAAAATGAGCACCATTTTTATTTTACAACTCAGAATGAAGTGAGGCCAATTGCATTGGAAAGCCCTTGAAATTTCCTAACAGGAGCACTTAACCTCGTTTCCAAATTCATTGTATTTTGGAAATGGCATGCAATTTGGTAAAACACCAGAGAGCACTTTGGTGATTTTTATAAATTAATTAAAGATGAATTTTGATGCAAAACAAATTGGATGGTCTTGTATATGTTTAGGAATATCTAAAACTAGAAGGGTTTAATTTTTAGAGCATCCTAGAAAATTTGGTGGACAGATCTTTGATTTGCTTGTTTCTCCCATTTTGGCATTTTAAGAAATTAAATTGTGTGATTATATTTTTGTGTTGCAATATTATTTTCTAGCATGTCCAAGTGGTGTGAACTTGTTTTCTAAGTGTTACTTAGTTAATTTATCATGTTAGATTGTGTGGACTTGAGTGGAGATGAAATAGGATTTTTGTTATTAACATATGATTATTCTCTAGTTAATATTTGCATAGGATTTTTGAGTGATGAAATTATGTGCAAGCACTTGGATTTTTGATTGGATCCAGTGCCATGTTGGTACTTAGTTTGTGTTGTTATCACCTCTGCTATGTTGCATTGGAATTGGTAGAAAAGCACTATTAGCTTTGTCATGACTATGAGTTTTGTTATGGAAAAATTCCCTCAGGTGTGGAATTTTGACATAATCATTTGTGGTTTAGTGACCACATATTTTTGGGTTGTATCCATAGGTCCAGTAGCATTTTGATAAGGTTGTTATGAGTACTTGATCCCTAGGTTTTTCACTTGTATGAAAATAATAGCATGAGTAGCATTGCCTTGCTTATTTAAGCACCCTATTATTTTCTACTAGTATTGTTATTGCACTAGGTGCTAGTTTAGCATTTTATTAATTTTTATCAAATGGACCAGAGGCTTTGTGACCTCTTAATGCCTTGATATGCTAGTGGAACACCCACTGGTTTCATTTCATTTTTGGTGGAAACATTATTTCCCCCACACTAGATGTGTTTCTTTTATATATGTTTTGAGTAGATCTTTAAATGCTTTTTAGGCTTATTGCTAGATTAATTCTCATGAAACAAGTAACATTTAGGTACTGTTATTTTGGGTATAGCACCTCTAGATACTTGGTGCTTGTGTTTGAAATAGATTTAAATATCAATGCTTAAAGTCTAAATTTCATACTAGGATATTCATGTATGCTTTTTGTCTTGTTTTCCCCTAGGGAAAAATATGAGTCTTTGGTGTGGAAACCAGAGGATGGAATGTACTAGTGGCATTATTATCTTAGGGTTTTCACCTCTGATAGGTTTCCTCTTAAGTAGCATAAAAGCATGAGTAACACTTGGATGACTAGGAATTAATCTCCTCACATGTGTAGCATTTTAGGCATAGTTTTTCCTTGTTTCCTAGCTATGCTTTTTATGTTATTTTTGTGGAATCCAGTAGCATTTATGGTACTGGTTAGAGGAGTATTTTGCCTCTGCTAGCTTGCACACTTGTGCATAAAATTAACTAGTGTAGCCTAAACTAGTCTAGTATTTTTCCTAAATTTTCTACTAGTATGAGTAGGAGTTGTTGGATGCTAGATAGTTTGTTTGGAGCACTTTTATAAAAGTGACCAGAGGCTTACTAACCTCTGGGTGAGCATTATTTTTCTAGTGGAACACCCACTGGTACTTTTGCATCATGGTGGAAAATAGGCTTGACTTGTAGTCATGAGCTTTTTTCACCACTTGAGTATTTTAGCAAATTATATGTGCTAGCCATAGAGATTGTTGGGGAAGTTTTTAGACATAAAAATGTGTTTTATGTGACACCCTACTGTCTAGTAACATGTGCTCTACCCCACTGGTCCATGGTGTTCTTAACTAAAAATCATTGAATTAGCCACACATAAACACTAGGAAAAAAGCAGACTTTTCAACTATAGTTTTATGCCAATTTTTCTTAAGGGAAAAATTGAGAACTTGGGTGGTACTTCTTGATTGCTTGCTGTATGTATTACTTGTAGCCTTGTTTGTCTTGTTTGGTTCTGATGTGTGTCCTTTATTCTCTTTTTACGACGTTAGAAAACGAAGAGGAAGGAAGTGTCGGGAAGCTCTGTTTCAAGTTCCAGTCACTCCAACAACCTGGGACACAAAGAGATACCAGGCAAGCATCCTGATTGCTTGCTGATACAATACTTACCATTATCTATCATGCATGTTTTACCTCTGAAGTTTTACAAAAACTTGGTTATCAAAACTATTTTTGATGTGGAATTTACTACTATACTATATTATAGGTTACTATCGTGCCAGTAGTTAAACTTGGTAATACCAAGCCCGTAAGCCACCCTATGGTATTTATTACCATCAAATATACTAGTCCCTAAGTGGACACCCTAAAATTGTGATTCTACAAAACAAAGGCTTTACGGAAGAACCCGGAGAAAAGGCGGATCCTTGTTCTCCGGAGGAATGTGGAAGTGGTCATTTTTGAGAAAGTGGTGTTTTCAAAAATGACACATAACCTAGTCTTCGCCGGACAACCTTTACCGTACTGCCACCCTACCCCAACATGGGCACGGGGCTTAACTTGAAGTTTGTTCTTATTAGTGTGTGCTATCTCACTTGCTATAAGGGGCGTCGTACCCTCGAACCGAATGTCGTCAAAACTCCCAATGTTGAGGCATATAAAGTGTGGGATTAATTTTCCCTCCGGATGCATTCATTGAGGCTCCTGGCTAGGCAGGGTGGGACTTGATGCCGGGGAGAACCACCTCAATCGAGAGATAGGCATATTCTAGCTTGAACATAGTGGATGGTTATGATCAGATACCTGATGTTTACATACTGTTGTTACAGTCCGTGGTTGTTTCACGGGAGGTGTACTGGATCTGGTGGATGTGTACACCTCTGCAGAGTACAACTTTTTCGAAGAAGCCGCGTCCTCGGATATGGACAGTTGAATGGCCATGTAGCTAGCATTGTGTCAATGTTTTCAAAAAGGAAGTTTTTGAAAGGGAAATTTTGGAAAGGAAGTGTTGAACTTGTGAAGTTCGGAAAGGAATGGAAACTTATACCGTGGAGGTATCAGTGATGATGAAAAGCCAGATGATGTTATACAAAACAAAATGTTTTGCAAAGAAAAAACCTTTTCTACTCTACGCAAGAATTCTGGAAACTGATTCCAAGAAGTTTTGCAAAGAGAAAATATTCTTTACAATTTTTTTTACAAACCCTCTTGTACATGTGCTATCGACAAGAGAAATAAAACTATATTATTTTCTTCTGAAGTATCTTCTTCACCGAAGATACAGATAAACTTGACTGCAACTGTGGTGTCATCGTATATGAACACCATTGATAGTGAACCCTATTTATAGCCTACCTATTCCACCATATAAGCATATTTGCATGTTGGTAAGTGACATGATGGATGTCTTGCTGAGTACATTCAAATGTACTCATTATGGTTTCGCCCCTGGTATCTACTTATCAGATTTGGAGAAGGAGCCTCCAAAGGATATCTACGAGGAGAAGTACGGAGCTGACGGCTTTGCGAACTAGGATCGTCTCCGGGTCAGCAGCCTGTAGGTTAAGGCGTGACTTGGGCTTATCTACGTTGTGTTTTTATTTGTCTTCCGCTGTGTTTGTTTAGTTCCCTGCCCTCATGGCAGTTGAGTTAAACTTGATCATGTGATCATTTGTGTAATACCTTTATGTATTCGTGTAATGGATGATGTATTTCTGTGTGCCAACTTTGTATGTTGTTCACGACTGATCTTTCTGGGATCGTGAATGTATGCATACGGAGGGTTTCAGACTGCCGGTCTGGGGTCCTTACATGATCTCCAACTTGAAGCAAAACTATCCCCACTATCAGAAGATGACATATGGAGTTTATATGGCTGCCAAGAAGCTCAAGCATTATTTCCAAGAGCATCCGATTACGGTGGTGAGCACTGCACCCATCTTGGAGATTATGGGCAACAAGGATGCAAGTGGCCGAGTAGCCAAGTGGGCAATTGAGCTAGCTGCTTATACCCCGATGTATGCAAGAAGAGAAGCCATCAAATATCAAGCCCTGGCGGATTTCTTTGTTGATTGGGCCAAAAAGCAATATGAGCCTCCCTTGTCGGAAACAAATTTTTGGCAAATGCATTTCGATGGATCCAAGGTGAAAGAGGGTCTCGGTGCTGGCGTAGTGCTCACCTCACCCAAGCGGGATCAACTCAAGTACGTCCTTCAAATCCATTTTGCGGCGTCCAATAATGTGGCCGAGTATGATGCCCTAGTCCATGGACTAAAAGTGGCCAAGGAGATTGGTATCCGCCGGATTATATGCTATGGCGACTAAGATCTGGTGGTTCAGAAAGCCTCGAGGACTTGGGACGCGTTGGATGCCAATATGGCTTCATATCGGTTCCTTGTCCAGAACGTGTCCGGATTCTTTGATGGGTGTGAGTTCCACCACATTCACCGAGCTGAAAATGATGCTGCTGATGATCTGTCCAAGTTGGGCTCTTCTCGGCAGTCCATCCTGGCAGGAATTGCATTGGAGCATCTCAGGAAGCCATCCATCAAGCCTTCTCACGAGTCGGATTAGATATTCATTCCGGCGGTACCGGAATCAGAAGCTGTGCCCATGGAGATTGATGAGGGGATCATGAAGGAGAACCCAGGGACTGTCACATTCATCCCGGGGATTGTAAAGTACTCGAGGACTCGAGGACTCGTCTCCATCTCGGAGCAAGTCATGTCAATTGATCCAATGGAGGTGGATGAGCCAGTGCTTCCTACTCGGGAGATACCGAGTTGGGCTCAGCCCATATTGTCTTATCTAGCGGATGGCACTTTGCCCAGTGACCAGATCTCGGCCAGGCAAATACACAGAAGATCCAAAGGCTACACCATCATCAACAAGGAACTACACAAGAGAAGTACCACGGGCGTGCTCCAGCGTTGTGTCGAGCCGGAAGAGGGAGCAGAGATTCTCAGAGAGATACATCAGGGGGAATGTGGGCACCACGTGTGGTAACCCAGCACACCACTGCATGTGTAGTGCGCAAGTCGGTGACATAATACTCACAGAAGGACTTATCCGTGAATATTACATCTCTCAGAGTGGTACAACAGAAACACAGCGGGTCCAAGCAAAGCTATAGGATACAAACTTCATTACAAAATCTTGAGAATCTCTTTGATGAAGCAAGAAGATCTCATACAAATGAACATCAGAAGAAGCAATTCGAAGATCCAAGCTGGAGAAGAACTCTAGCTTAGAACTAAATCTACTATGGCTGATGTCATCCCTAAACTACGGCTTTTAACATCTTAGTCCGAGTATGGTCTTCACCTACACCTTGATAGTTTCTCCTCCACCAGCGTTGTTGATGACGAAGCCTTACTGGCTAAGTAGAATAAGACTCCACCTAGCTTCATGAGGTAGCGATGGCTTCACGATGACGACTTCCATAGGCTTCAACTCTAAGCAGGGGGTCAAACGGGAACGAATGAGTAACGAGCGTTACTCAACAAGTTCATGATATATAGGGAATAGTTTGATGCACTAACTACAGCTTTAGACTCAAAAGAGTCATAAGCTAATGCAAGGTTTTTGTAAATCTTTCTTCAAGAGGTTGCTTTTAATTCTGAAGACTATGCCCGCCAGATCTTCACAGGATTAGAACTTTCATGGAGTTTCCTTTCCTGCGGCGTTCGCAGCTCCTTCCCGGAACAAGGGGTAACATGCCACATCCTTTTACACTCTGCAGAGGTGCGTTACTTTACCCATGGACGACCAAGACCATGTTGCACAACCAGGCGATCGTTCCTGTCCACGCCCACTTAGGTGTGGGGCCCGGTTGTTGGTCCAAGCCAAACTGTGCTTCCCCGCACAACGCATGCCCACCCATTTCTGCCAGCAGGTTGAACGCCTGATTCCACCCCTCACGATGGAGATCTACGCGCCCCTGGCAGACACTCATAGACTCCAGAGTCCGTGGGACGTAAGGGCTCCCACCCATGTGCATGCAGTCCCCGTGGAACCTACAGCGTACGTTCTCTGGCAGTCCGTTGACATGCGAATGAGAGAAGTATCACAGCTGACTTACTCCCCCATAGAAGACCCATGGTTAACGCGAATTTACGGCGCAAGAATCCTGACGGCAGTTGTTGTTAATTCCTAGGTAATACATTCCCATGCAGATGGAACCTTCCTTTGACCTATTCATCTTACCATGGTTCCATCCGCCCACCAAACAGAACACTACCACTGGGGTAGTTATTCAATTAGTCATATTATTATAAAAATAGAATCATGCATTCTTTTGAGAGTAGGTGATAATACGATAGGGTTTTTGCAAATAGTTTGTTATGAGATACTGCAAAGGATATGAGCAAGTGATGAACTTGCCTGAGATAGAAATAATGACAATAATAATCCATGTCTTCGGGGTTCGAGGGTTGCGTGGAAATCCCGAGATCTGAAAGATAGCAAAGTAGTCCCAGTAAGGATTACTGAAAACATTGGCAAGATGCTATTATGCATAGTCATGAGATGCATCGTGATTTAACCCCCAAAATATCCCAAACTTCAATGATAAGTTTTGTTTTACGATACTTCCATTTGATTAGGTTTAGTTGACTTAGAGGTGTTGTGTTACTTCTTGTGGGGATGACTTTCATCACTTAAGGAGTTGGTAATAACTTGGTTAATTTGTTTCATAAAGGCTTATGATGATTTGAGTTCTTCTGATGTACTTCGTTACTAGACACTTCAGAATGTTATGCATTAATGAACTAACTATTGTTCTCTTTTATGCAAGTAATAAGACAATATCTTATTGAGAACTATTATTAAAGGAAAACAAACAATGTTTGTTATGGTTTGTTAGAATTGTTAATTTAGGAATAATAACTTAAGTGAAATTAAACTTCTTGAAATACCCAACTTAATCACACAATAATGGGTTATGAAAAAATACTGACCATATTTTATAAAGTAAAAGATTTTCTTTAGTATTTAGGATTACTTGGGATACTGATTAAATTCAAGAAAATATTAGAGAATTCGTTTTAAAGTATATTTGGGATTTTTTACATAGCTATGAAAATAGATTTTATTCTATTTGAGAAGATACCATTTAAACTATATTACTTTTAGAACTTTTTAAATTAATCAATAAGGTAAATTTATTTTAAGGAAATCAAGAATATCATTTAAAAAAACATGTATAATATTTCCTCAAATTTAATTAGTGGTAAATTTTAATACCTAGTATTTTCAAACTTCTTCATGAATTTTATAGTGTGTTAAATTTGGATCTAAAATTCTGTAAAGAATTATTTGTGTGATTTTAAAGGAAAAGAAAAATGACTACTTACTTTCTTGGGCTAATTAGCTTATTTGAATGGTCAATGGACTAACTAACTGGGCCACTTAGTGTACATGTACGTACACTTTGGTCCAACGAGTTAGACAAATGAACCACGTACACTGAAAGGACTTGGCACGCAGGTCGCTCATTCTCTCTGTCATGGTCGTAACTTGCACTGCTCCTTCGATCCCCATCTCCCCTGCGGCGATGCTGCTGCCGCCGCAGCTGCTCCGGCCGCCACCGGCCTTCCCTAGCGTTGCCGCTCTCCACCAGGCCTCCTCTCCCACGATTCCTCGCACTGGCGCTTCCCAGCGCCCCCAATCGCACGCCCCCGCGAAATCTGAACCCTAGCATCTCTGGTTCGGCCGCCCGCCCGCATGGTTCCGGCTCCCTCGGCTCTGGCTGCTGCTCCACGCCAGCCTTCCCCTCCTTTGCCACATCGACACCCCCGAGCTCCCGCTCAACCTCGCCGTTACGACCCCTCTCAATATCGACACCGGCGGGATGGCTCCCCGGCGGATGTAGCCTCGGCGTCGCCCTCTCGGCTACTAGTGGATTTGTGATGGGGCTATGGTGCGGTGGGTGCTGTGAGTGGGTGTTGCTGGTGTGGCTCGGCGCAGGTGATGCGCCGCTGCTGGGATGCTCCCTGTGCTCGTTGCGACTGCGAGCCCCTTCGGCACTGGCGGGAAGGTGTTGTGGCTGCAACTGCTGCTGTGGCGTCGCTGGCGCACGCAACCACGGCGCCACGATCTTGCCATAGCTGATGCTTCGACGCTAGGGCAGTGACCATGCCGGTGGTCACTCTGGTGAGCGCCTCCTGTTCCCCTCCCTCTATAACTATCTTCTCTACCTCTCTCTTCCTGCTCTGAAGCCAGGCCTTCGAGCCTGTGCTCGTGCCTGCTAAAACCTGAGAATTAGTCTGTGTGTGTGGATGAATTTACTAGAGATCATTCCTGCTTATTGCCTCCTGGATGCCATATCCTAGCTCAGGAATTTCATGTGAAAAATCTAACTAGACACTAAGACCTTTTCAAAAAAAACTAGACACTAAGGATGCTTTTCCTGATGCTTATGTTGATTTAAGAATTCATATGCTATGCTCTTGACAGAACATAACATGGTGTGTGCTACTCCCAGCTTTGTTCAGAGGATGTGCCACTTGGTTTTCTTTTAGTGGTTATGTTAATTACTTTTCCTAAAAATTATGCCATTGTGCAAGCTTGTTTGACATGAAAGATATCCGAGGTGCCCCATGAGGATGTGCCCAGGTGCTTTTCTTGTACATCAGGTGTGGTAGGGTTGGTGTAATCTCTCGGATATGCTATTTGCCCCCGCCAATGATGCAAAAGCTGAGGCATCTATTCTTTGGATAAGAACAGGTTATTACTAGATGGATTCAAATCTCAATGATGAATTGGATGCCAAATCTAAGAACCAAATAGCACTCCAAACACAAATATGCTAGGTTTGTTTGCCAGATCTTGTGTATAGGGTGTGCACTCCTGGCATCTTGTGTTTGGTGTGATTTTATAGCATTTCTTTATTTGCTTTATTTTCTGGACAGATTTGGATGTGTAAACTGATAAGAACAGATCCTTTCTTGTTTTCTTGGCCCAGCCTATGATGCAAAGGCTGAGGCACTAGCTATGCATAAGAACATATACTATTGTGGGCTTTCTTGAATTCTCACTGACGATTTAGGCATAGCAACTCTATGCATATCTGAGAGAACTCGCTCCCCTCTCACTCCTCTTTTCTCAACTTAAGATGCAAACTTAATACCTAGAGACCTAGGCTTGTTAACCTGCTGCTGGAGTGAGGCTTTTTCTTCTGGAATATGATGAAACCTGCATCTTGTGGATAGCCTCCTCCTCCTAGCTGCTTGACCTGCCTCCTAATATCTAGTGGTGATTCATATGTGTTGTTCTTGTTGTTTTATGTAATAGAAACAATGAGGTATTCTTTGTGGATGAATACTGGGAATCAATGGAAGTATAGATGCGGCTGGGATGTGTGTATGTGGAAGAATACTAGAATAGTGGCTGGTCCTGTTTATATAGTGTTCCAATAGTGCTCCAGTCCTGTTTTGCTGTTGTTGAGGGCTTGACAACACACAAGCTGCATGTGTTGTGTGAGCTACTTGCATGTGGCCCTCTTTCTAGTGCAAGTGGACAAGTTGGGTTTTGGTTACCTCATGAGCAAGCTACGGCTACTCCTTGCTTTGGCTTATTTGACTCCATTATTGGTGCTACTGACATGTACTATTCACCCCTCCTTGTGGCATAGTTGGTTGTTCCAGTCTCTCATTTAGGTTGGCTTTAATTTTAATTGCCAAGTGGCATTTCTGATTTGTGCCTTTCTTGTAGCTGCTGGTATTTCTTGTGAGCTTGTAGTTGTAATTTCAGCTTTGCTTAATGTTTATGCTGGAATTTGGATCTTATTGACCAATTATGTCAATAAAAATATCTTTGCTTATATTTGTGGCCTTTCTTTAATGCACTTGATTGAGATTGGAGGATTATTAGTTACCTATTGTTGCTTATTGATAATATGGATCAAGGATCATGCAGTTTTTCCTCAATGTCAGTGTTACCTCAGTGTACCTCCTGTTTCCTTGTAAGTTGTCTGTGCGTATGTCCCTTTGTTGCCTCTTTGTCCAATGTGCAAGCATGATTAGATTCCCATCTGATCCATGATTCAAGTATTGCCTTTGAAAATAGTCCTCTAGTCTATATTTGGAATTCCAGGAGTTCTTCCTAGGACTTCATTCAGTTGAGTTCAAACAACAATGGCCTCACCCTTGTGGTGGAGGCAACATTTTAACCCTCAAGCAATCTATCTTTTGTCTTTGTGGTTTAAGTTCGCAGGACATGAAGATTAGATGAAGATTTGGAAGCTCAAGATGAGATGAAGATTAGCTTAGGATTTTCTTTTGTAGTTTTTTTTTGTACATGAGATATGTAAATATTCCATAAAACATGTATTATTATTTATTTTATTTTATTTTCAATTTCACACTTGTAAGACTTTGAATTGAGGTCATGTTTATATCTGTTTACAAATACTTTGGGACATTCTATCCATATACAGATATGTGTTTGATATGAGAATTCGGGAGGATGTATGCATGGTATATATATATATATATATATATATATATATATAGGACAAATTTATGCTACTCCCGGGTGTAGCTACACCCACATGTGTTTAGTATGATGTATGTAGTATCTATCATACCGGAGAGTATGTACAGGTAGTATGCAGTATATATTACTATTTTGGTAGTATATATACTACTTTTTACGTAGTATGTGTAATTTTTCTACATACTCATTTTATATATACATATATACCGGTATTTTGAATATATAGTGCAAACTACATACTCAATTTTATAATTTTCACGTAACTTGTTTTGAAGTATCTTAAATATAGTATATGAATATACTTGGACCGAAAAAGTATGACACATACCTCCGTACGGCAGTATATGAGACGTGGGTGTAGCTACACCCGGGAGTAGAAACCATTTTCCCTATATATATATATATATATATAAATATATATATATATATATATTTGTGATTTGGTCTAATTGAGTTTACAAGATCGATGATAAAAAAGGTCAGGTCCAAGTTTGCAAATGCTATGATCCATCATTTGAATCTGATCCAAATAAATATGATTGAGTCTATATAGTGTTTGAATGAGATTAAGATCATTTTGTAGGGTTGAGGTCAAGTGTCGAAAATCCTCATAGGTTATGTCCAATTTTAATGACTCGACAAATTATTCGATTGACAAACTAGTTGTGTTAAAGATCATATCGAAGTTGGACACACTCTTGCAGATGAACTAGCTCTAATTCTTCAATTCGAGAGAACCTCGATCACTTTGCATCGTTTAAACTTTTGCGCCAACATTTCCCGTATTTTTTAGATGCATGCTATGCAAATGCACATATTGTATTTAGATCCTTATAACCTCCCAAACCCTGGGACGTTACAGTATCTCCACCTTAATAAGAACTTCGTCCCGAAGTTCAACCTCTCTCACGTAAAGATAGGTAGATAGAACTTCTGTAGACCTTTGATTCTTCACAATTTTTTCCTTGTGTTGACCTTGTCATGTGTAGCCTCTTGTCTTGATTGTTTACCTTCCACTGTCTTGGATGTTGATCAAATACTATGCCTGTTATTATGACAAGTTTGTTGTGTTACTACACCTTCCTAATGGTCTTACGAAGAACACGTGGTATTTCCACCACATAGTGGATACCGGGTTTTGTTCTCCGATGAATAGGTATGGTTTCCTATCTCTCAGAACTTTCTGAAGAACATTTGGTACATCCACCAGGTGATGAATAACCAATAAGATTCTTCCGGTACACTGGATATTGTCTATGGTTAGAAATCCATTTGGTTGAATCTAGTGGTCTCAAGAGAAGTAATGTTCAAAGAAACTTATACTACATAGGGTACATTGATTTAGACTCATCTATTTAGTGAAAATATCTTCAAGTTTCCTCAAGTTCTAACTCTTTCCTATAGGTGACTATAACCTATTCCACTGGTTACTTCCTATGGTCCTTCTATATCATTGGGTTTCAACTTCTACAGGGTGACTCTATGATCAGATTTTTTAGCTTCTACCTATTTCCTTCTCGGATATAGCTACCCATGTGATCTCCTTGGCATCACTTGTGGTATATCTCCATATGTTGTTGTAGTATGATTCCAAATCCAAGCAAGATGTGGAATGTGGGCCATTCCCATCAGTGGCTTCACTGCCTTCTGCCTTCTTGACCTTTTGGTCTTCTCGAGCTTTGGTGGATGCTTCCACCTGCTGATAGCTCAGACCGCTCTCATACTAATCCTATACCCTCTAGACCAGTAACATCAAGATAGAACTCAGTGTTTGCACATGCATTTGCACATCAAGTTCAATCTTCATGTATAGATCTAGTCAATCAAAGATCCAAATAAAATCCAATAAATCCAAAATGCAGTTATCACTCATGCATCAAAAGCCCGTGAAATATTAGTACTGTGAGTAAAACATCTCAAGTACCAAGGCTCTTAAATGCTATACACTACAAGTAGGTATGTGATACCTTATAGTCCTTGACGAAGATATGGATCCTGGACCCTGCGGGTAAGGACACCCCCTCTCAGGCCCAGGGACAAAGCCCAAGAAGAGGCGCCTTTGAAGTACTCTAGAAGGCCCGCGTGAAGCCCACCTGCACTAAACTTGCGGGTTAAGTTAGAAAACATGTAACCGACCTAGCTAGGGTTGGAGTCCTCTCCGGGTAGAACTCGAGACCTGGCCATCTATATAAGGCCAGGAGAGCCCCCCTAGGAGAGGACCAAGTAATACCGCACGACCAAAAAGCCTTGAAACTCGAGATCCACTCTCGATTCGAGCAACCTGTAATCGATCTAATCATCTAATACAGATCGACAGAAGGCAGGAGTAAGGGTTTTACCTCTTCGAGGGCCCCGAACCTGGGTAAATCTCGCCCCCTGTCTAGCCGACGATTCCACCAGCGCCCATGACTTCTCCTAGTCGAAACCCGATAGGGTCACCTAAGGGATTTGTGGAGTCAGAGATTCGACAATTGGCGCCGACCGTGGGGAACGCGGGCGCTGGATCACCGGCATCTTCGGCTTCATCGACATCCAACTCCCGTTGGAAACCATCGACTACGGCCTCGAACAATCCTGTACGGATCGGATCCGTCATAGTCACGCCTCACTCGCCGGAATCACGCCCGATGTTCGAGGATCTGGAGAAGAGCGTCACCCTGACGTTCGGGAGCTTCAACTTCATGGCGAACAGAGACGGAATCCTCCACTTCTCGGATGAATCTGAACCTGAATCTGGAGCCGTCAACTCGCGCTTTCCTATGGAGAAAAGTGGCGAGTCCATCCGCTTCAACACAGTCGACTATCACGCCCTCTCGACAGAGGAACCATCTCGGGTACGGGAAGCTTTCCGATCTACGCCTAGGACACACGAGCCACGACTGGCCCAAGTCTGCATGGCAGGATCGGAACAGCCCTCAGAAACCGAATTCAGCGCAACCGAGCGCGATATAATCGGCGTTTCGTAGGAGGCCTGGAAAAGGGCCAAGGAGGCCATGCGGCGGAGTCAGCCACCCGCGGCAGGAGCCTCACAGGAGGACCTAACCGCCTACCACTACCACCTAGTAAGAGCGGCCTCAAACATCAAAGAAGCCCGGGCAGATCTAGCCCGTCGTAGAAGAGCGGCGGACGAATCAAGCCTGCGACGAGTCGAACAGTCCCTTGCACCCTCGGTTGGTACCCGACCCGCGAGGAAGGGACACGCAACATCGTCAAGGGACCACGAATCCATAACTGCGACCGACAGGTCGACCACATCTTCCTTCATGAGGGTCGACGATGACGGCAACGTCTACCCGCAAACCCCAGCTGCCGCGATCCTAGCCGCAACAACTTACATGCAGATGAACCAACCGACGGAAAGCGACCCTCGGGTGGAACAGTACAAACAAATTCGCAAAGGACTAGGATTGGCGGCCGCAAGGCTCGCTTCTCACGATCGCAAGAAGACCGAAGAACAATTGGAGAAGGAGCGACAGGAGAAGGACAAGGATAAAGAAACGCCTCGCAGGCACAGAAGTTCATCCCCAAGAAAAGAAGGTGGATAGAGCGAGAGCTTCACGATATCGCGAGCGCTCCTCATCCAGGTCCTCGGACGACGAAACCTGTGGAGCACTCTGTTTCGCTCGCAGCATCCGTGACGCACCTCTACCCAAGAGGTTCAAGCTCAGCACGGAGGTGACAAAATACGACGGCTCACTCGAGCCCTCCCAGTGGTTAAGCGACTACCTCACGGCAGTAAAATGCCAACGTGTGAACAAGAACACAGCCATGCAATACCTCAATTTGCATCTTACAGGCGCGGCCCGTAGTTGGCTGGAGAGAAGACCCAAATCTTGCTACGCATCGTGGGACGACCTACACCGTGATTTCTGCAAAAATTTCCAGTCGACTTACAAGAGGCCAGCCACAATCGAAGAGCTACGAGCATGCAAACTGAAGAGTGGCGAATCCACACGAGAATATATCCAGCGGTGGACCACACTCAGGAACACCGCAGGAACCATCTCGGAAGAGGTGGCGATTGAGGCCTTCGCCAAAGGGGCAAGAAGAACCGCGTTTCGAGAAGAGCTAGGCAGAGCCGCGCCCAAAACCATTGGGGAGCTAATGATCATAGCCGAAAAATGGGCTAACGGAGAAGACGCGGTGCGCAATGAAAGAGCATCGTCGCCCGCACACGAGGACGACCGCCATGGACGAAGAAAGAGAAGGAAATACTACGACCACGAGGACAGGGAGGAATTAGTGGCGGCAGAATTCACGCGAAACCGCGACTCTGGTCGCCGTGGAAGTCGCGAGTGGAAACCAAAAGCAGAAGAAAAATCCCCCGAGGAGGATCTTGATGCATACTGCTCGCTACACCTGTTTACAGATAAGCGCACGGGCAAAACTAAGGCAACACACCTCCTCAAGGATTGCCGAAAGTTTCTTGACATCTCAGATGCTCTCGCAAGAAAGAGATTTGCATCCACCCAAAACTACCCGCCGCTGCCAGGAGGAGGACAACAATTCCAGCCGCCTCCACCACCACCTCCACCAGCAAATCCAAACATGGCGCTAGCCGCACTACCTGCGCCACCACCACAAAACAATGGAGCCAATGCATACCCGAACCCGGCAGGACAACTCGCGATGATACAGAAGGTATGCCCCTCTCGCAGAGCTCAAAAGACTAACACAAGGCAATTGTGCATGGCAGTGCAGACACCACCGACGAAAACCGAGTACCTGAAAATGGCGGATCAGCCAATCACGTTCTCGATGAAAGACCATCCGCCACGAGTCTATCGACCAGGACACGCCGCCCTTGTCATCCAAGCTCAAATTGGTAATTATGACCTGGCCCGCGTATTCATGGACGGTGGTAGTGGCATTAACATCATCTACGCGGATACACTCCGTCGAATGAACAAGAACCTGGACGGCCTAACGGAATCAGAAACATCCTTCCACGGGATAGTTCCGGGCAAGGCAATCCGTCCACTCGGAACAATCAACCTAGAAGTAGTATTGGGCTTTCCAAGCAACTACAGAAGAGAATTCCAAGGTGGCCATCACAAAACCCCGACTGCGATCAGACCAAAAATTGTTAGCATGAGGTTTTGAGCTACTAGCCTCTTGAAGGATGTGATTTCTACCCACTGCTTTTCTTCCCTGTCATCCGGATTAACGACTGAAGAGCAAAAACACACTCAGTCAGATAAGGAAACAAGGAAGAAAAAGGCACGGGGGCTGCACTACTTACAAAGCAAGTCCCTTGCGACTACAGCCAACTCATCCATCAGAAATTGTTCGCGTTCAGCCGCCAATTTCTGCTTGGACTTCGCCACATCGGCTATCCCGCGCATAGCTTTTAGCTTGCGGTCACCCTCCTGGACCTTATCACGAAGGCCCGCAAAAGTGCCAACAGCGGCAACAAGTGGATTTACTGGAGTACCACGTCCACCCGAAGTTTCCGCGGCAAACCCAGTAGCCTGGAAGAATACAACGAAAGAAGTAAGATGCCCTACTCGAGTCATTTCTAGTCGCATATCTGACAAACGCTCGGGGGCTACTCCCATCGGGAGACAACGCACAAACAAGGGGAATGAATTGCAAGACGAATTCTTCAATTAAAGACAACAAAGGTACGGGAATACATCCCAAGGTTCATTACATTCAAGGAGAAAAAAGAAAAACTATGAAGCTACATTGGTGCTCCCGCTAGCAGCAGTCGCCCCTCCCCGCAGTCGAGCAAACATCTTAGACAACTTCCGAGCAAGAATAGCGGCTTGCTCGCCAAAACGAGAGAGCCGTACCTTTTTGCCCGTGGAGGGGTCGACTGGAAGAGATGAGTAGGCCTCCTCCAAACCTTCGACTCCGTGCGCCAAAGCAAATTGGATCGCGGTCTTTGCACCAGACTCCGACTGTGCGACCGCGAAGGCATCCAGAAGTTTGCCTTCTGAGAAGACCTTCAACAGATCATCTAGCGCGGGTGCAAGAGTGGCGTTGGCGATGAGGCGACCATGCAGTTGCACCAGCACTTGAGTAGCATCACTAATCAAGGAGAAAACTGCATCAGCGTGCCTTTTAAGCTGGGCAAGTGTGTCGGTTACCACATCTACCTGCTGGAGCCCAGGGATCTCTAGAGGAACATCCAGAAGACCTGCAAAAGAAGAAAATAATACTTAGCAAAGTTCAGCAAAGTGAAGGATCAAAGTCGCAAAAGTCCAACACACTTACCCGCAAAACGTTCAGCGAGGGGACGGAGGAACCCGACAACGTCGTTATCGGCCTTACTGCCAGCTTCCTCTAGCTCCTTCAAGGCCTTCCGTGCATCCGCAAGCTCTCGACTAAAATCTTCCGATTGCATGCGGGAAGCCTCCAGCTCTTGTCGAATGGCCGTCAGGTCAGCCTCCCGAGCAGTTACCTGATCAGAGAGTTTGACCCTTTCGGATTCCGAAAATTCAAGTCGAGCTGCAAAAAGATGCTTATCAAAAATCAAGAATGCACAGAATACTGAAGACAGGGAGATGATAAAACTTACCCTTGAGAAGGTCGTTTTCAGTTTGAAGTCGGCTACGGTCCGTTCGAAGTGACTCGCAATCCGACTCGGCGAGAACGACGCGGCGACCAATCGCCGCAAGAGAATCAATAAGCGACTGCAAAAGCACGAAGACGGAAGAGTTAAATGGATTAGATTTGAGTCTGTACCCGATTATTTACAATCGACTACAGCCTCGGGGGCTACTCCCATCGGGAGCACTGCCGTGCACCCGATAAAAATAAAATCATGAAGAAGAAAGAAACCATACTTAGAGCCTGTAGCCGATCGCTTGCGATCGACTACAGCCTCGGGGGCTACTCCCGTCGGGAGCACTGTCGTGCACCCGATAAAATTTTGAAGACAGAAGATGAAGTTTACCTGGCCGGTGGCGCGAGAGAGCGGATCCGCGGAGCTGTCCGTCACTTCTTTAGAAGCTGAAGTCCTGGCGGCAAAGCTGGGGGCTTCACGTTCCAAAGTCGCGGCCTCAGGGACTGCTCTGGGAGAATTTTGGACGGTACCCGCAGTGGGAGTTTCACCCGCGTTCTTTGCCTTTTTCCTCTTTTCGGGAGGAACGGCAGAAGCATACCTGTGCGGACTGATGGTCTGCAGTCTGCAACAAAGGATAAAAAACATCAGAATTGAAGTGTGAAGAATGTTTGACCAAGAACAAGTAAAAAGACCTACTCATCATCTTCATCGTCATCCAGCAAGTCCGCGTTCCAGGCGGTCGCCATCACCGGAAACGAAGGCGAAGGAGCGAGCGAACGAAGTGGAGTCACAAGGACGGGGGCCTGACTAGGCGATGCTTCCAAGGAAGTATCCTTGGAAGTAGCCTCGTCATTATCTACCCGACAACGTTTGGGGGGGACACCATTCGAGTCTTCCACGTCATCCGAAGAATCGAGCTCAGTACTCGACGAAGCATTGGCAACACTGGTGTCAACCGCATCATCCTGGTGACTCGATGGTAGCTCTGAGGCCTCCTCTCCCGTAATTGGCGGGTAGCAATCTGCCATAGCCAAGCTATACAGACAGAGAAGACGAGGAAAAACTTATCGGCTAGGGCTCAGAACAAAAAGGGAACAACTCAAAAACGAGAAGGAAGAAACTAACCTCGGCTGGAGGAGGATTTGAAGCGGCAAAGGCTTCAACTGAACAATCGGGGAATTTCTCCCCCACCTTCAGTCGAGTGATACCTGCGATTTTCTTCTCGAATTCCACATTCGAAAGCTCCTCGCGGCTTACTCGGCTGGGGTCCTCTGAGCCTTGATACTCCCACATAGCGGAGGGCCTTTGTTGAAGTGGCTGGATCCTGCGCTTCAAAAAGATGCTCGCCAGATGCATCCCGTTGAGCACGACTCCCGCAGTCTGATCCCGGAGAGCAGCTACTCTTGCGAGTAAGGGCGCGACGGTCTGAGTCTCCTCGGCTGACATCCTGTGCCCCCAGGACTTTCGCCTTGTCAAAACAGCGAACGGGTGGAACTCCACAGTCCCACCCGAGCTGTTGTCGGTGACGTAGAACCACCTCTTCCGCCAGCTTTGGGCGGAGTCGACAAAATGCATGTTGAAGTAGCTGCCTTCTTGTCGAGCTTGGATCCCGAAGCCGCCCGTGCGAAGCGGTTCTCCGAGCTCGGACTCCACCCGCGATCTCTCGCGGAAGATCCGGACTTCAAAGAGCGCCTTCCAAAGCGCCCAGTGCGGGCGAATGCCGAGAAAGCACTCGCAGAACACGATGAAGCACGATATGTGCTGCACCGCGTTCGGAGGAAGATCGTGAAGCTATATGCCATAGACATACAGCAACCCGAGAAGGAAAGGGTGGAGAGGAAAGGAGAGACCCCGAGACACGTGGTCAACAAAAACCACGCGCTCGTTCGATTGAGGATTAGGTACCTCTTCCTTTATTCCGAGGCGAACCCGCTTCTCCGTCTCCGCCGGCAGCAATCCCTCCCGCTGCATCTCCCTGATGCTTTTCGCAGTGGTGTTGGGGGAGCGCCAGTCGCCGGCGCGGGGCGCGGGTTGCGCAGAAGGTTCACCGGACGCAGAGGTGACAGCACCGCGTCTTTTTCCGCCAGCCATTGCTTGCAGCACGAGCTCGAGCGCGAGGAAGACGAAGGTGGGCACGAGGAAGAAGATGAAGGCAGAGAGCTGGGAAAGTTTTACCGTAGCGCTAACACCCGTACTTATACACGGAGCGAGATGATCTCAGCCGTACGATGCGCTACGTGGCGCTTATCACGGCTGCCACGCGTGAAGATGAAACGAAGCGGCAGCCAGCGCTGTTTCGTGCCACGATCTTAACAGAAGATCGTGCGCATTTACTGCGCGTCTCGCGTAAAAACCGGGAATGACATCTCGTTTCCCGGTCAAAAAGCTGACCAGGTGGGCCACCATCTGCTGCCACTCCGTCACGTCCCATCGGGAGAAGAGGAGTGCGCCATGACGTCATGGCATTCGTCATTCGAAATCAAGATCTTTCGATTGGAAGTTCAAACGCGAAAGTATCTTCGTACGAACATCAATTCCTTCGGATAAAAGCAACTTCTCCGTGAACAATTCATGAAGCAAAACCTCTTCGAACAAGAGAAAAATACCCTATACACGAAAACTCTTTCGTATGGGCACAACATTTCGAACATGAAAACTCTTTCATATGAACTTAGCTTTTCTTCCCGCACGAAATTTCTTTCGTATAGAACTCGAACAAATCGATTGGGTAGGAAGAACCTACCTCTCTTACACATGATAAATTTACATCATAAAAACCTGGATTGTTCAGCCGACTAGGCACATCCGGATGCCATATTCTTCGAATATGAAGGTAAGACCCGAAAAGATCTCTCTTTTGGGCCTAGAATCGCACTCAAAAGCTGCGTCCTCCGGTGTAATTCCGTGTCAAAAACACGAAGAAAAATCCTAGCGGACGCGCCGGGTACCCCCATAGGTTAAGTTCGATTTGATAAGTCCACAACGGCCCAGTCGCAACGATCACCTCATCGGGTTCGAGTCGGAGGTCTCGAATCTGTGTAGGCCAGGAATGTTTTTGCCCTAGTTGCAATTAATTGGCCCTGATCTCTCGGGAGAGCCAAGCTACTGAGCCACATCCTTCTGTGAAAAAAGTCGTACAAACAGGCACTTATGTTGCTCAATGCTCGAGCACGATGACTTATGATACAGGGAACACACCCTTTAAACAATAATTGTCGAGCTGGTCCTCCAGAAAAGATCAAGAAAGGTTTGACCGTCTACTCGACTGGAAAAATCCCAATCGAGCAAAAGCTCGGGGGCTACTGACGAAGATATGGATCCTGGACCCTGCGGGTAAGGACACCCCCTCTCAGGCCCAGGGACAAAGCCCAAGAAGAGGCGCCTTTGAAGTACTCTAGAAGGCCCGCGTGAATCCCACCTGCACTAAACTTGCGGGTTAAGTTAGAAAACATGTAACCGACCTAGCTAGGGTTGGAGTCCTCTCCGGGTAGAATATCGCACCCGGACTTCTAAGGGATACTCGCCGTTCCGTTGAACAATAGTAGATTGGATTACGGGGCTTACCGGCACCCGCGTCCTCTTACGAGTAGGCCAACACACGTATGTGTGACAACCAACCCCTATCTGTTCAACGTCGACGTAAACTATCCCATAGAAATCAGGACACTACCATTGACGTACTTCATACCATACACACATGGTACGTCAACGGCTTTGAACAAAATGATAACACAACATATCTCTACGACACAAAAGATTGAAATAAGTTGCAACTGGCCCTCACTAGGGCAGAGATAGCAAATACAATCATCCAGAGGACACATGTCCCAACATAACATCATTACATCTCAGCGGAAGCATTCAAAGGGGTATGAGTACAGACAAATCCAAATAGGCTTAAGAAGCCGGAAACTGAAATAAAGACGGAGCCCATCCACGATGTCTCGGATCCTGCCCGGGTCCGCTAACTACTCGTCAGCAGCCTCGTCAAACTCCACGTAGTAGCCGTCACCTGGATCCTCGTAAGCGCAGTCTGCGGAAACCACAGCCCCAAAGGGGTCAGTACATAGACGTACTGGCAAGCAAGACTCACAGTTCACCAAAGTGTAACCCGTCAACACCAGGCACAGATGCCTTGGGTCAACGGAAGAAAGGGGATCTAAAAGATGCTGCAACTGGCTGCGCTAACCAACTACAGAGATTCTACCACTTCCGACTAACAGAAAGGAGATAAGGTCGATGATTGTAACCAACCAAAAGATAACTTCAAACAAACCCATCCTGGATCTCGCCCCTTATCCAAAGAAGCAATCCAAGGATAACTCACACAGTTGGATTAAAGATGAATCAAGTTATTGTGTCAATAATCCTATTACTAGTCAAGTTGGTAATCATTGGGTGTGAGATTGTGAATCATTAGGTTTAAGTTGTCCTGAGTACTTGTTAGCCAGTACTTTCACCAAGTTAACCATAACCGCGGAAATCACGGCTTCTCGAGAAGATTATCCCTGCAGGGTTGCACCAATTTGGCCGTACACGTATGAATAACCCGCCAGATGGGATGCCTCCCACCAAGCGGGGCACTCAACACAACTCAACTCTTCTTCGCATCAAGCCCAAAGCACCTTGGGCGCACGGCTAATCGAGCCCAGAAGAAAATGGACCCTCATAGCACTCTAAGAACGTGTCCCCCTATATGCCGACTACAAAAGTTCCACCCTGCGCTGGGCTCGCAAAAACATGCATGCGGCAAATGGAAAACACGAACTAAATGAGATGATTTGGACAAGATGCGAATCGAATCAAATTGAGGGGGGCGCCCATACTCGCTTCCCACATGCGGGTAGTGCGCTCATCATGGATCAGTAGACAAGACCCTTTTCCTATTAGGGTCGACACTAGCAGGCCTCAAAACCACACAGGGCCTCCTGCCGGTGCCTTATCATCAAATTATTATTAACAATAACATTAGCATGATTGATTGATTGATTAAACATCGAGCCCCCAGAACATAATGAAATAGTAACAGAAAGTAACGGGTAACAGACTTGAGCAAAACAACCTAAGCATGCTAGTAAGACACTGGCTCAAACAATAGGGTTGTAGGAGTGGTGGTGAGGCAATATCAGGGTTAAGGGATTCATGTGATAGGTTCGTAACAGAAACAACTACCACTAAGGCTAGCAGAAATAGACAACGGAAAGTATCGTTAACCAGGGTTGAAAGGAACACAATGGTTCATGTGAGTGATAACTTGCCTGCAAACTCAGCAGCCGGGTACTGAGCTAGATCCTCAGAAGGGGTGCTGTAAAGATCGTCTGTCTCAACGTCGTCGTCTATCCGAGAAGAAGCAAACAAACAAGGCAGAAATATAAACAATCAATATCATGGCATAGTGCACAATCATGGGATGATGCATGTCAAGTTAATGGTTGCATCAAAATAAACTAGCTAACATGGTAACACAATTTAAATGGTTCCATATGCAATTGGATTGCATATGGAAAAGATCCATGACTTAAGTGGAAACAAATGATCTACAATTTATTACCATGTGAAAGTTGTTAGCATGATGCATGCATGATGATAATAACAAAATAACAACAATAGATGCAAGTGGTAAAAGAATAAAACAAGTTTGGAAAAATATTGGTTAAGTTTGGAAAGTTTGGTTACTTAAACATGTCACACAAGCAATTGTTGTTTTCATCAAGTTAAAGTGTTCAAAACAAATAACAAAATTTATATTTGAAAAGAACATCAAATTTTAGTTGGATTACATGTTTCAAATTTTGAAATAGGAGTTAGTATGAATTTATTATGACTTAAACAATATTAAACAAGTTTTAATTGAATTTAAAACAAGTTTGAATATTATTTGAATTTTATTTATTCAAACATAATTTCAAACTCACATTTGAAAAGTTCACACTTTGATGGTTTGAAAACATATTTTGCATGTTCAAAAATATTTTATATTGAGCAAGTTATGATTTTATCAAATTTAAATGAATTAAACAAGTATTAAATTATTTAAGCAATTTAAATTATTCAAACCATGACACAAAATTTATATTTGAATAGGTTATTCAAAATGGTATGGAAAACATATTTTATTTGCATTTATTGGATTAATAATGAATTAGTTATTGAATTTAGCAAATTGCATTTGAATTATTTGAATTCAAATTTGAATTGCATTTTGAAATTTCAAAACAGGAAACAAATGATACCAAAAGGTAGACAATTTAATTTAGACTAGCACACATATTTTATTTTCATTTATTGGATTAATAAAACTAAAGTTATTGGGTTTTTAAAACCAGGGACCAATCTGTTAAAATAAAGGACTAGTTTTTTATTACAGAAAAGTGTTCTAAACTTTTTATACGCGCAGAAACTTAACCCAGTCGCTGCCAGGGGGCCCAGGGGGACCGTGCGCTTGCGTGGCACATGAGTGACTGACAGGGGGCCCTCCCTGTCAGCACTCAGCCAAAAAAAGGTGTGGGATTTATCCCGGGGGAGCCAGGGATCGAACCCGCGATCTCCCCTCGCGCGCACAAAGACTGAACCGGTTGCGCTGCGCTGCGTTTTGTTGTCAGATAGCAGGGCGCAGGGAGGATAAGCTATTGCTACGATAACTGAACCTGTTAACTGTCAAGGTTCAGACTTGGACGGTGGCTACCGACGGCGATCGCCGTTGTCAACGTGCTCGATCTGTGCCGTGGGTGTGCCCGGGGGGTGGATGCGATGATGACGTGCACGGATGCGAGGGAGACAGAGGATGAGGCGGTGGCTCACCAGCAGTTGCAGATGTTGCAGAGGGTCGAGGGAGCTCCCGCGGCGGCGACGGCGTGGTCGTGGATGGCGGCGGTGATCCACGTCGTCCACGGACCCGCGGCGGTGTCCAACAGAGAGATGGAAGGGTGGCGGGTTCGTTCCCATAGTCAACGAGGGTGGAGGAGTGACCTGGCGGCGGTGGCTAACAAAGATTCAGAGGGAGGCACGGTTGTCTTCTCCGGCGAGCGATTCAGAGAGGTGGGAGAGGTGACTGCGAGGAAGAAACCGGCGGCGGGGGCGCGGGGAGCGAGGGAGGCTAGGTTAGGGCATCTGCCAGGGGGTCTAGGGTACTTATAGAGCCCTAGGGTGGCTCCTGGCCGTCGGGCGCCGCCGTACGGCAACGTGGCGCCACCGGATCGTCGCCGTACGGGAGAAATGAGATGGCGCGCGCCTCGAAGCGGTACGCGCGTGCTGAAACGGGCTGGGCTGCGCGCTAGGTGGGTTGGGCTGGGTAAGCTGCCGCGCGCGCTGCAGTTTGCTTCTTTTTTTTTTGCTTTCTGTTTTTTTTTTGTAGCAATAGAAAAGGGAAGAGATTGTTAGGTTTTTGTGTTAGGAAAAATCCTAGAAAATTAGGGTGAGCTTACTATGTCAATTTCAACCAATTAACAAGTTTGGATTTCAAAAAGGTTTAAATTTTTGTGCTGTTTGGAAATAAACCAAACTTAGATGATTTTGCATATTTAAACTGATTATTAAAATCAACATTTTGATAGAGTGACCCAAATGATTTAATTGGAAACAAAGAGTATAAAAATGTTTTGGTTATTATTTTTATAATTTCAAATTGGGTTCTGTTTGAACACATTTGGTTTAAATTGGAATAATTTGTTAATTAATGAATTAATATTTGAAAACAACAACTGTAATAGGGTGAACCCTATTATTAAAGTTGATTAAGTGATTATAATTGGGTGGTGATTTGAATATTTGATTTGAGTTTGAAAATGATTTGGAATTAATTGATTGAATTAATTGTTTGATTGAAACCAACAATTTAATAAGTGATCACTATGGAGTTAAATGAAAACAATTGAGGTTTTGATTTGCATTTCTTTATTTAAAAAAGAGATTGTAACATGACAAGTATGAAATAACCATTTGAAATTGTTTGAGTTTCATTATGAAAACAAGATAAAACAGATGCAAAACAAATAGTAAACAAATGCAAACAATGAAATAAACATGATGACATGATGCAATACTTTAATTAAACAAGAAACAAAACATTCTAAGGGTATTTTCAACTTGGGATGTTACAAAACGCCCCCCCTTGAAGGAATCGTGCCCCGAGATTCCTTACTGAGAAGTGAAAAGGTCAGGATACTTCTTTCGAAGATCCTCTTCGGTCTCCCATGTTGCCTCTTTATCGGAATGATGCGACCACTGTACTTTCAAGAACTTGGTGCTCTTGTTGCGAGTCTTACGCTCGGCCTCATCGAGAATACGAACAGGGTGCTCCTCATAAGAGAGATCATCTTGCAGTTCAATGGAATCATGATCAACTGCACGATCTGGATCTTTGAAACACTTCTTGAGCTGTGACACGTGGAACACATCGTGCACCTTGGATAGCTTTTCTGGAAGCTCAAGACGATAAGCATTTTCTGCCCGCCTTGAGAGAATGTTGAAAGGACCAATGTATCTTGGTGCAAGCTTTCCTTTCACACCAAAACGATGAGTGCCTCTGAGGGGAGTTACACGGAGATATGCCTTGTCACCAGGTGCAAAGATCATATCCCTGTGCTTGCTATCATAGTAGCTTTTCTGACGAGACTGAGCAATCTTGAGATTGTCACGAATGATACGAACTTTCTCCTCGGCTTCCTTAACAATGTCAGGGACTAAGAGTGAACGTTCACCAGCTCCAGACCAATTGATTGGACTCCTGCATCTGCGGCCATAGAGTGCTTCAAATGGTGCCATGCCTAGTCTTGCCTGGTAGCTGTTGTTGTAGGAGAATTCAGCATATGGAAGGCAATCCTCCCATTTCATGCCAAAGGAGAGACCACATGCTCTGAGCATATCCTCGAGAATCTGATTGACTCTTTCGACTTGCCCCTGAGACTGAGGGTGATAAGCTGTGCCGAACAGAAGTTTGGTGCCCAATGCTTCTTGAAAACTCTTCCAGAAATGAGAAGTGAAGATACTTCCACGGTCTGAGCTTATTTCCAATGGAACACCATGAAGAGGAACAATCCTTGCTGTGTAGAGCTCTGCTAACTGGCTAGCTGAGATAGTTTCCTTGACAACAAAGAAGTGAGCTACCTTAGTGAGACGATCAATAACAACGAAGATTGCATCGTTGCCCTTCTTGGACTTTGGAAACCCAGTAACGAAGTCCATTTCAATCATGTCCCACTTCCACTCAGGAATTTTCAGAGGTTGGAGTAGACCGGCTGTTTTCTGATGGACTGCCTTAACACGTTGACAAACGTCGCATTCAGAAACGTATTGAGCAATTTCACGTTTCATGCCAGGCCACCAATACAGAGTCTTGAGATCCTGGTACATCTTTGTACTTCCAGGGTGGATGGATAGAGGAGTTTCATGAGCCTCCTTGAGAATGACATTTTTGAGACTTTGAATCTGAGGAACTGCAATGCGTCCTTCGAAGAACATAGTTCCCTTGTCATCAACTGAGAAGGACTTGAATTTATCATTGCCTTCCTTGATGTGCTCTACAATCTTCTTGATTTCAGTATCACGAAGTTGTTCAGAACGAATCTTGTCCTCGAGAGTTGGAATGGCTGTCAAGCTAGCAAGGTAACCTTGAGGGACAAGACCAAGGTTCAGCTTCTGGAATTCTTCATGAAGTGGAGGTTGGCTTTCCATGATCATGAGATTATTGCAATAGGACTTGCGACTGAGAGCATCAGCCATAACATTAGCCTTGCCTGGAGTATAAGAAATGGTGAGATCAAAGTCTTTAATCTTTTCAATCCATCTCCTTTGCCTGAGGTTTAGATCTGGCTGAGTGAAGATGTATTTCAGACTCTTATGATCGGAAAAGATTTCAGTTTTGTTACCCAACAAGTATTGTCTCCATTTCTTGAGGGCAAACACAACTGCTGCAAGTTCTAGGTCATGAGTGGGATAGTTTTGCTCATGTGCATTCAACTGACGTGAAGCATAAGCCACAACTTGGCGTTCTTGCATAAGAACTGCACCTAGACCTTGGAGAGATGCATCGCAGAATATCTGGAAAGGTTTGGTAGTATCTGGGCCAACCAGAACAGGTGTGGAAGTGAGTTTAGCCTTCAGGAGATTGAAACTCTCATCACACTGTGGAGTCCAAACGAACTTCTTGTCCTTCTTTGTGAGATTAGTGAGAGGTTTGGCAATCTTGGAAAAGTTTTGGACGAAACGACGGCAATAGCTAGCCAAGCCGAGAAAACTTCTGACTTGCTTCACCGTCTTAGGGGGTTTCCAATCAACAATTGCCTTAACCTTTTCCGGGTCAATGGCTATGCCTTTGGCAGAGATGATATGACCAAGGTAAGCAACTTCTGGAATCCAGAACTCACATTTAGAGAACTTGGCATACAGACGATGCTCGCGAAGTTTCATGAGAGTGAGACGAAGGTGTTCTCCATGTTCTTCCTCGGATTTTGAGTAGACTAGAATGTCATCAAGATATACCACAACGAACTTGTCGAGGTATTCATGGAAGACAGAATTCATGAGTCTTGAGAACGTCGCCGGTGCATTGGCGAGACCAAAGGACATGACGGTGTATTCATATAGACCGTAACGAGTGGTGAAAGCTGTCTTAGGAATATCTTCCTTTCTGATCTTTATCTGATGGTAACCCATCCTCAAGTCCAACTTTGAGAATATTGAGGCTCCAGCCAGCTGATCAAAAAGATCATCGATACGAGGAATTGGATACTTATTCTTGATGGTTTTCTCGTTGAGAGGACGATAGTCAACCACGAGTCTTTTTGTTTGATCCTTCTTGGCAACAAACAGAGTTGGGCAACCCCAAGCGGAGGAACTAGGCTGAATGTAACCTTTCTCCATGTACATATCGATTTGCTCCTTCAACAATTTCAGTTCAGGAGGAGCTATCTTGTATGGATGCTTAGAGATTGGAGCAGTACCTGGCTCAAGCTCGATCACGAACTCAACTGCTCTGTCCGGAGGCATCCCTGGCAACTCTTCTGGAAAGACGTCAGGGAATTCACAAACCACCGGAACATTCTCAATTGCAGGAAGAGGTTTAGCATCTAGGTTGAACAGCTGAACATAACTTGATCCATATGGAGAATAGACTATCTGGCCAGAAGGGTGTGATAGAGTTATTGACTTTTGAGCACAGTCAATTTTAGCTTTGTGGGTCTTCAACCAATCCATACCCAGAATGACATCAATGTCAGAACTTCCCAGCAACATGAGTGAAGCAAGGAATATGCGGCCTCCAATTAGGATCTGATTGTCCTTCCTTATCTTGGAAGTCAACATTTGCGGTCCCGGAGAGTGAACAGTCATTTGATTGCTTAGCGGAACCAGAACTAGGTTGTATGCTTTTGCAAAAATCTTTGACACTAAAGAATGCGATGCTCCGGTATCAAACAACACTTTAGCTGGAATAGAGTTTACGGGTAATATACCGAGAACGACGTCAGCAACTTCCTCAGCTTTGTCGGCCTTGATATGATTCACCCTCGCGGTCCTCCCGACAGGCCTGTTGTTGGAGTTGAAGGCTTTAGCCGGGGGAGCACGAACCATTGCCTGGTTGGTGTTGGGGCGAGGAGGTGGAGGTAGCTGCCTCTGAGTGCACTTATCAGCATAGTGTCCAGTATCCTTGCACTTGTAGCAAGTGACGACACGAGAAGGACCTGGCCTTGGCTGCCCCATTGGAACCCTCTGACTCTGCATCTGAGCTGGGTTGGGTGGGCGGGTAGCAAAGCCTGGAGAAGCTTGGGCATATGGAGCCCTAGTGACAGCAGCATTTGGCACCCAGATGCGGCGCTTCTGCGGAGGGGTGGTCATGTTGGAGGAGGAACCACCCTCACGCGAGTGCTTTCGGGACTCCTCGAACGCCTTGCGCCCATTCTCCTCATTGAGCGCGGTGTTCACGAGCTCCTCGAAGTCCTTGCACTTGATGTTGGTGAGAGCGTACTTCAGTTCCGGGTTAAAACCTCGGCGGAACCTTGCCATCTTCTTGGCTTCAGTGGATACCTCATCACCAGCGTATCGAGCGAGACGATTGAACTCGTTCTGGTAGCCAATGACGTCCAGCTTGCCCTGCTGGAGAGAGCAAAATTCCTCACGCATCCTTTCCATGAGACCATCTGGGATGTGGTGCTTCAGGAAGGCATCCTTGAAACATCCCCAGGTGATAGGATAGCCAGCTCTCATGGTCTGGTAGTTCTCCCACCAGGTAGCTGCCTGACCCTTCAGTAGGTAGGTGGCATACTTGACTTTATCCTCCTCAGCAACGTGATCAATGTCCAGAGCCCTGGCCATCTCCCTGATCCAGTCATCAGCATCTAGAGGCTCACGTGTTGCCACGAAAGCTCTCGGACCCATACTCAGAAACTCCTTGATGCTGACTCGCGGAGCATTCTGGTTGTTGTGCTGGTTAGCCTGGATCTGGGCCATCTGAGCCACGACCTGAGTCATCTGAGTCAACAGCTCCGTGAGCGGAGGTGGTTCAGGCGGGTTGCTCCTTGTTGGCGGCATCCTGGATAGACATGCATTTTAGCACAACAACAGAAAAGGATAGACTTGGTAACCGAAAGATAGATTATTCCGACTCATGAATAGATAACCATCAGGTACATCATCACATGTTCAAATACATCAGAATATCCAACACACCAATACATGGTTCGAAAGACAAAGGATAACTAAACATAGCTAGGAACGGATACATCGGTACTCCCATGCTCATCACGCAGGACGGCGGTGAGTAGTACGACGAGAGATACGGTGAGGAGGAATCCCACGGAAGTAGGTAGAACGACGATCCACGTAGATCGGGACTGCTCTGAGAGCAACTCTCGGTGTGGTGAAGTAGAAAGCGTCGTCTCCCTGTGCTCCAAAGCGTGGAATCCCAGTGTAACCAGCTCCGAGGTTGAGGAGTGGACCTCTGATCGGCTCGTAACCTCCAGCATCTGGCAAACTACGTCCAACTGTCTGATGGAAACGTGCAAAGCGCTCATCTCCAACAAAGTATGTGGTGTACGTAGCCAGACGAGTCAAAGCAAGGTAGAGCTGCTCCCTGACTGAGGCCAACTCCTGAGAAAGTGTGGTGGCAACAGCGTCACTGTGCCTCACAAACTGAGCGGTGGTGTGCAGCCTGGTGTTATCATGCTCGTAGACATCCAGGTTGTCGTAGAGGGTGAAGTGAGCTCCCGCTGACGTGATGTAACCACGGGGGATGTGGCGATAGATAGAATCGTCAAACCCCCAGTAGTCAGCACGGAGGACGGTGAGACTCACGTAAGCTGCCTGCTGCACGGCCATATCCACTGTGGAACCTACTGCCTCGTAGCGGTGGACAATGCTCATGCCATCATCTGACAGAATGTAGACGATAGCCTGGTAGTAGGTCTGGTCAAACTCTCGCTGCTGCTCGTAGACCTGGTACTCTGGTGCCCAATGGAACCCCAGATAAGTGACCATGTCTCTCAGCATCTCCGGATAACCGGCGGTGCTCTCACAACGAGTCATCCGAACCACCTGCGGGTAGAACCTGAGATCCATCTGCAGATGATCGGGGAAGTTTTGATTAGACGCCGGTAGAGAACTGATGTGGAAAGCAACAACAAGGTTCAACGGACGAAAAGGGTGTTGAAAAGAACATGATATTGAAGCAACATCGGGAAAACGAGACCAAAAAAAAATCCTGAGGTACTACGGAGAACCCAAAACACGTGAAATCCTAACTTGAAAGTTTAGGTGAGAAGAGATAAAACAACGTTACACTTCCTTACCAGAAAAGGGTGGGTGGGTGGGGAAAGAAGAAAAATGGCAGAATTCCTACTCTCACGTTTCATTTTTCCTATATAGCTACAAAATAGTTTCTAGACTCAACTGCGACCAGTAAAAAGGGATCCTACAGGCAGACAGGCTCTGATACCATTTGTCGCACCCGGACTTCTAAGGGATACTCGCCGTTCCGTTGAACAGTAGTAGATTGGATTACGGGGCTTACCGGCACCCGCGTCCTCTTACGAGTAGGCCAACACACGTATGTGTGACAACCAACCCCTATCTGTTCAACGTCGACGTAAACTATCCCATAGAAATCAGGACACTACTATTGACGTACTTCATACCATACACACATGGTACGTCAACGGCTTTGAACAAAATGATAACACAACATATCTCTACGACACAAAAGATCGAAATAAGTTGCAACTGGCCCTCACTAGGGCAGAGATAGCAAATACAATCATCCAGAGGACACATGTCCCAACATAACATCATTACATCTCAGCGGAAGCATTCAAAGGGGTCTGAGTACAGACAAATCCAAATAGGCTTAAGAAGCCGGAAACTGAAATAAAGACGGAGCCCATCCACGATGTCTCGGATCCTGCCCGGGTCCGCTAACTACTCGTCAGCAGCCTCGTCAAACTCCACGTAGTAGCCGTCACCTGGATCCTCGTAAGCGTAGTCTGCGGAAACCACAGCCCCAAAGGGGTCAGTACATAGACGTACTGGCAAGCAAGACTCACAGTTCACCAAAGTGTAACCCGTCAACACCAGGCACAGATGCCTTGGGTCAACGGAAGAAAGGGGATCTAAAAGACGCTGCAACTGGCTGCGCTAACCAACTACAGAGATTCTACCACTTCCGACTAACAGAAAGGAGATAAGGTCGATGATTGTAACCAACTGAAAGATAACTTCAAACAAACCCATCCTGGATCTCGCCCCTTATCCAAAGAAGCAATCCAAGGATAACTCACACAGTTGGATTAAAGATGAATCAAGTTATTGTGTCAATAATCCTATTACTAGTCAAGTTGGTAATCATTGGGTGTGAGATTGTGAATCATTAGGTTTAAGTTGTCCTGAGTACTTGTTAGCCAGTACTTTCACCAAGTTAACCATAACCGCGGAAAACACGGCTTCTCGAGAAGATTATCCCTGCAGGGTTGCACCAATTTGGCCGTACACGTATGAATAACCCGCCAGATGGGATGCCTTCCACCAAGCGGGGCACTCAACACAACTCAACTCTTCTTCGCATCAAGCCCAAAGCACCTTGGGCGCACGGCTAATCGAGCCCAGAAGAAAATGGACCCTCATAGCACTCTAAGAACGTGTCCCCCTATATGCCGACTACAAAAGTTCCACCCTGCGCTGGGCTCGCAAAAACATGCATGCGGCAAATGGAAAACACGAACTAAATGAGATGATTTGGACAAGATGCGAATCGAATCAAATTGAGGGGGGCGCCCATACTCGCTTCCCACATGCGGGTAGTGCGCTCATCATGGATCAGTAGACAAGACCCTTTTCCTATTAGGGTCGACACTAGCAGGCCTCAAAACCACACAGGGCCTCCTGCCGGTGCCTTATCATCAAATTATTATTAAGTAATAACATTAGCATGATTGATTGATTAAACATCGAGCCCCCAGAACATAATGAAATAGTAACAGAAAGTAACGGGTAACAGACTCGAGCAAAACAACCTAAGCATGCTAGTAAGACACTGGCTCAAACAATAGGGTTGTAGGAGTGGTGGTGAGGCAATATCAGGGTTAAGGGATTCATGTGATAGGTTCGTAACAGAAACAACTACCACTAAGGCTAGCAGAAATAGACAACGGAAAGTATCGGTAACCAGGGTTGAAAGGAACACAATGGTTCATGTGAGTGATAACTTGCCTGCAAACTCAGCAGCCGGGTACTGAGCTAGATCCTCAGAAGGGGTGCTGTAAAGATCGTCTGTCTCAACGTCGTCGTCTATCCGAGAAGAAGCAAACAAACAAGGCAGAAATATAAACAATCATTATCATGGCATAGTGCACAATCATGGGATGATGCATGTCAAGTTAATGGTTGCATCAAAATAAACTAAGTGACAGGGTAACACAATTAAGATGGACCCCTATGCAATTTTGAGTTGCATAAGGAAAAGGGTCCATGAATTAAGTGGAAACAAATGATTTACAATTAATTATTATGTGAAAGTTGTTAGCATGATGCATGCATGATGATAAAAACAAGATAACAACAAATAACAATAATAGATGCAAGTGGTAAAAGGATTTAACAAGTTTGGAAATCATTTATTAAGTTTAGAAATTTTGGGTTACTTAAACATGTCACACAAACAATTGTTGTTTTCATCAAGTTAAAGTGTGCAAAACAATTAACAAAATTTATATTTGAAAAGAACATCAAATTTTAGTTGGATTACATGTTTCAAATTTTGAAATAGGAGTTAGTATGAATTTATTATGACTTAACCAATATTAAACAAGTTTTAACTGAATTTAAAACAAGTTTGAATATTATTTGAATTTTATTTATTCAAAACATAATTTCAAATTCACATTTGAAAAGTTCACACTTTGATGGTTTGCAAACATATTTTGCATGTTCAAAAATATTTTATATTGAGCAAGTTATGATTTTATCAAATTTAAATGAATTAAACAAGTATTAACTTATTTAAGCAATTTAAATTATTCAAACCATGACACAAAATTTATATTTGAATAGGTTATTCAAAATGGTAAGGAAAACATATTTATTTGCATTTATTGGATTAATAATGAATTAGTTATTGAATTTAGCAAATTGCATTTGAATTATTTGAATTCAAATTTGAATTGCATTTTGAAATTTCAAAACAGGAAACAAATGATACCAAAAGGTAGACAATTTAATTTAGACTAGCACACATATTTTATTTTCATTTATTGGATTAATAAAACTAAAGTTATTGGGTTTTTAAAACCAGGGACCAATCTGTTAAAATAAAGGACTAGTTTTTTATTACAGAAAGTGTTCTAAACTTTTTATACGCGCAAAAACTTAACCCAGTCGCTGCCGGGGGGGCCCAGGGGGACCGTGCGCTTGCGTGGCACATGAGTGACTGACAGGGGGCCCTCCCTGTCAGCACTCAGCCGAAAAAAGGTGTGGGATTTATCCCGGGGGAGCCAGGGATCGAAACCGCGATCTCCCCTCGCGCGCACAAAGACTGAACCGGTTGCGCTGCGCTGCGTTTTGTTGTCAGATAGCAGGGCGCAGGGAGGATAAGCTATTGCTACGATAACTGAACCTGTTAACTGTCAAGGTTCAGACTTGGACAGTGGCTACCGACGGCGATCGCCGTTGTCAACGTGCTCGATCTGCGCCGTGGGTGTGCCCGGGGGGTGGATGCGATGATGACGTGCACGGATGCGAGGGAGGTAGAGGATGAGGCGGTGGCTCACCAGCAGTTGCAGATGTTGCAGAGGGTCGAGGGAGCTCCCGCGACGGCGTGGTCGTGGATGGCGGCGGTGATCCACGTCGTCCACGGACCCGCGGCGGTGTCCAACAGAGAGATGGAAGGGTGGCGGGTTCGTTCCCGTAGTCAACGAGGATGGAGGAGTGACCTGGCGGCGGTGGCTAACAAAGATTCAGAGGGAGGCACGGTTGTCTTCTCCGGCGAGCGATTCAGAGAGGTGGGAGAGGTGACTGCGAGGAAGAAACCGGCGGCGGGGGCGCGGGGAGCGAGGGAGGCTAGGTTAGGGCATCTGCCAGGGGGTCTAGGGTACTTATAGAGCCCTAGGGTGGCTCCTTGGCCGTCGGGCGCCGCCGTACGGCGACGTGGCGCCACCGGATCGTCGCCGTACGGGAGAAAGAAGATGGCGCGCGCCTCGAAGCGATACGCGCGTGCTGAAACGGGCTCGGCTGCGCGCTAGGTGGGTTGGGCTGGGTAAGCTGCCGCGCGCGCTGCAGTTTGCTTCTTTTTTTTTTTGCTTTTCTGTTTTTTTTTGTAGCAATAGAAAAGGGAAGAGATTGTTAGGTTTTTGTGTTAGGAAAAATCCTAGAAAATTAGGGTGAGCTTACTATGTCAATTTCAACCAATTAACAAGTTTGGATTTCAAAAAGGTTTAAATTTTTGTGCTGTTTGGAAATAAACCAAACTTAGATGATTTTGCATATTTAAACTGATTATTAAAATCAACATTTTGATAGAGTGACCCAAATGATTTAATTGGAAACAAAGAGTATAAAAATGTTTTGGTTATTATTTTTATAATTTCAAATTGGGTTCTGTTTGAAGACATTTGGTTTGAATTGGAATAATTTGTTAATTAATGAATTAATATTTGAAAACAACAACTGTAATAGGGTGAACCCTATTATTAAAGTTGATTAAGTGATTATAATTGGGTGGTGATTTGAATATTTGATTTGAGTTTGAAAATGATTTGGAATTAATTGATTGAATTAATTGTTTGATTAAAACCAACAATTTAATAAGTGATCACTATGGAGTTAAATGAAAACAATTGAGGTTTTGATTTGCATTTCTTTATTTAAAAAAGAGATTATAACATGACAAGTATGAAATAACCATTTGAAATTGTTTGAGTTTCATTATGAAAACAAGATAAAACAGATGCAAAACAAATAGTAAACAAATCCAAACAATGAAATAAACATGATGACATGATGCAATACTTTAATTAAACAAGAAACAAAACATTCTAAGGGTATTTTCAACTTGGGATGTTACATAGAACTCGAGACCTGGCCATCTATATAAGGCCAGGAGAGCCCCCCTAGGAGAGGACCAAGTAATACCGCACGACCAAAAAGCCTTGAAACTCGAGATCCACTCTCGATTCGAGCAACCTGTAACCGATCTAATCATCTAATACAGATCGACAGAAGGCAGGAGTAAGGGTTTTACCTCTTCGAGGGCCCCGAACCTGGGTAAATCTCGCCCCCTGTCTAGCCGACGATTCCACCAGCGCCCATGACTTCTCCTAGTCGAAACCCGATAGGGTCACCTAAGGGATTTGTGGAGTCAGAGATTCGACAGTCCTATTCCACACAACCACTCTTTGCCTAGGTAATTACGCCAGTTGCATGCCTTACTGCAATAGAATACACCAAGACAAAATGATCCTATAGTAGTTGTTGTCTAACGTGGTTCCATATAGGACTAAGTACTATGTCAATTGAAATACTACATCTTGATTATGATTAACTTCTCATGGCCTCTGTTGATCCTTCATGGTGTTGATCACATCAAAGGAGTAGTAATGTAGCTTCCATCGATGCGTATGCCTTCTCCTAACTCTATCTTTTTTACTATTATTATAATCACCTCTAGACTTGATAACTAAGGATATGGTATATACCCCATAGTTACCATGGTTTAATGACAGTTGAGGATTCTCAAACATCCCTTCTTGATGTCTTCTATACTTACTCTATAACATGTTCTAGTCCATCCAATACATTTATAGAATGGGGTAATCATTTCTTTGACTTAAGCATCTCTGACTATGTCAGAACTCTCCTTTTCACAATAACACTAATACATGATAGACTTCTAACTATTCATACCTAGGTATAAAGAAAATAGATAAATAGATTTACTCAGTTTGAGTAAGAATAATTCTATACAAGTATGATTATATCATTCTCAAGTGGATGATCATCATAGTTGTATAGAATTATTCTTACTCAACCTGAGTAAATCTATTTATCTATTTTCTTTATACCTAGGTATGAATAGTTAGAAGTCTATCATGTATTAGTATTATTGTGAAAAGGAGAGTTCTGACATAGTCAAGTGGATGATCATCATAGTTGTAGGAAATGTGGTTTAGATAAGATGGCTTCCTATATTATTTACCAACCTACAGATCTCCTAAAAGGTTTTAAACCTAAGGTCGCTTCGCTTTGATACCATATGTGGTAACCTAGCACACCACTTCATGTGTAGTGCGCAAGTCGGTGACATAATACTCACAGAAGGACTTATCCGTGAATGTTACATCTCTCAGAGTGGTACAACAGAAACACAGCGGGTCCAAGCAAAGCTATAGGATACAAACTTCATTACAAAATCTTGAGAATCTCTTTGATAAAGCAAGAAGATCTCATACAAATGAACATCAGAAGAAGCAATTCGAAGATCCAAGCTGGAGACGAACTCTAGCTTAGAACTAAATCTACTATGGCTGATGTCATCCCTAAACTACGGCTTTTAACATCTTAGTCCGAGTATGGTCTTCACCTACACCTTGATAGTTTCTCCTCCACCAGCGTTGTTGATGACGAAGCCTTATTGGCTAAGTAGAATAAGACTCCACCTAGCTTCATGAGGTAGCGATGGCTTCACGATGACGACTTCCATAGGCTTCAACTCTAAGCAGGGGGTCAAACGGGAACGAATGAGTAACGGGCGTTACTCAACAAGTTCATGATATATAGGGAATAGTTTGATGCACTAACTACAGCTTTAGACTCAAAAGAGTCATAAGCTAATGCAAGGTTTTTGTAAATCTTTCTTCAAGAGGTTGCTTTTAATTCTGAAGACTATGCCCGCCAGATCTTCACAGGATTAGAACTTTCATGGAGTTGCCTTTCCTGCGGCGTTCGCAGCTCCTTCCCTGAACAAGGGGTAACATGCCACATCCTTTTACACTCTGCAGAGGTGCGTTACTTTACCCATGGACGACCAAGACCATGTTGCACAACCAGGCGATCGTTCCTGTCCACGCCCACTTAGGTGTGGGGCCCGGTTGTTGGTCCAAGCCAAACTGTGCTTCCCCGCACAACGCATGCCCACCCATTTCTGCCAGCAGGTTGAACGCCTGGTTCCACCCCTCACAATGGAGATCGACGCGCCCCTGGCAGACACTCATAGACTCCAGAGTCCGTGGGACGTAAGGGCTCCCACCCATGTGCATGCAGTCCCCGCGGAAGCTACAGCGTACGTTCTCTGGCAGTCCGTTGACATGCGAACGAGAGAAGTATCACAACTGACTTACTCCCCCCATAGAAGACCCATGGTTAACGCGAATTTACGGCGCAAGAATCCTGACGGCAGTTGTTGTTAATTCCTAGGTAATACGTTCCCATGCAGATGGAACCTTCCTTTGACCTATTCATCTTACCATGGTTCCATCCGCCCACCAAACAGAACACTACCACTCGGGTAGTCATTCAATTAGTCATATTATTATAAAAATAGAATCATGCGTTCTTTTGAGAGTAGGTGATAATACGATAGGGTTTTTGCAAATAGTTTGTTATGAGATACTGCAAAGGATATGAGCAAGTGATGAACTTGCCTGAGATAGAAATAATGACAATAATAATCCATGTCTTCGGGGTTCGAGGGTTGCGTGGAAATCCCGAGATCTGAAAGATAGCAAAGTAGTCCCAGTAAGGACTACTGAAAACATTGGCAAGATGCTATTATGCATAGTCATGAGATGCATCGTGATTTAACCCCAAAAATATCCCAAACTTCAATGATAAGTTTTGTTTTACGATACTTCCATTTGATTAGGTTTAGTTGACTTAGAGGTGTTGTGTTACTTCTTGTGGGGATGACTTTCATCACTTAAGGAGTTGGTAATAAGTTGGTTAATTTGTTTCATAAAGGCTTATGATGATTTGAATTCTTATGATGTACTTCGTTACTAGACACTTCAGAATGTTATGCATTAATGAACTAACTATTGTTCTCTTTTATGCAAGTAATAAGACAATATCTTATTGAGAACTATTATTAAAGGAAAACAAACAATGTTTGTTATGGTTTGTCAGAATTGTTAATTTAGGAATAATAACTTAAGTGAAATTAAACTTCTTGAAATACCCAACTTAATCACACAATAATGGGTTATGAAAAAATATTGACCATATTTTATAAAGTAAAAGATTTGCTTTAGTATTTAGGATTACTTGGGATACTGATTAAATTCAAGAAAATATTAGAGAATTTGTTTTAAAGTATATTTGGGATTTTTTACATAGCTATGAAAATAGATTTTATTCTATTTGAGAAGATACCATTTAAACTATATTACTTTTAGAACTTTTTAAATTAATCAATAAGGTAAATTTATTTTAAGGAAATCAAGAATATCATTTAAAAAACATGTATAATATTTCCTCAAATTTAATTAGTGGTAAATTTTAATACCTAGTATTTTCAAACTTCTTCATGAATTTTATAGTGTGTTAAATTTGGATCTAAAATTCTGTAGAGAATTATTTGTGTGATTTTAAAAGAAACGAAAAATGACTACTTACTTTCTTGGGCTAATTAGCTTATTTGAATGGTCAATGGACTAACTAATTGGGCCACTTAGTGTACATGTACGTACACTTTGGTCCAACGAGTTAGACAAATGAACCACGTACACTGAAAGGACTTGGCACGCAGGTCGCTCATTCTCTCTGTCATGGTCGTAACTTGCACTGCTCCTTCGATCCCCATCTCCCCTGCGGCGATGCTGCTGCCGCCGCAGCTGCTCCGGCCGCCACCGGCCTTCCCTAGCGCTGCCGCTCTCCACCAGGCCTCCTCTCCCACGATTCCTCGCACTGGCGCTTCCCAGCGCCCCCAATCGCACGCCCCCGCGAAATCTGAACCCTAGCATCTCTGGTCCGGCCGCCCGCCCGCATGGTTCCGGCTCCCTCGGCTCTGGCTGCTGCTCCACGCCAGCCTTCCCCTCCTTTGCCACATCGACACCCCCGAGCTCCCGCTCAACCTCGCCGTTACGACCCCTCTCAATATCGACGCCGGCGGGATGGCTCCCCGGCGGATGTAGCCTCGGCGTCGCCCTCTCGGCTACTAGTGGATTTGTGATGGAGCTATGGTGCGGTGGGTGCTGTGAGTGGGTGTTGCTGGTGTGGCTCGGCGCAGGTGATGCGCCGCTGCTGGGATGCTCCCTGTGCCGTCGTTTCTACGGTGCTTGTTGCGACTGCGAGCCCCTTCGGCACTGGCGGGAAGGTGTTGTGGCTGCAACTGCTGCTGTGGCGTCGCTGGCGCACGCAACCACGGCGCCACGATCTTGCCATAGCTGATGCTTCGACGCCAGGGCAGTGACCATGCCGGTGGTCACTCTGGTGAGCGCCTCCTGTGCCCCTCCCTCTATAACTCTCTTCTCTACCCCTCTCTTCCTGCTCTGAAGCCAGGCCTTCGAGTCTGTGCTCGTGCCTGCTAAAACCTGAGAATTAGTCTCTGTGTGTGGATGAATTTACTAGAGATCATTCCTGCTTATTGCCTCCTGGATGCCATATCCTAGCTCAGGAATTTCATGTGAAAAATCTAACTAGACACTAAGGATGCTTTTCCTGATGCTTATGTTGATTTAAGAATTCATATGCTATGCTCTTGACAGAACATAACATGGTGTGTGCTACTCCCAGCTTTGTTCAGAGGATGTGCCACTTGGTTTTCTTTTAGTGTTTATGTTAATTACTTTTCCTAAAAATTATGCCATTGTGCAAGCTTGTTTGACATGAAAGATATCCGAGGTGCCCCATGAGGATGTGCCCAGGTGCTTTTCTTGTACATCAGGTGTGGTAGGGTTGGTGTAATCTCTCGGATATGCTATTTGCCCCCGCCAATGATGCAAAAGCTGAGGCATCTATTCTTTGGATAAGAACAGGTTATTACTAGATGGATTCAAATCTCAATGATGAATTGGATGCCAAATCTAAGAACCAAATAGCACTCTAAACAGAAAGATGCTAGGTTTGTTTGCCAGATCTTGTGTATAGGGTGTGCACTCCTGGCATCTTGTGTTTGGTGTGATTTTATAGCATTTCTTTATTTGCTTTATTTTCTGGACAGATTTGGATGTGTAAACTGATAAGAACAGATCCTTTCTTGTTTTCTTGGCCCAGCCTATGATGCAAAGGCTGAGGCACTAGCTATGCATAAGAACATATACTATTGTGGGCTTTCTTGAATTCTCACTAACGATTTAGGCATAGCAACTCTATGCATATCTGAGAGAACTCGCTCCCCTCTCACTCCTCTTTTCTCAACTTAAGATGCAAACTTAATATCTAGTGACCTAGGCTTGTTAACCTGCTGCTGGAGTGAGGCTTTTTCTTCTGGAATATGATGAAACCTGCATCTTGTGGATAGCCTCCTCCTCCTAGCTGCTTGACCTGCCTCCTAATATCTAGTGGTGATTCATATGTGTTGTTCTTGCTGTTTTATGTAATAGAAACAATGAGGTATTCTTTGTGGATGAATTCTGGGAATCAATGGAAGTATAGATGCGGCTGGGATGTGTGTATGTGGAAGAATAGTGGCTGGTCCTGTTTATATAGTGTTCCAATTGTCGGGGGGTTACCCCCGAGTAGGGTAAAGGCAAGTGGTAACGGCAACAATCAGAAGAGAAGTTTGGTCGAGTAGCCGCCTACCCGGTACTTGCTACCCGGTCGACTGCTACTCGGTCTCACAGAAAGATGTCCAGAAGGAGATATCAAGCAAGTTATATCTGTTCGAGTAGAAGAGTTGGTCCGAGTAAGATTGGCGGGAATCTACTCGGGCCAGAAGTCAAAGGAGCCGTTCTGACACAGGATCCCGCGTATCCCGGGTCCGTACTTGGCACTGTTCACATCACTGTTCATCTGGGGACGGTGTGCCTGACAGCGACAGTGTGTCACCAGGGCGTCGCAGGATAGGGGGACCTACTCTGTGTTCGCACAGTGATAACAGACTGGTTACTTGGTTTTGCCCAACGACTTTCTGCATCAGGACAAGCTTAGAAGCCAAAGCTGTCAGCGGGAACTCGGAAGAAGGACGATGTGCATACAATGTCGACACTTGTTTGTATTTGGCTGTATCCGGCAGGGCACCGGGTATATAAGGTGCCCAGCCGCCTCCTGCGCGAGGCACGAACACGCACAACACACACCACAGAGCATTACTAGAACTCACGTAGAGATTCGTGACCTAATCCTACCCGGAGAGAGGAGAGTGGCTACTCGGTAGCAAGAACATTTGTACTGTGGCTACTCGGTGAGACACCAGAATACAGAGAGAAAGGCAGGAGTAGGGGTTTTACCTCCTCACGAGGGCCCTGAACCTGGGTAGATCGTGTTGTTTGCAGTGTTTGATCTTCACCTCACGCGTCTACTCGTCGCGTGATCCCTCCCCGAGCGCCTCCAGCGTCCTTCGTCCCCACATCTTTAGCCATCCTATGGCATCTGCCGTGACACCACCACGACAGTTGGCGCCCACTGTGGGGCAACCAGCGGCGCTGGCTGGAGTTTCCGTTCGGACGGGATCGGTGGCCTCGTCCACAGATTCGGCTCCTTCGACTTCGTCACCGACAACGCCGGCGATTTCGGCGGCAGGGCCATGCCGGAGGGCGGCTCGGTGATCTCCTTCGGCGCACACCTCGTCTACGTCGCCACCGTCGTCGACTGCACGTACCCCGAGTTGGTGCATGACGCGGAGGATCCACCTGCCGTTATCGCCGCACGCGGGAGGCCGCTGGGCCGCTCCGCGGACGTCGCGGAGGTGATGGTGGCTGGCTTGGCTGCGGACGCCGGCACGGGTGCTCCTGGCGCTGCGGTCGTTGCTGAGGACCTTGCTGGCCCGAGCGTTGGTGGTAGGACTCACCGGCCCTACGAGAAGGAGTGCAACCTCCCGCTCTCCACGACTACGACGATCCGTGCGTCTGCTGCGCGCCCGGGCATGCCGCCTCCCACCGACCTCGAGCTCCTGAGCATGAAGGAGCAGCTCGAGCGGCAACGCCAGGAGCTGCTCGCCGAGCAGGCAGAGTTGGACAAGATCAGGCTAGAGCTTAGCTTAGATCAGCTTGAGTACAACAAGGCTCACGGCTTCACGCCAATCACTAGGAGAGCTAGCAGGGTAGGCGCCACGCGGCGTAACCTTGGTGCCGAGATGGCAACGGTTGTAGAGCCTCCCGCGCAGTCCGTCACCGCAAACACCTTCACCAGACCCCGATATAGCACCCCCGCCAAGACACTTAGAGCTGCTGAGGCTGTAGCCGCCGAGTTGCCGCATCTCGACGGCGACGCGCGCGCTAGGCAGCAAGAGAGGCTCAACGAGTTGGTGTTAGAGGCTGCTAGGCAGAATGAGGAGTTCCGGAAAGCCAACCCGGGTGCCGGAGCCTCGCAGGTGGTGCACTCAGCACGCGGCTAGATCTAACGATCAGGCCTCATCTCCGCACCCCAGCCGCGAGAAGAGCCGCAGCGGACGTTCTGGCAGAGATAGGCAAATGCAGGTGTACGACCCGGCTGCTGCCGCGAAACAGCTCGCTGTGCCGCAGCAGCCCGGTCAGGAACACAACGCTGCAAGAGCAGGCTCCCAAGCCCATAAAGCTCAAAGCCAGGCCCGAGGTGGAGCGCGCCCAGGTCCTTCTCAGCGTCCTGCTGCTCAGCCTACTCGGCAGAGGCAGCAGCCGCGCGCAGTGGCGCGAGTCGCCAACCCGGTGGAGCAACCTGCAGCTGTGCAGGTGGATAGGTATGATGACGGCTACTCGGCCATGGAGATGGCTGGCTATGAGATTCTGGATCGTGTTGGCGAGCGCGTGTTGGCGCCTGGAGATGCAAGGCATCAGCTGGACCGGATCAACTTGTCAGCCCGGCTGGAGAACACGGGTCCTCCTGGCCCCGAGTGCTTTGGCCCGCGCATCATGAACGAGCCGTCCGTGAAGAACTTCCAGCTCGCAAGGGGCACCAAGAGCTACAACGGCAGCACCAAGCCGGAAGATTGGCTCAACGACTATGTCACCGCGGTTCATATCGCGAACGGCAACAGGAGATGGGTGGTGCGCTATGTCCCGCAGATGCTAGAGGGTCCAGCTCGCACTTGGCTCAACAACTTGCCCAAGAACAGCATCAATTGCTGGCTGGACTTCTCGGACGCCTTCATCAGCAACTTCACAAGCACTTATAAGAGGCCGAATAGGCCACAACAGCTGTCCGCCTGCAGGCAGCGAGAAGATGAGACGGACCGCGAGTACCTTACTCGTTGGAGCACATTGAGGAACACTTGTGAGGGTGTGAACGAGGCCCAGGCCATCACTTGGTTTGCGCAGGGTTGCAGACATGGCAGTATGCTGTGGCAGAGGTTGCAGAGGGAGATGCCAAACACTCTGGCGGAGACCATCAAGATTGCGGATCAGTACGCACTTGGTGATCCTACTCAGCCCCTGATGGACTCCTCTGAGCCGAGAAGAAACTTCAGCAACAGCAAGCGCAACGAGTTCCGCAACAAGCGCAGGGGTGACCGAATAGATACTCGGTATGACCCTGAAGAGGTGAATGCAGTGGTTGTTGGAGCTGGGGGTAGCCAAAGGCAAAAACCTGCTGGAGCCTACGGGCAGAACCAAAACCAGGGCCAGGGCAACAAGAAACCATTCCGTGCTCCTCAGTCGGGTAGCGGCAACTCCGAGCAGCCGAGGAAGTTTGTCTTCAACGACATGAAGGATGGTCCATGCAGCTTCCATACGCAGCATCCGTCGAGGCCTGCTAACCACACTACTCGGCAGTGCGAGTGGTGGGATGAGATCAAGAATGAAGGCTTGCCTCCTCCTCCCCCTCTGCCAGCGGCCAATGCTAATGTGCAGCCTGCTCGCGCACCCGCAGCTCGGCCGCCAGTGTTCCCGAGAAGAGAAAATGTGAACCAAGTGGCTTTAGGAGCCAACCGTCATTTCAACAATGAGAGCTACCGCAACAACAACAACAACTACAACCGCAACAACAACAGAGGCAACAACAACTACCAGGGCAACAACAACAACGGCAACAATGGGGGCGGAGGCTCCAACCAGTACCAAGAGCACCACGAGAGCTACATGATCTTCACTTCAGAGCCAGTCGACAAGCAATCACAGCACAGGCGAGCCATGGAGGTCAATGCAGTGATTCCTGCTGTCCCTCACTACATGTATTGGTGCGACCAAGAGATCAGGTGGTCCCGAGTAGACCATCCCAAGGTGATGCCCAACCCGGATAGCTACGCCTTGGTGTTGGATCCTACCTTCCTGGGTCCTGAGAAGAATGTGAGGTTCACCAAAGTGCTAATCGACAACGGCAGCAGCATCAACATCGTGTACAGAGACACACTCGAGAAGCTTGGCCTGGCCGAGAACATGCTGCTACCTAGCAAGACCACCTTCCATGGCATTGTGCCGGGAGTCTCGTGCAACCCGATTGGCCGAGTGTGGATAGATGTGCTATTCGGCACAAGGGAGAACTGCCGCACAGAGCGCCTGCAGTTTGAGGTGGTTGATCACAAGAGCCCTTACCATGCCCTACTCGGCAGGCCTGCTCTGAGCAAGTTCATGGCTTCTACCCACACGGCATATCTAAAGATGAAGATCCCTGGTCCCAATGGTGTGATTACCATTGCTGGTAATTACAAGAAGTCCATGGAGTGTGCCTCTGCTGGTTCTCAGTTGGCGGAGTCGATGGTGATTGCTGCCGAGAAGAAGAAGATGTATGAGGTGGTGGCTATGGCGCAATCCGCGCAGGCTGGTGCGCAAGGCGTGCCGAGTACCCAACACGGGACCGCGTTCCAGGCATCTCAGGAAACAAAGAAGGTCCAGGTCGACCCCGAGTTCCCCGACCGCGTAGCCATCATTGGCTCCGGGTTGGCGGAGAAATAGGAAAGCGAGCTCATCCACTTCCTCTGTGAGAATCGGGATGTATTCGCCTGGTCCAATGAAGATTTACCAGGAGTCCCGAGGGAGTTGGTTGAGCACTCATTACATGTGCGTCCTAACGCCAAGCCAGTGAAGCAGGCTATGCGCCGCTTCGGAGATGAGAGAAGGAAGGCCATTGGCGACCAGATCACCAAGTTGCTGATAAGCAATTTCATCATGGAGGTGCTGCATCCGGATTGGCTAGCCAACCCGGTCATGGTCGACAAGAAGAAGGAGGATCCCAAGGCTGCCACTGCATGGCGCATGTGTGTCGACTACACCGACTTGAACAAAGCATGCCCCAAGGATCCCTTCCCGCTACCTCGCATCGATCATGTGATCGATTCCACTGCTGGTTGTGAACTGCTGTCTTTCATAGATGCCTACTCTGGTTTCCACCAGATTGCACTCAATCCTGCTGATCAAATAAAGACTGCTTTCATTACCCCGTACGGGGCTTATTGCTATCGTGTCATGTGTTTTGGCTTGAGGAATGTGGGTGCAACCTATCAGAGATGCATGCAGAAATGCTTGCACGACCAGCTCGGCAAGAATGTGCAGGTGTACGTAGATGACATTGTCATCAAAACGAATAAAACACATACTCTGCTTGCCGACCTGGAGGAAACCTTTGCTAACCTACGCAAGTACAAAATGAAGCTGAATCCGAGTAAATGCACCTTTGGTGTCCCGGCTGGCAAGCTACTCGGCTTCCTGGTATCTAGTCGGGGCATTGAGGCCAATCCTTCAAAGATAAAAGCTATTGAGAGCATGTCTTTGCCGAGATCCCTGAAAGACGTGCAGAAATTCACTGGTTGCTTGGCATCTCTGAGCCGCTTCCTGGGCCGAATGGGCGAGAAGGCCCTGCCTCTATACCAGCTGATGAAGAAAAGTGACAAGTTTGTCTGGACTCCGCAAGCGGATGTGGCATTCAATGAGCTGAAGGCAATGCTGGCTAGCGCTTCCATCTTGGCTAGTCCGCTACCCAAGGAGCCAATGCTGCTGTACATTGCTGCCACTAACCGGGTAGTCAGTGTGGTGATTGTGGTGGAGCGAGAAGAAGAAGACAAGAGTGTACAGCGCCCAGTGTACTATCTCAGTGAAGTGCTGTCTAGCTCCAAGCAAAACTACCCGCATTACCAGAAGATGACCTACGGCGTGTACCTGGGCGCCAAGAAGCTGAAGCATTACTTCCAAGAGCACCCTATCACGGTTGTGAGCTCTGCTCCCATCTCGGATATCATGGGCAACAAGGAGGCGAGTGGCAGAGTAGCCAAGTGGGCAATCGAGCTGGCCGCGTATGCACCCGCGTACGCGAGAAGAGAAGCTATCAAGTCTCAGATTCTGGCAGAGTTTCTGGTGGATTGGGCCGAGGTGCAGTATGAACCTCCTGCTCCAGTTTCTAACTACTGGAAGATGCACTTTGATGGCTCGAAGGTGAAGGAAGGCCTTGGTGCTGGCGTAGTGCTTACGTCACCCAAGCGAGATCAACTCAAGTATGTGCTGCAGATTCATTTCAAGGCGTACAACAACGTAGCAGAGTACGAGGCAGTGGTGCTTGGTTTGCGAGTAGCCAAGGAGGTTGGCGTGCAGCGCATCATATGCTATGGCGATTCAGATTTGGTGGTGCAGCAAGTCTCTGGCACCTGGGATGCTCTAGATGCCAACATGACATCATATCGCTTCCTGGTACAGTCTATGACTGGATTCTTCGAGGGCTGCGAGTTCCAGCACATTCACCGAGAAGAGAACGAAGCGGCAGACGAGCTGTCCAAGTTGGGATCTTCTCGGCAATCCATCCCGGCGGGAGTTGCCTTGGAGCACTTGAGGAAGCCATCCATCAAGCCCTCTCCCAACTCGGAATCCATATTCGTTCCTTCTCTGCCAAGCGAGGAATCTGATCCCATGGAGATTGACTGGGAGAATGCTACAGGAAACCCGGGGACTGCTGCTCCCGACTCGGGGACTGCCGTCCTCTACTCGGGGACTGCCATTCCTTACTCGGGGACTGCCACTCCTTACTCGGGGACTGCCACTCCCTACCCGGGGACTGCCATTCCTTACTCGGGGACTGACACTCCCTACTCGGGGACTGCCACTCCCTACTCGGGGACTGCCACTCCTTACTCGGGGACTGCTGTCCTTAACCCGGGGACTGTCGCATTCATTGAGGAAGTCCTTGCCAATCGATCTGGGCTCCAGAGAAGTGCTCCCAACCCTAAAGAGCAACCAGAGGTGCCTGTCCCAATGGAAGTGGACGAACCAGTGTTTCCCACACGGGAGACACCGAGTTGGGCCATGCCCATATTATCCTTTCTAAGGGACGGTACTCTGCTAGAAGATGAGGTGGCCGCAAGACAGATTCAGAGAAGATCCAAGGGCTACACTATATTCTGAGATGTGCTGCACAAGAGGAGTGCCACCGACGTGCTGCAACGCTGCGTGGAACCAGAAGAAGGAGAAGAGATTCTGGTAGAGATACACCAAGGAGAGTGCGGGCATCACGCCTCTTCTCGAGCATTGGTCAGGAAAGCTTTTCGGCATGGCTTCTACTGGCTCACAGCTCTGCAGCAAGCTGAAGATATCGTGAGGAAGTGCAGCGGCTGCCAGATGTTCGCGAGTAAGATTCACATGCCCGCTTCCGAGCTGAAGACAATTCCTATCACATGGCCGTTTCCCGTATGGTGCCTGGACATGGTTGGCCCCTTCAAGCCGGCTAAAGGCAACATGACCCACATCTTGGTCATGGTGGACAAGTTCACCAAATGGATCGAAGTGAAGCCTATTCGGAAGTGCGATGGGGCTACAGCTGTGAAATTCTTGAAGGATGTGATCCTGAGATATGGCTACCCGCACAGCATCATCACCGACAACGGCACAAATTTCGCGGAAGGGGCAATGGTGCGGTTCTGCAGAGATAAGCACATCCGACTAGATGTTGCGTCTGTTGCGCATCCAGCCTCCAATGGACAAGTGGAAAGAGCAAACGGCATGGTACTGGCAGGCATAAAGCCAAGGCTGATTGAGCCACTGCTGAAAACACCTGGGTGTTGGCTAGACGAGTTGCCAGCGGTGTTGTGGAGTCTAAGGACTACCCCTAACCGGTCAACCGGCTACACGCCATTTTTCTTGGTATACGGGGCTGAAGCCGTGTTGCCAATAGACTTGGAGCACGACTCCCCTCGAGTAACCCTCTACACTGAGGTAGAGGCGAGAGAAGCTCGAGAAGACGATGTTGATCTGCTCGAAGAAGCAAGAGAGCTTACTCTGTCACGTTCGGCTATCTACCAGCAAAACCTGCGGCGTTATCATAGCCGAAAGGTGAACCCAAGGGTTTTCCGAGAAGGAGACATGGTCCTTAGGCTTGTGCAACACACAGCCGGGATGCACAAGTTGTCTCCCCCATGGGAAGGGCCCTTCATTGTGAGCAAAGCGCTGCACAATGATGCATACTATCTTGTAGATGTGCGCCCGTCGCAGGCGAACAGGGCAGATAAAGCTGGAGAGGAATCTAAGCGTCCCTGGAATGTAGCTCTACTCCGTCGTTTTCATTCGTGAGCAAAAATGTGTATGTACTCTCAATTCTACTCCGTAATCTGAAATTGAACTCGGGGACTGCCCTCGTCCAAAATTGCTCTAAGTGTTTCTACTCGGCTTTACCTTTTGCCTATTCGGTTGCTCTACTTCAAAATTCAAAGGTACATTGAGTACTGTGTTTAAACCTACATGCCAACTCTTCGACTTTGCTGCTGTCCGAAACCCGGCTTCATGGCAAGCAAGAGAACAAGCAAAAGGTCCATGAGCACAAGAAAAATTACTAAGGAAAGGAAGAGTGCAGGAACCGAGTAGGGTGCATTTACTTCTGTTCTTTGTCTTATCTTTTCGGCTAAGTGGTGGGCTGCGTTACTATGATTGTTTCTAAGCGGCTAAGTATTTGCAGCTCTGCTCTTTGACTCTTGTGACTCGAATACCAAAAAAGCAACAAGTTGCGGGTAGAGCTGAGACAAAAAGAGAGAGTGAATAAGAAATGCAACTCGGGGACTCGCATGATAACGCAACCCGGCATCGAGCCAAGGCTGAACAAAATGATTAAGTTGAAAACAACAAGTGTGAATAAAAATGAGTAGCAACGGCATAAATAGTCTGATACATTTGCACCCGGCATCCCGGGGATCTGATAAGTGTTTGAGAAATAAGCTGCAGGACAGATTCAGGTCGAGGCGGCGTTCTCGGTGCTAGCCTTAGCTGCCTCATCTTCAGTAGTGGCCTTGGTCGCGTCTGCCTTCGAGCTGGCGTCAACAGTCTTCGCAGCTTCGTCCTCGGCCCCGACCTTGGCCGCATCCGCTTCCAGGTTGACGGGGACGGTCTTCGCTAGCTCGGCGTCAGGCTCGGTGGCTTGGGCGCGAAGGCTGACGGTGTCGTCGAGGGCAGCTCCGGACGAGGTGCCGAACTCGAGCGCGGAGATGTCAATCGACATCTTCTCGTTCTCGTCCTCTTCATCGCTATCCGCGACGACCGCAGCCTTCCCCTTCCCGGTCTTGCCACCAGGAGACTCGAAGCAGCTCAGGTCCAGCTCCTCTGTGTCCGTCTCTTCGTCTTCGCCCTCCTCCTCGCCTTCGTCCACCTCGGTGTCGGGCTCGGTGAGGCCGTCGATGAAGGTCGCAGTATCAGCGTACTGGGCAACCTCGTGTGCAACCATCCGTCGGATAGCCACGCAGTCGGGGTTCTTCTCCCACTTGGAGTCCTGGCGCATCTCGCGGACAATCTGAAGGTTAAGATTTTCATACCAGCTGGTGATAAATAGAAGCATCATGTCCGCGCCGGCCCGAGCTCCCGACGCGCGCCACTTCTTCAGCTCGGCTTTCACGAGCTGCAACTTCAAGGCAAGTCCGGAGATCGTTGTCGGCGCAGAGTCATCAGGCCAGAAAAGGCTGTGGATCTGGAAGGCGACGCGCACCAGCTCGGTGCCCATGCCCGCTAGCCGCGGAACCTGCCCTTGCATAATCAGGATGCTCTCCTCGATTTCTGCTCTGGTGTCCAGAGGCTCGCCCTTCTCGGCGCGAGCTGCTTGGACCTTTGCCAGGGCAGGCACGCAAGAAGACTCGAAGTCAGGGAAGACTCCTGCAAGAGCTATCGAGAAGATCAGAAACAATAACAGAGTAGAAATAAGAAACGAGTAGCAGAGGAACAAGAGGAAGCAGTGAAGCAAAGAAAAGAGAACACTTACTATTCAAATCATGGCGCAGCCCTTGCAGCTGGGTCTTCCATGTTTCCTTGTTGGCTAGGTGCCTCTCTTCAATCAGGCGGAGCCCGTTCAGCTGAGCAAAGAGATTAGCATTGCTTTTCTTCAACACCTCGCACTCCTGCTCGAGGGTTTTCTCCTTGGCCTTGGCTGCTGCTTCGCTCTTTGCCTTCTCGGCAATTATTCTATCCCTCTCGGCAGCAATGTCAATAGCATCCTGGAGCGCAGTGCGCAGCTGGACTTGGAGCTTCTCCATCTCGGTAGCATGTTCTTTCTGCAGCTCGACAGCCTGGCTGGACAACTGCTGCTGCACCTCAGCAGGTTTGAGGCAATCTAGATGTTCCTCAGCAAACTTCTTATGATCTTCTGAAAAGAGCAAAGCGCGGTCAGTAGAGTAGCGAAGGAAGAAACACAAAGACAAGCCGAGAAGACGGCAACGTACCTTCTAGTCGGTTAATCGTGGCTTGGCCACTCTCGACAAAGGCGCGGCAGGTTGAGTGTTCCTCCGCCAGGGCCTTTAACTTCCCTGAAGAGTAGAGGTGGTTAGCGCAGAAAGCAGAAGCGGGCATAAACACCAAACGCAAGAACCGCATAGCTAAAAGTGTACCTTCAACTTCAGAAAGTTTCAATGTGGTGGTCATCACATCCTTCTCGGCTGCCTCGCCGTCTGCGCGTTCTCTTTCCAGAGCCTCAATGCGTCTCTTGGCAATGGCGTGGTTCCAGAGTAGCTGACGGTGCAGGCCAGTCCGCTTCAGTAAGCTATTCTGAGAAGCAAAAGGAAGAAGAATCAGGCAAAATTATAAAGATTCAACCCGAGAAGGCGGCAACTCGGAAGTGTATCCGCCTACTCGGCCAGAATCTCGGGGACTGGGTGATGGATAAGGAAAAGAAGAAGAGTAGAAGAAAAGCGAAACGCAATTCGGGGAGGATGAGTAGAAGCTTACCGCGTAAGATTGCTCGAGGTCCTCTGCATTCTTGCGATGAACGAACATCTTGGCAGCAAGCGTGGCGGAGTTGGATGAGATAGTCATGGGTTTGTAACCCAAGTCCGCCTTGTTCCAATCGAGACGCATATAGTCCAAGTCGCCCAAATCTGTGCCGTCCCAGTTCGAGTTGCCCAGCACCTTGCTGTCCCACTTGGCATCGATAAAGCCAACCAGATCGAGCACTTGCTCAAGGCCCTGAGATGTCACCGCCTGGTCCTGAACCTCGCGCGAAGAGATGGAGAGGGATTTGTCCTGGTTTGGGGCTGGGGGTCTGGAGTCCACTGCCGCGGTTTTCTTCCCTTTCCGAAGAGCAAGCTTCCTCTCCGCGGGGGTTAACCCAACCTGGTGCTGCTGGCTGACCTTCACCATATAAGGTGGGAAGCTGGGAGGATCTACAACATTGGATGCGCCAACGGCGTCAGCAGCCGCGCCAGGCTCGCGGATAGCCAGCTGAGTGGACTTCTCGGCAGCTCGCTTCTTCGAAATCTCCTTCTGGACAGTTGGCTTCTCGGTGGTCTTCTTCTCGGTGGCCTTCTTCTCGGTGGCCTTCTTGGCCTTCTCCTCGGCGGCCTTCTTCTCGGCAGCTTCCTGAGCGTTCTTCCTCGTAACAGGCTTGGCCGGAGGGCTGGCGGCAGTCTTGGTTTTCTACACCAAGGAAGAGTCTGGTGCAGTGGGTGGCGCGCTACTCGGCGCGGCGTCTGGCTGAGAGCTACCCTGCGCGATGCCTGGTTGCGCATCGCTCAGGGGGTACTGCTCCGTCGTGGCGGTTACTTCTACCCGCTGCTCGGCGGCGGGATCTGGCTGTGAGGCATCTGGGTCTTCTAGCCGCGGCTGGGCCGCGGAGTCTTCTTGTTCAGCAGCCCCTGTGGCGGGCTGCTCTTCTTCTTCTTCCTGCCGCTCAAGGGCGGCGTTGTCGCGCATCTCGGTGTCTCTCTCCAAGTTCTCCTCGGCCGTGGTGGCCGGAGGAGAAGGCGGCATCTCTTGGCGAGCAGCGTCCTGCGCCTCCTGCTCGGCGCGGGACTGCTGCTCCGGCTCGACATTCTGGGCGTCGGTGTCCTCTTCGTGGGCTGTGGCGGTTTCATTCTCATCGCCGTCAAGGTTGATGAGCTTATCAATGTCAATGTCGGCTTTCTTCTTGGTCTTCGTGGCCGCACGAGCGGCATCCGCATCCAAGGGGGCTCTAAAGAGAAAATTGCATTCAGAAATAAGAAGAGGGCAGAGGAAACTGAGAGGAAACAGCGAAGTAAAAGGATTGGGAATCAATCGAGAAGGAACTTACCCCTTGCGGGTAGGGATCGCTGGTCGTTTCCTCTTCACGACCTGCTTGGTCGTCTTCTCGGTCGGCTTCTTCTTCTTGGCGGGGGGTTCTTGGGCGCCGCTACCCGCGCGCTTGCGGGTAACAGGAGCAGCAACTGCAAGAGGATCGACGACCAGGGCTGCCTCGTCCTCATCTTCATCCTCGCCGTCATCCTCAGCGTCAGCACCATCTGAGAAATTGAAAGGAAGAAAGGAAATTCAGAAGCAGGAAGCAATTAGTTTGTGCTGCTCGCGATCAGACGGGATAAAATCAGTTACCTTCATCTTCGTCCTCGGACCAGTCACGAAGAGACGCGTCCACGCGATGCTTACTCGTCTGGGCGGCTTCAGGAGGATCAAGCTTATCCGCGGTCTCGAAGGAGACCTCATCGTCTTCCTCTCGGTCATCTGACCAGTTGCCCTCGAAGCGCTCTGTCGGGGGGTTACCCCCGAGTAGGGTAAAGACAAGTGGTAAAGGCAGCTTACAGAGGAGAGGTTTGGTCGAGTAGCCGACTACCTGGTACTCGCTACCCGGTCGACTGCTACTCGGTCTCACCTCAAGATGACCAGAAGGAGAAATCAAGCAAGTTCTATCCTTTCGAGTAGAAGGTTGACCCGAGTACAATTGGCGGGAACAATTGGCGGGAACCTACTCGGGTCAGAAAGTCAAAGGAGCCGTTCTGACACAGGATCCCGCGTATCCTGGGTCCGTACTTGGCAGCATTCGAACTACTGTTCATCTGGGGCCGGCCTGCCTGACAGTGACAGCATGGAAGCAGGCTGTGGCAGGATAAGGGGGGCCTACTCTGTGCCTAGGTACAGTGATACCAGTCTGTCCCCTAGTTTTGCCCAACGACTTTCCGGATGAAGCCAAGGTTAGGAACCAAAGCTGTCAGCGGGAACCCGGAAGAAGGACGGTGTGCACACTATGTCGACACTTGTTCGTATTTGGACGTATCCGGCTGGGCATCGTGTATATAAGGTGCCCAGCCGCCTCCTGCGCGAGGCACGCTCTCAGATCTTGCTCCACGCCCATTTGGGAACCCTAGAAACCCTAAGTTCTTGACCTAGCTCTACTCGGAGAGGAGTGATAGGCTACCCGGTAGAGATACCATTTGTACTGTGGCTACTCGGAGAAACATCATAATACATATAGAGAGGCAGGAGTAGGGGTTTTACCTCCTCACGAGGGCCCTGAACCTGGGTAGATCGTGTTGTTTGCAGTGTGTTGTTCTTACCTCACGCGGCTACTCGTCGCGTGATCCCTCCCCGAATACCTCCAGCGTCCATCGTTCCCACATCTTTAGCCATCCTATGGCATCTGCCGTGACACCACCACGACAGTTGGCGCCCACCGTGGGGCAAGCAGTGGCGCTGGTTGGAGTTTCTGTTCGGACGGGATCTTCTTCAGCGGAGCGCGTGGTTTGTGGCCTTGTCCACAGATTCGGCTCCTTCGACTTCGTCACCGACAACGCCGGCGACTTCGGCGGCAAGGCCATGCCGGAGGGCGGCTCGGTGGTCTCCTTCGGCTCTCACCTCGTCTACGTCGCCACCATCGCCAACCGCGCGTATCCTGAGCTGGTGCATGACGCGGAGGATCCTCCCGCGGTGATCGCTGCTCGCGGAAGGCCCGCGTCCCGCTCTGCGAACTGCGCTGAGGTGCTGGTGACGGGCTTGGCGGCAAACGCTGGCGCAGCCGCTACTGGCGCTGCGGCCGTCGTCGAGGAGGTGGACGTACCGGCTGGGGGCAGAGTACACCGGCCCTACGAGAAGGAGAGCAACATGCCGCCTTCCACATCTGCGGCCATTCCCGCGTCGGCTACGCGGCCTGGCATGCCAACCCCCACCGACATCGAGCTCCTGGCCATGAGGGAGCAGCTCGAGCGGCAACGCCTGGAGCTGCTTGCCGAGCAGGCGGAGTTGGACAAGGTGAGATTAGAGTTGAGTCTAGATCAACTCGAGTACAACAAGGCTCACGGTTTCACGCCGGTTGTTAGGAGGCCTAGCAGAGTAGGTGCTACTCGGCGTAACCTTGGTGCCGAGATGGCAACAGTCGTAGAGGCTCCCGCTCAGTCCGCCACCGCAAACACCTCCACCAGGCCCAGATACAGTACACCCGCCAAAACCCTTAGAGCTGCAGAGGCCGTGGCTGCCGAGTTGCCGCGCCTAGATGGAGAGGCGCGCCTCAGGCAGCAGGAGAGGCTCAACGAGTTGGTGTTGGAGGCTGCTAGGCAGAACGAGGAGTTCCGGAAGGCCAACCCGGGAGCTGGAGCTTCGCAGGTGGTTCACTCGCATGCGGCTAGATCTAACGATCAGGCCTCATCTCCGCATCCTAGCCGCGAGAAGAGCCGCAGCGGGCGTTCGGGCAGAGACAGGCAGATGCAGGTGTATGACCCGGCTGCTGCCGCGAAACAGATTGCTGTGCCGCAGCAGCCCGGGCAGGAACACAATGCTGCAAGAGCAGGCTCTCAAGCCCGTCAAGCTCAAAGCCGTGTCCGAGAAGCTGCGCGTCCTGGATCTTCTCGGCAACCCGCAGCTCAGCCTACTCGGCAGAGGCAGCAGCAGCGCGCTGTGGCGCCAGTCGCCAACCCGGTGGAGCAACCTGCAGCGGTGCAGGTGGACAGGTATGATGACGGCAACTCGGCCATGGAGATGGCTGGCTATGATATTCGGGACCGTGTTGGTGACCGTGTGCTGGCGCCTGGAGACGCAAGGCATCAGTTGGACCGGATTAGCTTGTCGGCGCGGCTGGAGAGCACGGGTCCCCCTGGCCCCGAGTGCTTTGGCCCGCGCATCATGAACGAGCCGTCCGTGAAGAACTTTCAGCTTGCTAGAGGCACAAAGAGCTACAATGGCAGCACCAAGCCTGAAGATTGGCTCAATGATTATGTTACCGCGGTCCACATCGCGAATGGTAACAGAAGATGGGCTGTGCGCTATGTTCCACAGATGCTAGAGGGTCCAGCTCGCACTTGGCTCAACAACCTGCCCAAGAACAGCATTAACTGCTGGCTGGACTTCTCGGACGCATTCATCAGCAACTTCACGAGCACATACAAGAGGCCGAATAGGCCACAGCAGCTGTCAGCTTGCAGGCAGCGAGAAGACGAGACAAACCGCGAGTATCTTACTCGGTGGAGCACGTTGAGGAACACCTGTGAGGGTGTGAATGAAGCTCAGGCCATCACGTGGTTTGCGCAGGGATGCAGGCATGGCAGCATGTTGTGGCAGAGACTGCAGAGGGAGATGCCAAACACTCTGGCGGAGACCATCAAGATTGCGGATCAGTACGCACTCGGAGATCCCACTCAGCCACTGATGGACTCCTCTGAGCCGAGAAGAAACTTCAGCAACAACAAGCGCAACGAGTTCCGCAACAAGAGCCGAGTAGACAATCGGTATGATCCCGAGGAGGTCAATGCAGTGACTGTTGGAGCCAGTGGCAGCCAGAGGCAGAAACCTGCTGGAGCCTACGGGCAGAACCAGAACCAGGGCCAAGGCAACAAGAAGCCATTTCGCACCTCTCAGTCGGGTAGCGGGAACTCCGAGCAGCCAAAGAAGTTTGTCTTCGACGACATGAAGGATGGCCCATGCAGCTTTCACACCCACCATCCGTCGAGGCCTGCTAACCACACTACTCGGCAGTGCGAGTGGTGGGAGGCAATCAAGAGTGATGGCTTGCCTCCTCCTCCTCCCCTACCAGCCGTCAATGCCAATGACAATGTGCAGCCTGCTCGTGCACCCGCAGCTCGGCCGCCAGTGTACCCGAGAAGAGAAAACGTGAACCAGGTGGCTTTAGGAGCCAACCAGTACTTCAACAATGAGAGATACCGCAACAACAACAACAACAACAACTACAACCGCAACAACAACAGAGGCAACAACAACTATCAGGGCAACAACAATGGCAACAATGGCAACAATGGGGGCAATGGCTCCAATCAGTACCAAGAGCACCACGAGAGCTACATGATCTTCACTTCTGAGCCTGACGACAAGCAGTCGCAGCACAGGCGGGCCATGGAGGTCAATGCAGTGATTCCTGCTGTTCCTCACTACATGTACTGGTGCGACAAAGAGATCAGGTGGTCCCGAGTAGATCATCCCAAGGTGATGCCCAATCCGGGTAGCTATGCCTTGGTGCTGGATCCTACCTTCCTGGGTCCCGTGAAGAATGTGAGGTTCAGCAAGGTGCTGATCGACAACGGCAGCAGCATCAACATTGTGTACAAGGACACACTCGAAAAGCTTGGCCTGGCCGAGAACATGATGCTGCCTAGCAAGACCACCTACCATGGCATTGTGCCCGGGATCTCGTGCAACCCGATTGGCCGAGTATGGATTGATGTGCTATTCGGTACTCGGGAGAATTGTCGCACAGAGCGCCTGCAGTTCGAGGTGGTGGACCATCAGAGCCCATATCACGCTCTACTCGGCAGGCCTGCACTGAGCAAGTTCATGGCCTCCACCCATGTTGCGTATCTGAAGATGAAGATCCCCGGTCCCAATGGCATCATTACCATCTCGGGAGATTACAAGAAATCCATTGAGTGTGCCTCTGCTGGTTCCCAGTTGGCGGAGTCAATGGTGATTGCTGCCGAGAAGAAGAAGATGTACGAGGTGGTGGCCATGGCTCATTCCGCGCAAGCTAGTGCGCAAGACGTGCCGAGTACCCAGCAGGGCACTGCTTTCCAAGCTGCCAAGGAGACGAAGAAGATTCAGGTCGACCCTGAGTTCCCCGACCGCGTAGCCATTATTGGCTCCGGGTTGGCGGAGAAATAGGAAAGCGAGCTCATCCACTTCCTCCGTGAGAATCGGGATGTTTTCGCCTGGTCCAATGAAGATTTACCAGGAGTCCCGAGGGAGTTGGTTGAGCACTCTTTGCATGTGCGTCCTGACGCCAAGCCCGTGAAGCAGGCTATGCGCCGTTTTGGAGATGAGAGAAGGAAGGCCATCGGTGATCAGATCACCAAGCTGCTGATAAGTAACTTCATCATGGAAGTGCTGCATCCGGATTGGTTAGCCAACCCGGTCATGGTCGAGAAGAAGAAGGAGGATCCCAAGGCTGCCACTGCATGGCGCATGTGCGTCGACTACACCGACCTGAACAAGGCGTGCCCCAAGGATCCTTTCCCGCTGCCTCGCATCGATCAGGTGATCGATTCCACTGCTGGTTGTGAACTGCTGTCTTTCATAGATGCCTACTCTGGTTTTCATCAGATTGCACTCAATCCTGCCGATCAAATAAAGACTGCTTTCATTACCCCATACGGGGCTTATTGCTATCGTGTCATGTGTTTTGGCTTGAGGAACGCGGGTGCAACCTATCATAGATGCATGCAGAAATGCTTGCACGACCAGCTCGGCAAGAATGTGCAGGTGTACGTAGATGACATTGTCATCAAAACGAATAAAACACATACTCTGCTTGCCGACCTGGAGGAAACCTTTGCTAACCTACGCAAGTACAAAATGAAACTGAATCCGAGTAAGTGCACCTTTGGTGTACCGGCTGGAAAGCTACTCGGATTTCTGGTTTCTAGTCGGGGCATTGAAGCCAACCCTTCAAAGATAAAAGCTATTGAGAGCATGTCTTTGCCAAGATCACTGAAAGATGTGCAGAAGTTCATGGGTTGTTTGGCATCTCTGAGCCGTTTCTTGGGTCGAATGGGCGAGAAGGCCCTGCCTCTGTACCAACTGATGAAGAAAAGCGACAAGTTTGTCTGGACTCCGCAAGCGGATGTGGCATTCAATGAGCTGAAAGCGATGCTGGCTACTGCTCCCATCCTGGCTAGTCCGCTACCCAAGGAACCAATGCTATTGTACATTGCCGCGACTAACCGGGTAGTCAGCGTGGTAATTGTGGTGGAGCGAGAAGAAGAAGGCAAGAGTGTGCAGCGCCCAGTGTACTATCTCAGTGAGGTGCTGTCCAGTTCCAAGCAAAACTATCCGCATTACCAGAAGATGACCTACGGCGTGTACCTGGGCGCCAGGAAGCTGAAGCACTATTTCCAAGAGCACCCCATCACTGTCGTGAGCTCTGCTCCCATCTCGGACATCATGGGCAACAAGGAGGTGTCGCACCCTGATTTCTAGGGGATACTCACCGTACGAACTGGATAGCAGATGCTTGGATTATGGGGCATAACTGCTCCCACGTCCCAGCTTCCTGGTAGGCCTGCGCTTATGCGCGACAACACAAGCCCTGCTATTCCATCGTCGATGTAAACTATCCACTAGAGATCAACGACACTTCCGTCGACGTACTTCAAACCATACACACATGGTACGTCAACGGCGTTTAACAAGTGATATCACAACAGATCTCTACGACACAAAAGATTGAAATAACTTGCAAATGGCTCTCATTAGAGCAGAGATAGCAAATACAATCATTCAGAGGGCACATGCCCCAACAATACATCATTACAATACAGCGGAAGCATTCAACATGTCTGAGTACAGACAAGAACCAAATAGGCCTAAGAGGCCGGAAACGAAAAGACGGAGCCCATCCACGAAGTCTCGGATCCTGCCCGGGTCCGCTATCTACTCGTCAGCAGTCTCGTCGTCATACTCCACGTAGTAGCCACCATGTAGATCCTCGGAAACGTCGTCTGCGTAAACCACAGCCCCAAAGGGGTCAGTACATAAACGTACTGGCAAGCAAGACTCACAGTTCACCAAAGTGTAACCCGTCAACACCAAGCACAGATGCTTTGGGTTCAACGGAAGGAAAGGGATATAAAAGATGCTGCAACTGGCTACGCTAACCAACTACAGAGGTACTATCATGTCCAACTATCAGAAAGGGGATAAGATCGAGGGTTGTAACCAACTGGACGATAACATCAAACAAACCCATCCTGGATCTCGCCCCTTATCCAAAGAAGCAATCCGAGGATAACTCACACAGTTGAATTAGGATGAATCAATTTATTGGTGTGAATGACCTATTACTAGCCAAGTTATTAATCATTGGGTGAAACATGATTGATCATTATGTTGAAGTTGTCCTGAGTACTTGTTAGCCAGTACTTTCACCAAGTAATCCATAACCGCGGAAAACACGGCTTCTCGAGAAGATTATCCCTGCAGGGTTGCACCAATTTGGCCGTACACTCATGAATATCCCGCCAGATGGGAGATCACCCCACCAAGCGGGGCACTCAACACAACCAACCATTCTTCGCATCAAGCCCAAAGAACCTTGGGCGCACGGCTAATCAAGCCCAGAAGAAAATGGACCATCATAGCACTCTAAGACCGTGTCCCCCTATATGCCGACTACGAAAGTTCCACCCTGGCCTGGGCTCGCAAAAACATGCATGCGGCAAATGGAAAACACGAACTAAATGAGGCGATTTGGACGAGATGCGAATCAGGTCAAGTTGAGGGGGGCGCCCATACTCGCTTCCCAAATGCGGGTAGTGCGCTCATCATGGATCAGTAGACAAGACCCTTTTCCTATTAGGGTCGACACTAGCAGGCTTCAAAACCTCTCATGGGCCTCCTGCCGGTGCCTTATCATCAAATTTATTATTAATAGTAACATTAGCATGATTGATTGATTAAACATCGAGCCCCCACAACGTAATAGAAATAGTAACAGAAAGTAACGGGTAACAGACTCGAGCAAAAACAACCTAAGCATGCTAGATAAGACTAAGGCAACAAGCAAGGGGTTTTAGGTATGGAGGTGAGGCAATATCAAGGTTAAGGGATTCATGTGATGGGTTCGTAACAGAAACAACTACTACTAAGGCTAGCAGAAAAGAACAACGGAAAGTATCGGTAATCAATGTTGAAAGGAACACGATGGTTCATGTGAGTGATAACTTGCCTGCAAAACCCAGTAGCCTGGTACTGAGCTAAATCCTTAGAAGGGGTGCCGTAAGTATCGTCGGTCTCAACGTCGTCGTGTATCCGAGAAGAAGCAAACAACATTGCAGAAAGATAAGCAATCATTATCATGGCATAGTGCACAATCAAATATGATGCATGTCATGTTAATAGATGCATCAAAGTAACCTACTTGACAAGTAACACAATTTAATTGGATCCATATGCAATGAGAATTGCATATGGATGCAAATGGTTAAGGTGGAAGCAATGATCTACATTTGATTAACAAGTGTAAGTGGTTAAACATGATGCTTGCATGATGATGATGACAAGATAACAACAAAAATAACAATGATAGATGCAAAGGAAAAGGAATAAAACAAGTTTGGAAATGATTTGTTAATTTTGGAAAGTTTTGGTTACTTAGACATGTCACACAAGTATTTGTTGTTTTCATCAAGTTAAAATGTTCAAAACAAATAACAAAGTTGATATTTGAAAAGGTTATCAAATTTTAGTTGGAATACATGTTTCACATTTTGAAATTGGACTTTGGATTAATTAATTATGAATTAAACAATAATAAACAATTTTTTAATTGCATTAAACAAGAATTAAATGGTTTAGGCAATTTTAATTATTCAAAACAGAAAACAAAAATTATATTTGGAAAGTACATGAAAAGTTGATTGGAAAACATATTTAGTTTGTTAAATTTGGAATTTTTATGAGCAAGTTATGAATTTTGCAAATTTAAGTGAATTTGACAAGTTTTCAAATTTTGCACCAATTTAAAATATTCAAAACAGTAAACAAATTTTATATTTGGGTAGAACTTTTAATTTGGTATTGAAAACATATAAAAAATGTTGGATTTGGAGCTAAAATGAATTATTTATGCAATTTCCAAAATTGGGTGCAAATCTGCCATTTTTAATGCACTAAGGGCTTTGAAATAATTTTACAGGGGCCTAAAAGGAAATTACAGGGACTTATTGGTGATTTGTAGTTGTTCTGGATCTGAGTAAATAAAACAAAAAAAGGTTGGTTTAATATGCAGGGGGTGGGATTCGAACCCCCCACCTCCCTGCTGCGCTCAAGGGCCCTGACCAGATGGGCTACTGCCTGCTTCGTTGACAGAGAGGAGACTCGGGGGTGGATAAGCTGTTGTTCCGCGGGGTATTCTCTGAAATAACTGAACCTGAGCGGACAGGTTACAGAGAGCAGCGATCAGAACCATGGCCAGCGACCTGATACTCGCCGGAGGGAACTAGGGGCGCCGTGGTGGAGCGGTTCAAGGGGAGAGGGTGCGGGAGGAGAGAGGCGATGGGGGGGCGGACTCACCTGGGTGTCCTCCACGGACAGGAGGGAGGAGGAGTCGGACAGGAGCGGCAGCGAACAGGGACAGCAGGGCGTCGGGCGGCGGAAAACCTCGACGGCGCCGGAGCTACGGCCAACCTCCCGTCTCCGCTCCTTCACGAGAGTCGAAGAGGAACCCACCACGGTTCCATTCTCGCAGATACCTTGGCCGGAGGACGAGCGTAGCGGCGGCGCCAAGGGCTTGAACTTTCGGCCATGGAAGGTTCAGAGGGTGCACAGATGTTCAGAGAGAGAGGGAATTGGAGGAGATGGAAGGAAGAGAGAGGGTGGCGGCTTGAGGGAGAAGGGCTAGGGTTAGCAGGTAGAGGGTGGAGGGTGGTTTTATGGAGGGAGAGGCATGGGTACGGCAAGCATCTGAGGAGGGGAGAAGGGATCGTGTGGCTGTTCTGTGTTCGTACTGTGGTGACCTCAGCCACGAGGAAGAAGACACAGGGAAAGGGTACTGGGCTAGGTTTGTGGGCTTAAGTGGAAAAGGGAAATTGGGCTTGGGAAAAGAAATAGATGGGGAGGGCTGCTGCTCCTTCTCTCCTTTATTTTTCTGTTTCATATATTTTTTTTTGTAGATTGATTTTGGAAGAAAAAGTTAAGGTTTTTGTTAGTAAAATTACAGAAAAATTATTTTAGCCTTGTTATGTAATTAGAAACCATGTTGTAAGATTGGATTTCAACAATTGAGATTTGAGATGATAGTTTGCATTGAAACCAAATTTAGAGGAATTTTAATAGTAATGAACCATTAAGAAAACCATGCTTTGGAATAGGGTTACCCCTAGGGTTTTAGAAGGGTTTAAAGAGTGCAAAAGGGGTGGTGAATTTTATGGTTTCAAAAAGGTACTGATTTGAGAATTGAATTTGGAAACAATTTGAAATTAATTGATTAATTGATTAAGTGATTGATTGAATTAAGCAACAATTTAAGAGTTGATCCAATATGAAATAATTGGAAGCAGTTTGGGAATTTATTTATTTGAAACAAAGCACCAACTTATTAGTTGATCAATGTGGAAAGATATGAAAGCCAATTGGTTGTTTTATTTGAAATAACATTTTGGAAATTGTAACATCACAAGGATGAAACAAAAGGTTTGAATTTTGGTTTGGAATTCAAATAGAAAACAAAGGAAAACAACTGTAAACAGTTGGAAAACAAATGAAAACAGAGGAAAACAAATGGAAAACAAACAAAACAAATGCAATCAACATGATGCCATGATGCAAAACATAAAATAACAGGGAGCAAACATTCTAATGGCTATTTTTCAGACTTGGGATGTTACAAAACGCCCCCCTTGAAGGAATCGCGCCCCGAGATTCCTACTGAGAAAAGAAAAGGTCCGGAAACTTCTTGTGACACGTGAAACACTTCGTGCACCTTGGATAGACGTCAGGGAATTAGCAAACCACCGGAACATTTTCAAATGAAGGGAGAGGTTTTGTATTGAGGGTGTATAGTTGGATGGAATTTGACTCATTTGGAGAATAGACTATCTGTAATAAGGGTGGAACAGAGTTATTGACATCAATGCAACACCAAGATTAACATCAATGTCAGAATCATCAACATGAGAGTAACGAGGAATATGTGGCCTCCCATTTAGAATTTGATTTCTATGACTGAACTTGGAAGTCAACATTTGAGATCCCGAAGAGTGAACGGTGATTTGATTGCTTAGTGGAACCAGAATTGGGTTGTATGTTGTGGAAAGTTTGTTGACACAAAGGAATGTGATGCTCCGGTATCAAATAACACTTTAACTGGATAAGAGTTTACGAGGAAGTTTTGATTAGACGCCGGTAGAAGATTTGAAGTGGAAAACAACAACAAGATTTCAACGGACGAAAGGGATGTTGAGAAGAACAGGATAACGAAGCAACACCGGGAAAACGAGACCAAAACTCCTGAGGTACTACGGAAAACCCATCCGGGCTTCTAAAGGATCAATATCTACTGCTTAAGGAATAGAGGATCTGCTTCCGGGGCTTACACGCCTCCGTTCTCAACCGTGAGTAGGCAACATGATAAATCACGTCACAACCACCTCCATTCCTATGGTCTAGTAGATATAACCATCCTAGAGAAACCAGAATTCGTGAAATCCTAACTTGAAAGTTTAGATGAGAAGGGAGAAATCAACGTTGCACTTCCTTACCAGAAAAGGGAGGGTGGGTGGGGAAAGAAGAAAAAGAACAGAATTCCTACTCTCACGTTTCATTTTTCCTGTATAGCTACAAAATAGTTTCTAGACTCAACTGCGACCAGTAAAAAGGGATCCTACGGGCAGACAAGCTCTGATACCATTTGTCGCACCCTGATTTCTAGGGGATACTCACCGTACGAACTGGATAGCAGATGCTTGGATTATGGGGCATAACTGCTCCCACGTCCCAGCTTCCTGGTAGGCCTGCGCTTATGCGCGACAACACAAGCCCTGCTATTCCATCGTCGATGTAAACTATCCACTAGAGATCAACGGCACTTCCGTCGACGTACTTCAAACCATACACACATGGTACGTCAACGGCGTTTAACAAGTGATATCACAACAGATCTCTACGACACAAAAGATTGAAATAACTTGCAAATGGCTCTCATTAGAGCAGAGATAGCAAATACAATCATTCAGAGGGCACATGCCCCAACAATACATCATTACAATACAGCGGAAGCATTCAACCTGTCTGAGTACAGACAAGAACCAAATAGGCCTAAGAGGCCGGAAACGAAAAGACGGAGCCCATCCACGAAGTCTCGGATCCTGCCCGGGTCCGCTATCTACTCGTCAGCAGTCTCGTCGTCATACTCCACGTAGTAGCCACCATGTAGATCCTCGGAAACGTCGTCTGCGTAAACCACAGCCCCAAAGGGGTCAGTACATAAACGTACTGGCAAGCAAGACTCACAGTTCACCAAAGTGTAACCCGTCAACACCAAGCACAGATGCTTTGGGTTCAACGGAAGGAAAGGGATATAAAAGATGCTGCAACTGGCTACGCTAACCAACTACAGAGGTACTATCATGTCCAACTATCAGAAAGGGGATAAGATCGAGGGTTGTAACCAACTGGACGATAACATCAAACAAACCCATCCTGGATCTCGCCCCTTATCCAAAGAAGCAATCCGAGGATAACTCACACAGTTGAATTAGGATGAATCAATTTATTGGTGTGAATGACCTATTACTAGCCAAGTTATTAATCATTGGGTGAAACATGATTGATCATTATGTTGAAGTTGTCCTGAGTACTTGTTAGCCAGTACTTTCACCAAGTAATCCATAACCGCGGAAAACACGGCTTCTCGAGAAGATTATCCCTGCAGGGTTGCACCAATTTGGCCGTACACTCATGAATATCCCGCCAGATGGGAGATCACCCCACCAAGCGGGGCACTCAACACAACCAACCATTCTTCGCATCAAGCCCAAAGAACCTTGGGCGCACGGCTAATCAAGCCCAGAAGAAAATGGACCATCATAGCACTCTAAGACCGTGTCCCCCTATATGCCGACTACGAAAGTTCCACCCTGGCCTGGGCTCGCAAAAACATGCATGCGGCAAATGGAAAACACGAACTAAATGAGGCGATTTGGACGAGATGCGAATCAGGTCAAGTTGAGGGGGGCGCCCATACTCGCTTCCCAAATGCGGGTAGTGCGCTCATCATGGATCAGTAGACAAGACCCTTTTCCTATTAGGGTCGACACTAGCAGGCTTCAAAACCTCTCATGGGCCTCCTGCCGGTGCCTTATCATCAAATTTATTATTAATAGTAACATTAGCATGATTGATTGATTAATCATCGAGCCCCCACAACGTAATAGAAATAGTAACAGAAAGTAACGGGTAACAGACTCGAGCAAAAACAACCTAAGCATGCTAGATAAGACTAAGGCAACAAGCAAGGGGTTTTAGGTATGGAGGTGAGGCAATATCAAGGTTAAGGGATTCATGTGATGGGTTCGTAACAGAAACAACTACTACTAAGGCTAGCAGAAAAGAACAACGGAAAGTATCGGTAATCAATGTTGAAAGGAACACGATGGTTCATGTGAGTGATAACTTGCCTGCAAAACCCAGTAGCCTGGTACTGAGCTAAATCCTTAGAAGGGGTGCCGTAAGTATCGTCGGTCTCAACGTCGTCGTGTATCCGAGAAGAAGCAAACAACATTGCAGAAAGATAAGCAATCATTATCATGGCATAGTGCACAATCAAATATGATGCATGTCATGTTAATAGATGCATCAAAGTAACCTACTTGACAAGTAACACAATTTAATTGGATCCATATGCAATGAGAATTGCATATGGATGCAAATGGTTAAGGTGGAAGCAATGATCTACATTTGATTAACAAGTGTAAGTGGTTAAACATGATGCTTGCATGATGATGATGACAAGATAACAACAAAAATAACAATGATAGATGCAAAGGAAAAGGAATAAAACAAGTTTGGAAATGATTTGTTAATTTTGGAAAGTTTTGGTTACTTAGACATGTCACACAAGTATTTGTTGTTTTCATCAAGTTAAAATGTTCAAAACAAATAACAAAGTTGATATTTGAAAAGGTTATCAAATTTTAGTTGGAATACATGTTTCACATTTTGAAATTGGACTTTGGATTAATTAATTATGAATTAAACAATAATAAACAATTTTTTAATTGCATTAAACAAGAATTAAATGGTTTAGGCAATTTTAATTATTCAAAACAGAAAACAAAAATTATATTTGGAAAGTACATGAAAAGTTGATTGGAAAACATATTTAGTTTGTTAAATTTGGAATTTTTATGAGCAAGTTATGAATTTTGCAAATTTAAGTGAATTTGACAAGTTTTCAAATTTTGCACCAATTTAAAATATTCAAAACAGTAAACAAATTTTATATTTGGGTAGAACATTTAATTTGGTATTGAAAACATATAAAAAATGTTGGATTTGGAGCTAAAATGAATTATTTATGCAATTTCCAAAATTGGGTGCAAATCTGCCATTTTTAATGCACTAAGGGCTTTGAAATAATTTTACAGGGGCCTAAAAGGAAATTACAGGGACTTATTGGTGATTTGTAGTTGTTCTGGATCTGAGTAAATAAAACAAAAAAAGGTTGGTTTAATATGCAGGGGGTGGGATTCGAACCCCCCACCTCCCTGCTGCGCTCAAGGGCCCTGACCAGATGGGCTACTGCCTGCTTCGTTGACAGAGAGGAGACTCGGGGGTGGATAAGCTGTTGTTCCGCGGGGTATTCTCTGAAATAACTGAACCTGAGCGGACAGGTTACAGAGAGCAGCGATCAGAACCATGGCCAGCGACCTGATACTCGCCGGAGGGAACTAGGGGCGCCGTGGTGGAGCGGTTCAAGGGGAGAGGGTGCGGGAGGAGAGAGGCGATGGGGGGGCGGACTCACCTGGGTGTCCTCCACGGACAGGAGGGAGGAGGAGTCGGACAGGAGCGGCAGCGAACAGGGACAGCAGGGCGTCGGGCGGCGGAAAACCTCGACGGCGCCGGAGCTACGGCCAACCTCCCGTCTCCGCTCCTTCACGAGAGTCGAAGAGGAACCCACCACGGTTCCATTCTCGCAGATACCTTGGCCGGAGGACGAGCGTAGCGGCGGCGCCAAGGGCTTGAACTTTCGGCCATGGAAGGTTCAGAGGGTGCACAGATGTTCAGAGAGAGAGGGAATTGGAGGAGATGGAAGGAAGAGAGAGGGTGGCGGCTTGAGGGAGAAGGGCTAGGGTTAGCAGGTAGAGGGTGGAGGGTGGTTTTATGGAGGGAGAGGCATGGGTACGGCAAGCATCTGAGGAGGGGAGAAGGGATCGTGTGGCTGTTCTGTGTTCGTACTGTGGTGACCTCAGCCACGAGGAAGAAGACACAGGGAAAGGGTACTGGGCTAGGTTTGTGGGCTTAAGTGGAAAAGGGAAATTGGGCTTGGGAAAAGAAATAGATGGGGAGGGCTGCTGCTCCTTCTCTCCTTTATTTTTCTGTTTCATATATTTTTTTTTGTAGATTGATTTTGGAAGAAAAAGTTAAGGTTTTTGTTAGTAAAATTACAGAAAAATTATTTTAGCCTTGTTATGTAATTAGAAACCATGTTGTAAGATTGGATTTCAACAATTGAGATTTGAGATGATAGTTTGCATTGAAACCAAATTTAGAGGAATTTTAATAGTAATGAACCATTAAGAAAACCATGCTTTGGAATAGGGTTACCCCTAGGGTTTTAGAAGGGTTTAAAGAGTGCAAAAGGGGTGGTGAATTTTATGGTTTCAAAAAGGTACTGATTTGAGAATTGAATTTGGAAACAATTTGAAATTAATTGATTAATTGATTAAGTGATTGATTGAATTAAGCAACAATTTAAGAGTTGATCCAATATGAAATAATTGGAAGCAGTTTGGGAATTTATTTATTTGAAACAAAGCACCAACTTATTAGTTGATCAATGTGGAAAGATATGAAAGCCAATTGGTTGTTTTATTTGAAATAACATTTTGGAAATTGTAACATCACAAGGATGAAACAAAAGGTTTGAATTTTGGTTTGGAATTCAAATAGAAAACAAAGGAAAACAACTGTAAACAGTTGGAAAACAAATGAAAACAGAGGAAAACAAATGGAAAACAAACAAAACAAATGCAATCAACATGATGCCATGATGCAAAACATAAAATAACAGGGAGCAAACATTCTAATGGCTATTTTTCAGACTTGGGATGTTACAGGAGGCGAGTGGCAGAGTGGCCAAGTGGGCGATTGAGCTAGCTGCGTATGCTCCTGCGTACGCGAGAAGAGAAGCCATCAAGTCTCAAATCCTGGCGGAATTTCTTGTGGACTGGGCCGAGGTGCAGTATGAACCTCCTGCTCCAGTCTCCAATTATTGGAGGATGCACTTTGATGGCTCAAAAGTGAAGGAAGGCCTTGGTGCTGGTGTTGTGCTTACATCCCCCAAGCGAGATCAACTCAAGTATGTGCTGCAGATTCATTTCAAGGCGTCCAACAGTGTTGCAGAGTATGAGGCAGTGGTACATGGCTTGCGAGTAGCTAAGGAAGTTGGAGTACAGCGCATCATATGCTATGGAGATTCAGATCTGGTGGTGCAGCAAGTTTCGGGTACTTGGGATGCTTTGGATGCCAACATGGCATCATATCGCTTCCTGGTACAGTCTATGACTGGGTTTTTTGAAGGCTGCGAGTTCCAGCACGTTCACCGAGCAGAGAACGAAGCAGCAGACGAGCTATCCAAGTTGGGATCTTCTCGGCAGTCCATCCCGGCAGGGATTGCCTTGGAGCATTTGAGGAAGCCATCCATCAAGCCTTCCCCCAACTCGGAATCCATCTTTGTTCCTTCTCTGCCAAATGAAGAATCTGACCCGATGGAAATTGACTGGGAGAGTGCTGCAGGGAACTCGGGGACTGCCGCTCCCTACTCGGGGACTGCCGTCCTCTACTCGGGGACTGCCATTCCCTACTCGGGGACTGCCGTTCCCTACTCGGGGACTGCCGTTCCCTACTCGGGGACTGCCACTCCGTACTCGGGGACTGTCACTCCGTACTCGGGGACTGCCGCCCTCAACCCAGAAGCTGTCGCATTCATTGAAGAGGTTCTCGCCAATCGGTCCGGGCTGCAAAGAAGCGCTCCTACTCCTCCTGTGCAACCGCAAGAGCCTGTCCCAATGGAACTGGACGAACCAGTGTTTCCCATACGGGAGACACCGAGTTGGGCTATGCCCATATTATCCTTTCTAAGGGACGGTACTTTACCTGAAGATGAAGTGACTGCGAGGCAGATTCAGAGAAGGTCCAAGGGCTACACTATAGTCCGAGATGTGCTGCACAAGAGAAGTGCCACTGGTGTGCTGCAACGTTGTGTGAGCCCAGAAGAGGGAGAAGAAATCCTGGTGGAGATACATCAAGGGGAATGTGGGCACCACGCCTCTTCTCGGGCATTGGTCAAGAAAGCTTTTCGGCATGGCTTCTACTGGCTCACTGCACTGCAGCAAGTTGAAGATATTGTGAGGAAGTGCAACGGCTGCCAGATGTTTGCAAGTAAGATTCACATGCCTGCTTCCGAGTTGAAAACAATTCCTATCACATGGCCATTTGCTGTTTGGTGCTTGGATATGGTTGGTCCCTTCAAGCCGGCTAAAGGCAATATGACACATATTTTGGTCCTGGTGGACAAGTTCACCAAGTGGATTGAGGTGAAACCTATTCGGAAGTGTGATGGAGTCACAGCTGTGAAGTTTGTGAAGGATGTGATCATGAGATACGGCTACCCGCACAGTATCATCACCGACAACGGCACCAACTTTGCAGAGGGGGCAATGGTGCGATTCTGCAGAGATAAGCATATCCGACTAGACGTTGCGTCAGTCGCGCACCCTGCCTCCAATGGGCAAGTTGAGAGAGCAAATGGAATGGTACTGGCAGGCATAAAGCCAAGGCTGATCGAGCCGTTGCTGAAAACACCTGGGTGTTGGCTAGAAGAGTTGCCAGCGGTGTTGTGGAGTCTAAGGACTACCCCTAACCGGTCAACCGGCTACACGCCATTCTTCTTGGTATACGGGGCTGAGGCCGTGTTGCCAATAGACTTAGAGCATGACTCCCCCCGAGTAGCCCTCTACACTGAGGTGGAGGCGAGAGAAGCTCGAGAAGACGACGTTGACCTGCTTGAAGAAGCAAGAGAGCTGACTCTGTCACGTTCGGCTATCTACCAGCAAAACCTGCGGCGCTATCATAGCCGAAAGGTGAACCCAAGGGTTTTCCGAGAAGGAGACATGGTCCTTAGGCTTGTGCAGCGCACAGCCGGGATGCACAAGTTGTCTCCTCCTTGGGAAGGGCCTTTTATTGTGAGCAAAGCGCTGCACAATGATGCGTACTACCTTGTAGATGTGCGCCCATCGCAGGCGAACAGGGCAGATAAAGCTGGAGAGGAAACCAAGCGCCCTTGGAAGGTAGCTCTACTTCGTCGTTTTCATTCGTAAGCAAAGATGTGTATGTACCCTCTTATCCGAGTTGAAATTCTACTCTGCAATCTGAAATTGTTCTCGGGGACTGCCCTCGTCCAAAATTGCTCTAAGTGTTTTTTTTACTCGGCTTGGTCCTTTGTCTATTCGGTTGCTCCACTTCAGAACTCATAAGTGCATTGAGTACTGTGTTTAAACCTATATGCCAACTCTTCGACTCTGCTGCTGTCCGAAACCCGGCTTCATGGCAAGCAAGAGAACAAGCAAAAGGTCAATGAGCACACGAAAATCACTAAGGAAGAAAGAGTGCAGGAACCGAGTAGACTGTTTGTTACTTTTGTTCCCTGTTTTCGTCTTCTCGGCTAAGTGGTGGGCTGCGTTACCATGATTGTTTCTAGCGGCTAAGTATTTGCAGCCCTACTACTTGACTCTTGTGACTCGAATACCAAACAAGCGACAAGTCGCGGGTAGAGCAAAGATGAAAAGATAGGGTGAATAAGAAATGCAACTCGGGGACTCGCATGGAAACGCAACTCGGCATTGAGCCAGTGTCGTTCAAATTGATTAATGTCGAAATAAACAGAGTGGGCATAAAAACTGGGTAGCAAGCAAAACAAAGATAGTCTATTACATCTGCTCCCGGCATCCCGGGGATCTGATAAATGTTCGAGTTGAAAGAGATTGCAGGTTGCCTCAAGATGAGGAGGCAGTGTTCTCGGCGCTGGCCTTGGCTGCTGCTTCTTCGGTGGCGGTCGCGGCAGCCGTTTCTTCGGTGCTGGCATGGGTGGCATCCGCTTCCGTCTGGATGGTGGCGGATTCCGTCATCTCAGCAGCATGCTGGGTGGCCGTCTGCTCGGAAGTGGCCGTGGCCACCGAGACGAGTCCGGGAGCCGAAGAGGAGCCTGAAGCGTGGCCAGGAGGGGGCACCGTGTCATCGAGAGCAGCACCTGAGGAGGTGCCGAACTCGAGTGGAGCGGTCTCGATGTGCTCAGCCTCCTCATCGCTACTCGAGATGGCCGTGCCTTTCCCCTTCCCGGCCTTGCCCTCAGGAGAGTCGAAGAAGCCTTCCAACTCGGATTCAACTTCGTCGTCATCTCCCTCTTCGTCTTCGTACTCGGTGTCGGGCTCGGGGAGGCCCTCGATGAAGGTCTCCGTCTCGGCGCACTCCACGACCTCGTAGGCGATCTGCTTGCGTGTGGCCACGCAGTCAGGATCTAACTCCCACTTGGAATCATTGCGCTTCCCGCGGATGAGCTGCATGTTGAGATTTTCGTACCAGGATGCTATGCAGAGAAGCATCACATCCGCACCGGCCCGGGCTCCCGAAGCGCGCCATTTCTTCAACTCCTTCTTCACATTCTTCAGCTTGAAGGCTAGGCCCTTCATGGTGTTTGGCTGAGGATCATGAGGCCAAAACAGCCTGTGGAGCTCCAAGCCCTCGTGCACCAAGTCAGTTCCGACGCCAGCCAGCTGTTCGAAATAGCCTTTGAGCACCAGCAAGCTGTCCTCGATCTCGGCTCTGGTATCTGCTGCCTCACCTTTCGCAAGGCGAGCTGCTTTGGTCTTGGCCAGCGTAGGCGCAGAAGGGGAGTCAAGATGAGGCCAGATCTCTGAAATAGCATGTGGTAACTTCAGAACCAAGAAGAGAAGAACCGAGTAGAACCAAGAAGAGAAGAACCGAGTAGGGGAAAACCGAGAAGAAATGCGACCGAGAAGAAAAGAAGCAGCGAAGAAAAGACTTACCGGACAGTTCGTTGCGCAGCCGCTGCAGCTTTTTCTTCCAGGACTCCTCGTTAGAAATGTGCTTTTCTTGGATCAGGCGCAAGCCATCCATCTGAGCGAAGAGATCAGCGTTGGTCTTCTTCAAAGTTTCGCATTCCTGCTCAAGGGCCCTCTCCTTGGCTCTGAAAGTGGCCTCGGCCTTGGCCTTCTCGGCGTTGGCTCTGTCCCTCTCGGCGCCAATGTTGATGGCATCCTGGAGTGCCTGTTGCAACTGGAGTTGCAGCTTCTCGGTCTCGGTGGCGTGGTCCTTCAGCAACACAGCGGCCTGGTTGGACAGTTGGTGCTGCACCTCGGCCGGCTTGACACAATCTTGGTGTGCCTCAGCAAACACCTTGTGATCTTCTGCGAAGAGCCAGACAAGATCAATACAGAAGCAGCGAAGAAATAGATTCAAAATCAAACCGAGTGGACGACAAACTCACCTTCTAGCCTTTTGATGGTGGCTTCGGCGTCCTTCACGAAAGCACGGCATTTCTCGTGCTCTTCGGCTAGGCTCTTCAGTTTCTCTGCAGAGTAGAAAAGGATAGCGCAAAAGAAAGCATAAGCGAGCGTAAACATAAAACGCATGAATCGCACAACTAAAAGCGTACCTTGCACTTCAGTCAGCTGCTGGGTGCTATCGTTGGCATTCTTGCTGGCTGCCTCCGCAGCTGCCTTTTCCTTCTCCAAAGCAGCAATTCGCCTCCTAGCGATAGAGTGGTTCCAGAGGAGATGGCGGTATAAGTTGGTCCGCTTCAGGACGCTGTCCTGAGAAGCGAGAAGAAGCAAGTTAGAAAAAGCAGAGTAGATTCAACCCGAGTAGGAGGCTACTCGGAGAGTATCCACCTACTCGGCTAAAATCTCGGGGACTGGGAGTGATGGAAAGGAGCAGAAAGGCGAATAGAAGAGAAGAAAATTCAACTCGGAAAATTCAACTCGGAAACGATAAAGAAAACTTACTGCGTAGGCCTGCTCGATGTCCTCGGCATTCTTGCGATGCAGGAACATCTTGGCTGCAAGTGTCGCGGTCTCGGTGGAGACGGACATGGGCTTGTGTCCCAGGTCGACCTTGTTCCAGTCCACGCGCATGTGGTCGAGGCCGCCAAGGGTAAGACCGTGCCATTTCTCCACGCCGAGAACCTTGCTATCCCATTTGGCGTCGATGAAGCCAATGGTGTCCAGTACCTGCTCAAGGCCTTTTGAAGTTATTGGTTTGTCTTGGACTCCACGAGAAGCAATGTTGACAGTCTGGTGTCGGCTTGGATCTGGAGGAGGGGAGTTCATGGCCACAACCTTCCTTCCATGCTGGATAGCTAAAGCTTTGTCCTTGGGAGGGAAGCCGATTGAGTGCTGTTGGCTAACCTCAATCATGTACTCCGGGTAGCCAGGCTGGCCAGCAGCGCGAGCATCAGCTGAGAGCGCGGCGGGAATCGGGCCAGACTCGCGGATCACGAGTGCTCCACCTGAGGCTGGTGGCGGCACTTGGTCTCTGGACCGCTTCTTCGTCCTTTCCTTCTCGGCCCGCTGCTTCTCGGGATCTTCAGCTTTCTTTCCGTCAGCTTTGGCCTTCGCCTTCTCGGCGGCTTCCTTCTCGGCCTTGGCCTTCTCAGCGGTTTCCTTCTCCGCCTTGGCCTTCTCAGCAGCTTCCTTCTCGGCTGCCCTTCTGTCAACCTCGTCCCTCAGAGCATCCAGGGCGGCTCGCTGCCTGGTTACTCGCCCAGCAGGGGAGCTAGGTGCATCCTTGGTCTGCGGAGACGAGGAGGAGCTTGGCGGTGTAGGGCCTTGCACAGTGGGTGGCGCCACAGATCCATCGCCTTGTGCAGCTCCTGGCTGGGAGCTACTCGGTGCGTCACCTGGCTGCACGCTGCTCAATGGATAAGCATCGCTTGGGGTGGCATCCATGGCGGTGGTGTCTTCCACTCGCTGCTCGGTAGCGAGATTCTCTTGTGCAGCAGCCCCTGTGGTGGGCTGCTCTTGCTCTGCTTCAGGCCGCTCGTCGGCGGTGTTGTCTTGCATCTCTTGGTCTTGATTCTCCTCGGCATTGCTAGCCGGAGGAGAAGGGGGTCTCTCATGGTGGACGGTAGCGTCCTGTGCTGCTGGTTCGGACGCTGCTCCTTGTGCATCGGTGGTCTGTGGATTGGCAGCAGCAGCGTTGGCGGTGTGGTCCTCGTCATCATCAAGGTTGATCAGAGGTACTGATGGTTCCTTAGCTTGGTCGGACGCGAGAGCTGCGTCCGCATTCATGGGAGGTCTGTAGAGAGGGAAGAAACCAGAAATTAGAAGGAATTTGGGGAGAATAGCACAGCGCGAGAAGGGAAACGACCGAGAAGAGGGCTTACGCGGTGGTGGACTTGAGCTCTCGTCTGGACCTCTTCACAACCACCTTCTTCTCGGTGGGCTTCTTCCTCTTGGCAGGAGGCGCTGGTGCTCCGCTACCAGTCCGTTTGCGGGTCTCAGGAGCGGCGATGGACAGAGGCTTGACGGCTAGGGGCGCATCGCCCTCGTTCTCGTCTTCGTCCTCGTCGTCCTTCTCCGCGGCAACTTCATCTGAGAATCCAAGAGAAAAGAGGAAGGAATCAGAAACAGCAAACGAGGGATTGGTCCTTCTCGGAAGCAAACAGAGTGAAAGTGTACTTACCGTCAAAATCTTCATCAGACCAGGTGCGGAGAGCGTCGCGCTTGTCAGTAATGGGGGAGCGAGAGGGGTTGGACTGCTCCGCGGCATCGAGAGAGGGCACATCGTCCTCCTCACGATCAGGAGACCAGTTGCCCTCAAAAACCTCGCAGCTCTCGATGATCTGGCGAGTAAGAACCTGAAAACCAGAGAAGGATCACAGACTGGCCGAGTACCAGGAAGGAATTCTACTCGGACTGGCGTGCAGGTACAAAGCACACAAAGCCTAGGCAGTTTACTAAGAATTCTACTCGGATAGGCGTGCAGGTACAAAGCACACAAAGCCTAGGCAGTTTACTAAGCATTCTACCCGGATAGGCGTGCAAGCACAAAGCATACTAAGCCTAAGCATGTTTGCTGGAGGGTATTACTCGGAAGGGCGTGCAGGTATAAAGCACATCAAGCCTAGGAGTTGTTCTCGAGTAGGCTATCCGGCAAGGCGTGCAAGCACGAAGCACATTAAGCCTACGCAATCCGGCTAGGTACCCTACTCGGTGCAGAAGACGATCGCTACTCGCGGCAAGAGGAGGATTTATCTATTCGGAAAGTAAATGCAGAGAGCAAAGTAAGAAAGGCGTACCCGCTCAATCGGCTTTGTACGGCTGTACGGGACGAACCCGTACTGCCAGTGGTCGCCAAGGCTTGTCGTCAAGATGTTCCTTGCGTGCAGGGGAACATCGATGTTGTCGATCTCGATGGTGGTCGTCCTGGTGCAGTCGCGGGGGCCTCCCATGTAACACATGAGATGGCAGCGCTCCTGCAAGGGCAGCACTCGGCGCTGGATCCAGCATGCCACCGGATCGTCGTTCTTGAGGCCTTGCGCCTTCAGCCAGCCAAGTCTATTCTCCATCTCGATGGCGTCATCGTCATTGACGGGCTTGTCCTTCCAGTACAGCCCGATCGGAGCGCGATTGCTCCAAACGGGCAAGTTGATTCGATCATCCACCTGGGCTCCTTCCGCGGCGGCAACGTTCTTGACGTAGAGGAACGTCTTCTGCCATAGCTTGACGGAGTCCAGCCCCTTGATGCGGGGGTGGTGCGTCCCGGACCGCTGCACCATCATGGCGCAGCCGGTGTCGGTGGCGCGGGCGACGCCCGCGGAGTCTTTCTTCCCGGTGGATTGCTGGCGCAGGTGGAAGTACCTGAGCCATGTCTCCCACGTGGGCCGGATGCCGAGGAAGGCCTCGCAGACCACGGCGTGGTAGGCGAGGAAGACGACGGCATTGGGGGGCAGATGGTGCATCTGGATGCCGAAGTGATTGAGGAACTTCCGCAGGAAATCGGAGCGGGCAATCCGAAGCCACGCTCGAAGTGCGACATGAAGACCACGCGCTCACCCTCCCGCGGGGTTGGCACGATTTCACCGCCTGGCGCCCGGCACTCCACGCCGGGAGGAACTCGCCTGGTATTGACGAGCCAGGCGCAATCTTCGGCCGTGACGGAGGAGCCGGCCCAGCCAGCCTTGGCCATTGCTGCGGGTGGAAGGAGTGGAAGGTATCGAAGGAGTTGGTTGGGAGATTGAGTCCGCGGCGGCGCGAGAGCTTGCGCGGCGGCGGAGAGCTCGGTGGCGGAGAAGAGCGGGAGACGAAGGAGGAATAGTGCGAGGGAAGGGGAAAAGGAAGTTACCGGCGGAGGTATTTATATCTCCTCCGCGAATTTACCGTTACCGTCGTGGAAGTGGGATCGGTTGTGGCGTGTGGTGGATCCTGTGGCCGGTTAGAAACGCACACAAGCGCCGGTTGCGCGCGTAATGGCCGCATTTGATCCCACCACCGAATCGTGGTCTATAACTACACTTGATGGGACATGACGGCCGGTGGGCCCACTGCGTGAAAACTGGACGCGTGGCAGGTCGTGTCCTGGGCAACGAAACGACAAAGTCGTGGATGCTTGACACGTGTGCAGTTGCTGCGCGAAGGGCTGGATCGTGCTCTGTGCCGCAACGGCTCAATTCCAGAAAATTCTCTAAGTCTTTTTACTCGGTTACAGAGTAGAAAGCAAGTGATACTCGGAAGAGAGGAAACTCAAGGTACTTTCCAGATAGCTACTCGGAGGTTCTACTCGGCATCTTGAGGTTCAAGGGCTGAGATGCAAAGATTGGTTTTAAGCTGGCTGAGCCTAGTGAACAAGTTCGCAAGACTCAACCAGCTTCGGGGACTGATGTCGGGGGGTTACCCCCGAGTAGGGTAAAGACAAGTGGTAAAGGCAGCTTACAGAGGAGAGGTTTGGTCGAGTAGCCGACTACCTGGTACTCGCTACCCGGTCGACTGCTACTCGGTCTCACCTCAAGATGACCAGAAGGAGAAATCAAGCAAGTTCTATCCTTTCGAGTAGAAGGTTGACCCGAGTACAATTGGCGGGAACAATTGGCGGGAACCTACTCGGGTCAGAAAGTCAAAGGAGCCGTTCTGACACAGGATCCCGCGTATCCTGGGTCCGTACTTGGCAGCATTCGAACTACTGTTCATCTGGGGCCGGCCTGCCTGACAGTGACAGCATGGAAGCAGGCTGTGGCAGGATAAGGGGGGCCTACTCTGTGCCTAGGTACAGTGATACCAGTCTGTCCCCTAGTTTTGCCCAACGACTTTCCGGATGAAGCCAAGGTTAGGAACCAAAGCTGTCAGCGGGAACCCGGAAGAAGGACGGTGTGCACACTATGTCGACACTTGTTCGTATTTGGACGTATCCGGCTGGGCATCGTGTATATAAGGTGCCCAGCCGCCTCCTGCGCGAGGCACGCTCTCAGATCTTGCTCCACGCCCATTTGGGAACCCTAGAAACCCTAAGTTCTTGACCTAGCTCTACTCGGAGAGGAGTGATAGGCTACCCGGTAGAGATACCATTTGTACTGTGGCTACTCGGAGAAACATCATAATACATATAGAGAGGCAGGAGTAGGGGTTTTACCTCCTCACGAGGGCCCTGAACCTGGGTAGATCGTGTTGTTTGCAGTGTGTTGTTCTTACCTCACGCGGCTACTCGTCGCGTGATCCCTCCCCGAATACCTCCAGCGTCCATCGTTCCCACATCTTTAGCCATCCTATGGCATCTGCCGTGACACCACCACGACACGCTCACTGCTCTCGGCGAGCTGGCGATCAAGGACCTGAAGAATAGAGAAACATCGCAAGTTAGCCGAGTAGCATGAAGGCACTCTACTCGACTAGGTGTGCAAACACCAAGCACATCAAGCCTAAGCGATTCGCCTAAGTGTCCTACTCGGGAAGGCGTGCAAACATCAAGCACATTAAGCCTAAATGTCTCTCCTAAGTGTCCTACTCGGAAAGGCGTGCAAACATCAAGCACATTAAGCCTAAGTGTTTCTCCTAAGTGTGCTACCCGACAAGGCGTGCAAACAGCAAGCATACTAAGCCTGAGCAGTTCCGCTAAACGCCCTACTCGGCGCAGAATGCGAATGCTAGTCGCAGCAAGGAGAGGAAGCTATCTACTCGGATTGCATATACGAGAAGCAGATTAAGAAGAACGTACCCGTGGAATCGGCTTTGTGCGGCTGTAGGGGATGAAGCCATACTGCCAGTTGTCGCGAAGGCCGGTGGTCAGGATGGACCGAGCGTAGGCGGCGACATCCGCGTTGCTGAGCTCGAAAGTAGTCGTCCGAGTACAGTCGCGAGGGCCGCCCATGTAGCACATGGGGTGGGAGCGGCGTTGCAGCGGCAGCACGCGGTTGCGAATCCAGCACGCGACTGGATCGTCGCTCTTGAGCCCTTCTCCGATCAGATGGGCGAGCCGCTCCTCCATCTGCATCAAGTTCCTGCTGTTCGACGGCTTGCTCTTCCAATTCTGCCCGGTAGGAACTCGGTTGCTCCAGGGGGGCAGATTGATGCGGTCTTCGATCTTGGCCTCCTTCGTTTCGGGGATGTTCTTCACATATAGGAAGGACTTCTGCCATTTGCGGACAGAATCCAGACCCTTGATGCGAGGATGATTGGTGGTGCCCAGGCGCTGCACCATCATGGCGCTGCCGGTCTCGGTTACCCGGCTGCTGGTGTCCGCGCCATCCTTCTTGCCCTGGCTCTGTTGGCGGAAGAAGAAGTACTTCGACCACGACTCCGTCGTGGGGCGAACACCGAGGAAAGCTTCGCACACCACGGCGTGGTAGGAGAGGAAGACAACTGCATTGGGAGGAAGATGATGCATTTGGAGGCCGTAATGGTCCAGGAAGGAACGGAGGAAATTGGATGCGGGAAGGCCGAATCCCCGCGCGAAGTGCGCGAGGAAGACGACGTGCTCCCCGTCTTCTGGAGCCGGGACGATCTCGCCGTTAGACGGCCGGCAGCAAACACCGGGAGGGACCCTCCGGGTGTTCACGAGCCACTGGCAGTCCTCCGCGGTGACGTCGGAGCCCGCCCAGCCGGCGCGAGCACTGTCACCGCGAGCCATGGCAGCGAGTAGGAAAACTGGAAAAGTTTGGAAGAAATTGGTGGAGTGGACAAGCCTGCGGCGGCGCAAAGAGTTGCGCGGCGGCGGAGAGCTCTGAGACGGCGGAGGATCGAGGAGACAGAAGGGGAAAATGAAGCGGAGGGAGAAGAGGAAGTTACCGTGGGGGTATTTATACCGCACCACGGATTACCGTTACGAATTGGAGTAGTGGGATCGATCGTGGCAATAAATCGTGCGGCGTGGGGTCTGTGGCCGGTCGGAAACGCACACAGCACGGAACGCGCGCGTAACGGCCGCATTAGATCCCACGACGAGATCGTGCGCGATTACTGCGCATGATGGGACATTACGAGGTCATGGGCCCGCTCCGTGAAAACTGGGCGCGTGGGCAGCGAGGCGTCGCGGTCCTGGATGCGTGACACGTGCCCAGTGGCAGCACGGAAAGCCGGATTGTGCTCTGCGCTGTAGAGATTCGATTGAAGAAATTCCCTAAGTCTTTTTACTCGGTTACAGAGAAGGAGGCTAGCTCTATTCGGAAGAGAGGAAACTCAAGGTACTCTTCAAAGTGCTACTCGGAGGTTTTACTCGGCATATTGAGATACAAGGGCAAGGTTGCCAAGCTTGGTTTTAAGCTGGCAGGGCCCAGTGAACGAGTTCGCAGGGCTCTACCAGCTTCGGGGACTGCTGTCGGGGGGTTACCCCCGAGTAGGGTAAAGGCAAGTGGTAACGGCAACAATCAGAAGAGAAGGTTGGTCAAGTAGTCGCCTACCCGGTACTTGCTACCCGGTCGACTGCTACTCGGTCTCACAGAAAGATGTCCAGAAGGAGATATCAAGCAAGTTATATCTGTTCGAGTAGAAGAGTTGGTCCGAGTAAGATTGGCGGGAATCTACTCGGGCCAGAAGTCAAAGGAGCCGTTCTGACACAGGATCCCGCGTATCCCGGGTCCGTACTTGGCACTGTTCACAGCACTGTTCATCTGGGGACGGCGTGCCTGACAGCGACAGTGTGTCAGCAGGGCGTCGCAGGATAGGGGGACCTACTCTGTGTTCGCACAGTGATAACAGACTGGTTACTTGGTTTTGCCCAACGACTTTCTGCATCAGGACAAGCTTAGAAGCCAAAGCTGTCAGCGGGAACTCGGAAGAAGGACGATGTGCACACAATGTCGACACTTGTTTGTATTTGGCTGTATCCGGCAGGGCACCGGGTATATAAGGTGCCCAGCCGCCTCCTGCGCGAGGCACGAACACGCACAACACACACCACAGAGAATTACTAGAACTCACGTAGAGATTCTTGACCTAATCCTACCCGGAGAGAGGAGAGTGGCTACTCGGTAGCAAGAACATTTGTACTGTGGCTACTCGGTGAGACACCAGAATACAGAGAGAAAGGCAGGAGTAGGGGTTTTACCTCCTCACGAGGGCCCTGAACCTGGGTAGATCGTGTTGTTTGCAGTGTTTGATCTTCACCTCACGCGTCTACTCGTCGCGTGATCCCTCCCCGAGCGCCTCCAGCATCCTTCGTCCCCACATCTTTAGCCATCCTATGGCATATGCCGTGACACCACCACGACACCAATAGTGCTTCAGTCCTGTTTTGCTGTTGTTGAGGGCTTGACAACACACAAGCTGCATGTGTTGTGTGAGCTACTTGCAGGTGGCCCTCTTTCTCGTGCAAGTGGACAAGTTGGGTTTTGGTTACCTCATGAGCAAGCTACGGCTACTCCTTGCTTTGGCTTATTTGACTCCATTATTGGTGCTACTGACATGTACTAATTCACCCCTCCTTGTGGCATAGTTGGTTGTTCCAGTCTCTCATCTAGGTTGGCTTTAATTTTAATTGCCAAGTGGCATTTCTAATTTGTGCCTTTCTTGTAGCTGCTGGTATTTCTTGTGAGCTTGTAGTTGTAATTTCAGCTTTGCTTAATGTTTATGCTGGAATTTGGATCTTATTGACCAATTATGTCAATAAAAATATCTTTTCTTATATTTGTGGCCTTTCTTTAATGCACTTGATTGATATTGGAGGATTATTAGTTACCTGTTGTTGCTTATTGATAATCTGGATCAAGGATCATGCAGTTTTTCCTCAATGTCAGTGTTACCTCAGTGTACCTCCTGTTTCCTTCTAAGTTGTCTGTGCGTATGTCCCTTTGTTGCCTCTTTGTCCAATGTGCAAGCATGATTAGATTCCCATTGATCCATGATTCAAGTATTGCCTTTGAAAATAGTCCTCTAGTCTATATTTGGAATTCCAGGAGTTCTTCCTGGGACTTCATTCAGTTGAGTTCAAACAACAATGGCCTCACCCTTGTGGTGGAGGCAACATTTTAACCCTCAAGCAATCTATCTTTTGTCTTTGTGGTTTAAGTTCGCAGGACATGAAGATTAGATGAAGATTTGGAAGCTCAAGATGAGATGAAGATTAGCTTAGGATTTTCTTTTGTAGTTTTTTTTTGTACATGAGATATGTAAATATTCCATAAAACATGTATTATTATTTATTTTATTTTATTTTCAATTTCACACTCGTAAGACTTTGAATTGAGGTCATGTTTATATCTGTTTACAAATACTTTGGGACATTCTATCCATATACAGATCTGTGTTTGATATGAGAATTCGGGAGGATGTATGCATGGTATATATATATATTTGTGATTTGGTCTAATTGAGTTTACAAGATCGATGATTAAAAAGGTCAGGTCCAAGTTTGCAAATGCTATGATCCATCATTTGAATCTGATCCAAATAAATATGATTGAGTCTATATAGTGTTTGAATGAGATTAAGATCATTTTGTAGGGTTGAGGTCAAGTGTCGAAAATCCTCATAGGTTATGTCCAATTTTAATGACTCGACAAATTATTCGATTGACAAACTAGTTGTGTTAAAGATCATATCGAAGTTGGACACACTCTTGCAGATGAACTAGCTCTAATTCTTCAATTCGAGAGAACCTCGATCACTTTGCATCGTTTAAACTTTTGCGCCAACACTTCCCGTATTTTTTAGATGCATGCTATGCAAATGCACATATTGTATTTAGATCCTTATAACCCCCCAAACCCTGGGACGTTACACCACGTCTCATCTCGGGCTCTAGTGAAGAAAGCTTTCCGGCAAGGATTCTTTTGGCTCACTGCCTTGCAGAAAGCAGAAAATCTAGTGAGAAAGTGCAATGGGTGTCAGCTATATGCAAGAAAGATACATATGCGAGCTTCCGATCTGAAAACAATTCCCATCACTTGGCCATTTGCAGTTTGGTGCTTGGACATGGTAGGGCCCTTAAAACCAGCTCGGGGCAACATGACTCACATTCTGGTCATGGTTGACAAATTTACCAAGTGGATTGAGGTGAAGCCAATCCGCAAATGTGATGGAAACACAATTGTGACCTTTTTGAAGGATATTATCCTGAGATATGGATATCCACATGGGATCATCTCGGATAATGGAACAAATTTTGTTGAGGGAGCTTTTGCTCGGTTCTGCAAGGAGAAGAGGATCCGACTAGACATTGTGTCAGTCGCGCATCCAGAATCAAATGGGCAAGTTGAAATAGCTAATGGCATGGTGCTATCCGGAATAAAGCCTAGGCTACTTGAGCCATTACAGCGAACCCCTGGTTGTTGGCTGGACAAGTTGCCGGCGGTGTTGTGGAGTCTAAGGACTACCCCTAACCGATCTACCGGATACACACCATTCTTCCTGGTATATGGAGCAGAGGCCGTGTTGCCTACTGACCTTGAGCATGACTCACCGAGAGTAACCCTCTATACTGAGGCAGAGGCAAGAGAAGACCGAGAACATTATGTTGACTTGCTAGAGGAAGCAACAGAATTAACTCTGTTGAGATCAGCTGGATATCAACAGAATCTGAGACGCTATCATAGCCGGAAAATAAGCCTAAGGGTTTTTCGAGAAGGAGATTTGGTGCTTAGGCTGGTGCAACGCACATCCGGAATGCACAAGCTTTCCCCTCCATGGGAAGGGTCATTCATTGTGAGCAAGGCTCTGTAAAATGATGCATATTATCTCATTGATGCACAAGAGCCACAGAAGAACAGGGCAGATAAATCCGGACAGGAAACTAAGCGCCCCTAGAATGTAGCTCTACTCCGCCGTTTCCATTCTTGAAAAGGCATTGTATGTATCTCCTTACGGAGTTGAAATCCAAGTCGGCACTCCGAGTAGGAACTCGGGACTGCATGTGCCTAACTTGCTCCATTTTGTTTACTTTTTTACTTTGCTATGTCGGTTAATCATCTCGTAATTTTGTGCGTAAGTCTAGTAATGTGTTTAAACTTAAGGTCCAACTCTTCGACTTTGCTTCTCTACGCAACCTGGCTTCATGGCAAGCAAGAGAACAAGCCAAGGGTCAATAAGCACACAAAAAACTGCTAAGGAAATAAAGAGTTAATCAACCGATGTAAGTTGCTTTTTTCTTCCGGTTTTTGGCTAAGTGCTGGGAAGTTTTACTTCTTATGTCTGAAATGTGAGTATTATAAACTTGGTTTTCGAAATCTTGTGACTCGACTATCAAAAAGCTACAAGTGGCAGGCAAGAGCAAAGGCGAAAAAAGCCAGATGGATAAGAAAACCAACTCGGGGACTCGAATTAACGCAATCCGGCATTCAGCCAGTCTTGCTCGAACTTAAATAAAAATTGAGTAGTAAAAGGTGAGATAAGTATTTGTTAAAACGGCACCCAGCATACCGTGGATCTGATAAAAAATTTGAGATTGAAAGGCAGACAGTTAGGCCCGGGCAAAGGAGTTGCATCTGCATCAGCACCTGTCGGGTTGGAGGACTAGATGGCGGACTCAGAAGCAGCAGTTGCAGTGGGAGGCTCAGAGGTGGCGTTCTCGGTTGTAGGCTCTGAGGCGCTCAACTCGGGAACAAGCTCCGAGATGACCACCTCAGTGGTGACGATGTCGGCGGATTTGGCTGGCTCTTGCTCGGCCTGGATTTCCTCATCCACCTCCTCGGAGTCGCCATCATCCTCGGTCCCTTCGTCGCCTTCATCACCCTCGTCGCCCCCTCATCGTCGTCCTCATCATCTTAGGTCTCGCTCTCGGTGTCGGGCTCAATGGGGCCTTCCACGAACTCCTTGGTGTCGGCATATGAAGCCAACCGACATGCTGTCTCCTTGCGAGACCGGATAAGATCCTCTTCGGTGGTCCACCTGGATCCGTTCCGCAGTTTCTGGAGTTTATTGAGGTCGAGATTTTCATACCAAGATAGCACAAAGTGCAAGGCCTCGTCTGCGCTAGCTCGGGATGCGGAAGCGCGCCACTTCTTGAGCTCCTTCTTGACATAGTCCAGCTTGGAGGCCAGCTCGTGGATGGATTCGGGGGGTTCAACTCCCGGCCAGAAAAGCTTGTGCAACCGGATAGCTGTGGGGACAATGTTGGTTCCCAAACCCTTGAGGGGCAGAACTCGGGCTTTGGTGCCCTCGATCTGGTCCTCGATGTTGACGGTCTTGGTGACGTCGTAGCCAACGTTAGCCCGTATTTGCCTGGCCCTGGCAACAACCCTCTCGGCACCAAAGTCCAGGTCGGGGAACGTCCCTGGGAAATAAGATGCCCGAGTTAAAACAAGAGATTAGTCGGATAGAATAAGTTGGATAGAGCATGTCAGATAGAGCAAGTTGGAAAAGATCAAAGGGAAAGGGAAACTTACATCTTAGTTCGAGGGTGAGGTCCTTGAGCCTGTTGAACCAATTCTTGGCGTTGGCAAGTTGTTTGTCCAGCAGGACGCGGGAGCTACTCACCATCTGGTCGAATGTGGTGTTCCGCTCTTTGAGGACCTCAATATCATGCAGCAGCTCGAGCTTCTCGGCAGCGGCCTTGTCCTTCCCGGCCTGCAGCGCCACCTTTATCGCCTCAGCCAGCTCCAACTTAAGCTTGGCCACCTCATTCTTATCGGCTTGGAGATCTTCCTCAAGCTTGGCCTTGCCGTCCTGGATCTGCTGCTGGATCTCGGCTGGAGAGAGACACTGTTGGTATTGTTCAACAAACAGCTTGTGCTCATCTATATAGAAAGCAATCCGGTTAGCAAAATGGTGGGAGCATGGAAGCCGAGTAAGAAGAAAGAAGAAGGGGCTTACTCTCCAATGTCGAGATTTTGCTTTGGGTAGATTCTGCCAACACAGTGCAATCCTAGTGCTTCTCGGCAAAGACTCGATGCTCGTCTGCATAAAACAAAGCAAAATTAACCAAAGAGAAGGAAAAGCATAAACATAAAACATAAAGATAGAAAATACGACACTTACCCTCCAGAGAAGAAATCTTGGTGATAGAATCTGTCAGCTGCTTCTCCAAGATAGTTGTGAAATAGAAAACAGAAACTGAGTTAGAAAACTGACGCAGAAGAAGCATATGCAGTATCTCGGTATGGAAAAGTTACCTTTGCTCCCTAGTTCCTCCTGCATGTTCTGGATCTGCTCTTTGGCACCTCGGTGGGCCCAGAGAACCTTTTGGAATAGCAGGGCGCGGGTCTTGGTGCAAGTTTGAAGAGAAACAAGAAAAGGGTCAGTTGGAAGATTCGACCCGAGTAGACTTCAACTCGGTCGAGTATTGCCTACTCGGCCCAAATCTCGGGGGACTGGATATGGGTGTTGATCTCGGATTCACAATTCGCAATTTCGGAAAAGCAAAAAGGGAAATCGTTACTTACTCGGGAGGTGAGCTCGGCATCTTTTGGAGCAGTGCGCATGCAGTACATCTTGTGTGCCAATGTGCTGCTGGAAGCTGAAACCAGCATAGAAATTTGACCGACATCGGCCCGGTTCCATGAATTCCGGTAATGGTCCAGCGGGCATAGTTTCTTCCTGTTGTGGACCGGATCGAGGTGGCCAATCCGGTCCAGGGTGGCATCTATATCTTCCCGCAGCTCCACGGCAAGCTCCTGGTGCGGCACGAGCTGGGTGTCCGTGCTAATTGCCAAGGTGCCGGGTTTCGCCTTCGCCTCGGTCTTCTTTTGCTGCACCTGCTGCTGCTTCGGCCAGTGTATAGGAAATTTTACAAGTCATGTCGCCTTGGTACGGCCCTCTCCAGCCACTGCTCCCTACGACGGTGCAAATTTGACATGTGATGACCCACAAGTATAGGGGATCGCAACAGTCTTCGAGGGAAGTAAAACCCAAATTTATTGATTCGACACAAGGGGAGCCAAAGAATATTTGTGAGCCTTAAAAAGTGAGTTGTCAATTTACCTGCACCTGAAAGTGGACTTGTTCGCAGTTGTTTATCAGTAGTAACAGTTTTATAGTAGCAGCAGTAGTGAAATGATAGCAGCAGTGGAATAAAAACAGCAGAAGTAGTGTTTGAAGTAAACAACAGGATTAAATACTGTAGGCATAGGGATAGATGAACGAGTGTTGCATGGATAAGATAGTTCATATAATAATCAAGACATGGGCATTGCAGATAAATAAGATAAAGCATCCAAGCACTAAGTAACCATAGGCATGTGTTCCGTAAATAGTCGTACATGCTCGCAATGAGAACTTGCACAACATCTTTTGTCCTACCAGCCCGTTTTCAGCGGGTCCTCAAGGGAACTACTGGTAATTAAGGTGTTCCTTTTAATAGAACATCGGAGCAAAGCATTAACACTCCATGAACACATGTTATCCTCACATCACAGCCATCCTCTATGGTTGTCCCAATTTCTGTCACTTCGGGGCCTCGGGTTCCGGACAACGATATGTGTAAACAACTTGCAGGTATGATCAAGAAACAATAATTATCATCGTGATTTAATAACATGTTCAGATCTGAGATCATTGCACTCGGTCCCAAAGTGACAAGCATTAAGCATACCAAGTTGCAACAATGTCAATAGCACTAATAGAGGATTCTAGGCACTATGCCCTAACAATCACAACATTATTACATGAATAATCTCATCCAATCCCTACCATCCCCTTCAGCCTACAGCGGGGGAATTACTCACACATGGATGGGGGAAACATGGATGGTCTATGGATAGGCGTTGGTGATGATGACGGCGATGATCTCCTCCAATTCCTCGTTCCAGCAGGGCGCTAGAACAGGAACTTTTGATCCCCGAATCAAGGTTCGGGGTGGCGGCGGCGCTCTGTTGTGTTTCTGTGGAATATGACAAACCCCCTCTGGTTTTAGGGTTGGAGGAAATATGTAGTCGAAAGGGGAGCCCGAGGGGGTCTCTGGGTGGCCCACACCACCAGGCGGCGCGGCCTAGGGGGGCGCCAGGGGGTGGTGTGGCCCCCCTCTGGCCCCTCTCCTGGCCCCTTCTGGCTCCCGGGGTCTTCCGGTGTTTTAAGACCAACGGGGTCTTTTCTGGGCAATTTCCCAAAAGTTGTTTTTTCTGCATAAAAACGAGACACCAAGGTAAATTCTGCTGAAAACAACGTTAGTCCATGTTAGTTGCATTCAAAACACACAAGTTTAGAGGAAAACAATAAGAAAAGTGTTCGGAAAAGGAGATACGTTTTCGACGTATCAACTCCCCCCAAGCTAAGCTTATTGCTTGTCCTCAAGCAATTCAGTGACAACTGAGTGCGATAAAAGACTTTTACGAACACATTTGTTTCATATGATGTAAATATACTCACTATGTGATCAAATACTTAATTATGCTCATGATAAGATACATGCAAGATACTGTCACTTAATAGCTATGCAAACCATGAAGAGATTACAACATATTAATAATAAACAACATGAAGCATAACTATTTGCAAGATTGTAATATCCATAATAGGATTTGATAAAGCGGTACCTCGCTTCCCTTATGTGTGGGGCAAAACATAAATGCCAGGGCACCTATGAAGTTCAAGGGAAGACTAGAAGTAAAGATATCAAAGATACAAGTATCAAAGTTATACCACAATTAACCGTGTTCTGGGACAAGCACATTACACTAAGAATAACAGCCATTTCTCTCAAGAAGGTGCATAAAGTGAGAACGTGAAGACTCAACATAAAAGTAAAAGAAAGATCCTTCGTAGAGGGAAGCATGGATCACTCATGTGCTAGAGCTTTTATTTTATTAAACATAAGTATTGAAAACATTTTTAAGAGAGGTGTATGCTTATGTCAACGAATGGTAAACATAAAATACAGTACGTCACAAGCCAACTAGATTTCACAAGAGAGGATCCCATTTGAAGGACGCAACTGGTATAGAAGGTCATCCCTCTTTCTCTTTTGTTTACACAATTATGCTTTGACTGATAAATCAGGGGCAAAAATAGTGAAGACATTTTGTGTGTATTAATTTGGGGCTGGGCACCCGCTGCCAGCTCTTCTATCAATTGGATAAGCGGATGAAGCCACTAGTCCAGGGTGTGAAATCCAATCAACAAGTGAGATAAAGATTCTCTATTTACGTCCTCATGAGCTAAAACACGGGCACAAAACAGGAATACTTTTTAGAAGGTTTTAAAGGTAGCACATGAGCAATTTACTTGGAGTGGCTGTTAAGTACCACATATAGGTAGGTATGGTGGACACATTTGGCAAACTTTGGTTTTTTGGGAGTTGGAAGCACGAGTAGAGATCATACCCAATACAGGTGAAGGTTAGCAATAGACAGGGAGCGACAATCAAGAGAGCAACAACTATCATAATCATGCTTGCGACAAAACAAAACTAACTGAGACATAAAATTGATACTAGAACTCTGAGGCAAAATAAATCATCGAGGCTTATTGACTTTTTTTCAATCTTAGCATGCGTGAGCATGTGCCAAGTCGATTCAAATGAAACAGTCAGAGGAGGCTACCACAATGTCATACCCTTCTACGAATAGAACAATGCGAACAAATATTTATAGGAAGGTCATTTACTATTAATAAATTGGAACAAAACATGAGAGAGCATGAACTATTAAGAAGCCATTAAATCACATATATCTTATATGAACAAACTAAGCATGCTCACATGGATGGGTATATGTACAAAAATGAAAACAAATACAGTTCATACCAGCCTCTCACCACAGCTTGAATTGTCATCGATCGTCATTATTGCTATTAATTGTGGCTCGAATAATATATAATGAAAACCAAGCTCCAATGGAGTCACGGACGACTGTTGAACTCTGCAGAAAACTTTACAAAACCAAAGAAGAACAACAAATATTTTTGAGTTTTTCAATTAAAACAAGAACATAAAGAAACAAGCAAATAAAGCAAAATATTTTTGGATTTTTGCATACTAAATCGAAACAAGAGAAGAAATAAAAACCAAAATTTTGGTCTTTTTGTGTTTTGGGAAACAAGAACAAAACAATAAAACGAAGACAAACGAAAGAAATGAAAGAAATGAAAACATGGATATACAAAGAAGCGATTGAACATGATATATAAATGAGTGTGATGTCGGTATACCTCCCCCAAGCTTAGGCTTTTGGACTAAGTGGAGATCAATCACCAAGGGGACCATGAGGTGGCACCCCCGTAGTATGCTGAGGAGGAACCCTCCTCCTGATATGTGCTCGAGGATGCGCCGGTGTACTGCGTGGTGTAGTCCTATGGAGGCGCGGCTCGCCTCTCCTGCTGCCTGTGAAACTCCGTGGTGCTCGGATGCTCGTCTACCTGCTCCTTAAAGAGCGACCATGGTGACGTGTCAATCTTAAACAAAACAGACTGTGGCAAAGTAACTTTTAGCTCCTTTCCATCTATATATAAAACTCTATATACTGAACGTTCATCAATAGAGTTAGCAGTAACAAAGTAATGGGACTTCATTGCAGCGAGATTAAGCCTATATGGAGCAATTATTTCGTCATTAGGGGCAATGGAAACATTTAAAGCAGATGCTACACGTGTAGCCATAATGCCCCCCCAAAATAGGCCCAGTAGCACTAAGGTGGCATGCAACAAGCGCACCAAGACTATACTTCGTGCTATGGCTCAGTGCATCATCAATATAAGCAAGGTGATAACTAGAAATATTACTCGTGTTTCCCCTACCAAGAATGCTAGTAGCAAGGTAGTAAGTGAAATATCTAAGAGCAGGAAGTTGAATGTTCCTTATCTTCCCACGCTCGGATGAACGACCGTCATTGGTGATTTCTCGGTAGAGCCCCTGGAAGTCTGCTGGTTTATCTTGAATCCTGCTTGCTGTCCCGACGGCGTTGATACCTATAATAGCACAAAAATCTACCAAGGACAAAGAAACAGGACTACTATATAACTTGAAGGCAACAGTTGGACCAAAATGTGTGTTCTGAAATTTAAAGCTCTCAACAAAAGTTTTTGTGAGAGTGGCATACCGAGGGCTTTCATCCTCCATAAATTTTGTTAGACCAACTCTTTCAATAAGCATATGAAAGTCATCTAATAAACCTGCACTTCTTAAAAATGTAATGCCAGGAAAGCTAGATGGGTTAACGATATCATCACCTCCCGCATCGTCAATACTTGGTGTAATAACGTCTTCATTGTACGATGGCCTTGTCCTTCTAGGAGCATCACTCCTAAATATCTCTCCAAAATTATAACTATGCATCTCTGAAATTTTTCAACAATCATAAAAAAAATTAATTTCAAGCAGCTATAAGGTGGAAACTACCATAGTGACTTATATGAGAGCTAAACATACATCAAAACTACATTATTACTACTCAAATCAAGCATGCAAACTCACATAAGCTGTCACCTACAATACGAAAATACTCAAGAAATACTTCACTAGACAAAATTTTACTTGGATCATCGGAGGAGTCACATACCGGAGACCAAACACACCAAATCTTAGCACAAATGATGAGCTGAAGAAGGATATCGAAAATCCAGAGGAAGAATAGCAAGAACACGGGTTCAAGGAAATGTTTCCAGTTTGGGAGGTGAGAGAGAAGACTTTGGCAGGGAGAGAGTTAGTGGGGGGGCCAGGGGGCCCCCTCCATGTGCTGGCGCCAGCAGGGGCTAGCCGTGCCACCCCATGGTGTGCCTGACTGGTGGTCCCCCTGGGGCCTCCCAGGTGGCTCTCTGCCTCATTTGTGACGTAAAAAATTATTTTAATTTTTCTGGAATTTTTCGAGAAACTTTATTTTTCAGACTCTTTCGGAATTTTAATAAATAATAATAACCAGAAAAAACAAAAGTGAAAAGGTGGAAAACAACCAAAACCGGAACTACAGAGGTTCTATGACACTCCAATGGAAAAATATCCAAAGAAAACAAAGGTGGTTGTGGTGAAAACAAAAGTATGGGTGGTGAAAACATGCATAACCAGAGTAATCAGGGTGAAAACATGATGAAATAATGAATATGGATGATGGAAAACATGATTGTACTCACGAAGCAATGTGATAGAAGAAGTAAACATGATGAACACATAATGGGGAAGGTGAAAACATAGTGAAATCATTGCCCACTTCATTTAAAATCATTTTGTTAACAAGCGTGATCAAGTCTTGTTACCCGAACAATTTTCATATGAAGGAAAACTTTGCTAATCACTAAATGATTATGTTACCTCAACCTTGATAGACATAGTCCCAATCATAATAATTTCATATTCTTTTGGTGGTACTGGAATGGGACAATAAAATTCTCCAATCTTGATGGTCTCAATATTTTTAATTGAATTTAAACCATATCTTCTATCAATCTTCTTGGGAAAATAAACAGTGTGCTCTTCAGGCATTTCCTACATAACAAAGTCAGTTAATATCAGAAAATTATTTGCAACTTGAATAGGAACATCCTCACATATACCCACAGGAATAGCACTGGACTTATCTGCCATTTGCAAAGATATATCAGTTGGTATCAATTTTTCTAGGAGGAGTCTTTTATAGAGAGTAAAAGGCATGACACTAACTCTAGCTCCCAAATCACACAAAGCAGTTCTAACATAATTATTTTTAATAGAACAAGGAATAGTTGGTATACCAGGATCTCCAAGCTTCTTAGGAACCTTGCCAATAAAAGAGGAATTAGCAAGCATAGTGGAAATTTCCTCATTAGGAATCTTCCTTTTGTTAGAGACAATACATTTCATATATTTTGCATAAGGAGGCAATTTAATAGCATCAGTTAAAGGAATTTGCAAGACTAAAGGTTTCATCCACTGACAAAACTTGTTATAATGTTCTTCTTCCTTTGATTTGTGTTTCTTATTAGGATAAAGCATTGGTTTTTGTACCCAAGGTTCTCTCTCATTACCATGTTTATTAGCAATAAAATCTTCCTTAGTGTACTTTGTATTTTTAGTTTGATTTTTAGGTTCCTCTTCAATTTGTTCTTTATCATAAGCTTTATTATCTTCATTACCACTTTCAGTTTCAGCATCAGAGATAGATATACTATTAGGATCTTTAGCAAGTTCAGAGGATTCTACAGCAATTTTATGTTTCTTCTTGTTTTTCTTCTTAGTATGAATAATATTATTATTAGTTTGCTGAAAATCTTGTTCAATTCTTTTAGGATGTACCTCATGATATAAAGGATCTTGTGTAGCAATACCACTTCTAGTTCTTATTTCATAAGCATGTTTTTCTTTAGAAGCATTAACTAGCAAATCTTTTTGCACTTTAGCAAGTTGATCAATTTGAGTTTGAACCATTTGAAAATGTTTAACAAGCATTTTAACATCATTAGAGGTTCTTTCTATAATACCATGCAAATTATCAATAGCTCTAGAGTTTTCCATCAGGTGATTTTGCACTCTCATATTAAAATTATCTTGCTTAATAACATAATTATCAAATTCATCTAAACATTGATGAGGAGGTTTATTATAGGGAATATCTCTACTATCACAATGTTGGAGAGAGTGTACCTCAATGGTGGATGAGTGAGGGATTGTCTTACATAATTATTCTATAGGTGGAAGATTCTTCACATCTTCAGATTTAATACCCCTGTGTTTAAGAGATTTCTTGGCTTCTCTCATCACTTCATCATTTAATTCAATCATTCCCTCTTCTTGGGTGTTGGTGTTGGTGTTAATACTGGAGTAGGGTGATGTCTACGCACGCTTCTATTCTTGTAGACAGTGTTAGGCCTCCAAGTGCAGAGGTTTGTAGAACATCAGCAAGTTTCCCTTAAGTGGATCACCCAAGGTTTATCGAACTCGGGGAGGTAGAGGTCAACGATATCCCTCTGAAGCAACCCTGCAATTAAGATACAAGAAGTCTCTTGTGTCCCCAACACACCTAATACAATTGTCAATTGTATAGGTGCACTAGTTCGGCAAATAGAGAGTAAAATGCAAGTAATATGGATGATAATAAGTGATAATAGCAATCTGAAATAAAAATGGCAGCAAACAAACATGTAGTACAACAGGCGGAAAACAATGTTTCATTGCTTGGATATAAGGCCTAGGGATCCTACTTTCACTAGAGGACACTCTCAACAATGATCACATAAATGAATACATAAATATCTTCTCTTCACTATGCTACTCTTAACCACTCTCCGGTCGAATAACAACACCAATCCATGCGTACGGCTTTAACATCACTCCTCAGAGTAAGCACTTTCCCAACCAAGTAACCCCCAATGTATCACCATGGAACCCAGATGGTTCCACGCAAACACCACAATTTCATAGGGTTACCCAACACAAAATACAAATATAATGCTAAACCACACGGTGCACACACTGTCACCTTTACACCGTGATCAAAGAGTTTACGAAGATCTCATAACAAACAACGAACACTAAGAGACACACACGATGTGCACACTTTCACCTTCACACCTTGATCAAAGTGACTCCAAAGTTCATATAAATAACGCACTTGACTAGCAAAATACGAAGAGTAACATCTACAAATTCAAATAGATTAGAAAGCTCATGATCACATATAGATCACACCATGAGAGAGAGATGAACCACATAGCTACCGGTAGAGCCCTCAGCCTCTCGGGAGAACTACTCCCTCCTCATCATAGGAGACAGCAACAGCGATGGAGATGGCGGTGGAGTCGATGGAGATGGCTTGCGTGGGCACTTCCCCGTCCTGGCAGGGTGCCAGAACAGAGATCTGTCCCCCGAAACTTGTCGGCGACGGCGGCGGCGGAGCTACATATGTATTTTATGGAAAAGGTCGATTCTCTTAGGGTTTATGCCTCGGGTTGTATATATGGGCGAAAGGGCGATGCCGGGAGGTGGCCAGGGGACCCACACCCCTAGGTGGCACGGCTAGGGGGACCCGCGCCAACCTATGGTGTGGCCACCCTGTGGCCCAACTCGGGGGCTCTTCGGGACTTCTGGAAGCTTCTAGGACTTCTAAGACTTCTGGTTTTCGAATCGTCCAATTCCGAGAATATTTCCAGAACAAATTTTCTGAAACTAAAAACAGCAGAAAACCGGGAACTCGCACTTGGCATCTTGTTAATAGGTTAGTCCCGAAAAATCGATAAAAATGACATATAGAAGGTAGAAAACATGTAGCAATTGGCATAATATGAACATGGAACATCAGAAATTATAGATACTTGGAGACGTATCAAGCATCCCCAAGCTTAGTTCCTACTCGTCCTCGAGTAGATAAACGATAAAACAAAATAATTTTTGAGGTGACATGCTACCATACAATCTTGATCATAATATGTAAAGTAGAGTATTTAAACTAGGATCAAATGAACGTAAACTGTGATCTATATTTGATATCAACAAGTAATGCATAAACAAATAAGAAGAAAGAAGCAAAACTTTTAATGAATCAATACTAAAAGACTATCAACCGTGCAAAGTTTATTAGAGATGATTTAAGCTTTCAAGAACAACAATATCATGCACGTCAAACGATCTTCACAACCCCTGTTAGGATCAAGTCAAGCTTTCCACATGATGCAATGCTTGAATCTTAAACTATTTGTGCACTAAAAACAAGCATGTGTTCTGCGTTGGTTCCTGGCACCGGGATGTTATGGCCAAGAGAACATTATGGGGGGGTTTGGAAGGTCAATGGAAGAAAGGCTCACAAAGCTGAAAGTGGTCATTAGACAAGAGAAAGTCTTACAACCGAAGCTATGCAAGGAGTAGGGATTTCCACACAACGGATGCACATAGAGCTATAAGTGTATGAAAGCTCTCCAATGGAAGTAGTGGGGGTGTATCCAACTTGCTTGCTCACGAAGACCTAGAGCTCATTTGAGGAGGCTCATCATTGGAATATACAAGCCAAGTTCTATAATGTAAAGTTCCCACATAGTTACGAATGAATGATAATATGAAAACTCTCTCCAAACTGAAATGTTGGTGCTAAACATGAAGCACATGTGTGGTATAAAGGATAGTGATACGCCCCCTCTCTCTTTATTCTCTATTTGGCCCTTTTTTATTTTTCTTTTGGGCTTTTTCATTTTTTATATATCCTCACCGGTAGGGGAAACATCCTATATTACAATGAATCATCACACTTTTAGTACTCATAACTCATAAAGAAATATCTCTGATGTATCTAACTGCATGCTCCTACCAGTGTAGCAGTATGCATAAATAACCATGAAGCTCATCATCAAGTAATATAATGAAGGTGGATGTTATGCAGCAATATATCTCGGAATGGCTATGGAAATGCCATGATAGGTAGGTATGGCGGCTGTTTTGAGGAAGAATATATGGGCTTATGTGTAGGATAACAAAGTCCTCCCATGAGATTTGGATGCACTAACGAAGTTTGCACCAACTCTCAATGTGAGAAAGGGCAATGCACAATACCAAAGAGGCTAGCAAATATGGATCGTGGAAGTGCCAGGAACCGCAACATAGACTCACGAGTTAAAATATTACAACAAGCAAATCATATTACAAGGAAAAGTGCAAATCACTCCAAGAGGGTCCGTGGCAGTGACAAGTCAATGTTAGCTACCCCGACCATAGCGCGTAAGAAAAGGCCGATCATAAATGTATCACTCGTAGCAATCATATACCATTGTTTCTATCAGCTGGTAATTTAAGTGTGGCACAGTTTCAAGTTTCTTAGACCAACCATTAAAAGTTTATACTTACTAGTACTTCCCGTTTATCCATTAAGCAAATTAATATCTCAAAACAACAGCAGTGATTCAAGTGAAGCGGTTTAGTGATCTAAAGACCATGCGAATTTTTCCACTATACCAACTACCACATAAGCATTTCTATTCTCAACCAAGCACATATATATGACAACAAAAATTCTCTCTAAGCATATAGCAATGAAAACTAGAGAGTACTAACAACTCTAAATAAGAGATGCATGAAAACAAAGGCTAAACGCAGTACTAGAAAAAGTGAACACTCACAGAACAATGAGAATGAAAACTAGAGTGTTCTAAGCAATGAAAACGGAGCGTGTATCTCTCCCACACAAGTATGATGAGATCCAACCATTTATTACAGCAAAGAAAACAAAAAAAACTGAAAATAAAAATAAAAGACGCTCTAAGTAAAGCACATAAGATGTGACCGAATAAAAATATAGTTTCACTAGAAGTGACCTGATAATTTGTTGATGAAGAAGGGGATGTGTTGGGCATCCCCAAGCTTAGACGCTTGAGTCTTCTTGGAATTTGTTGGGATGTACCACCGGGGCATCCCCAAGCTTAGGCTCTTCACTCTTCTTGATCACATCATATCATCCTCTTCTCTTGACCCTTGAAAACTTCCTTCACACCAAACTTCTCACAATCTTCATTAGCAACGTTAGTGCAATCGAAGTAATAAATTGACATGGTTCAGTTTCAACACAAGCCTAACACTCAAAAACACATTAGATACTGTCACAATTTCTTCTAAAACTCTTTTTTTAAAAGAACACAAAATAAAGAGATTAAGATGCAAACGCAATTATTGGCAGAAATCTGTCAAAATAGAACAACGTGTATGTTGCCCAAATAAAAAATTGGTCAACTAAGAAAAGTTGTGTATACAAAACTCAGGTCATTTTGAATTTTCTGTGATTTTATACGGAATAAACAGTGGACAGCAGAAATCTGTTTCCTGCGCAGAAATCCGAAATATAGCCTCAACTTTCCACTAGAGGCTTTACTTGGCTCAACAAAGACACAGAATAAAAGATACAGCAGGGTTGCTAAGGAAATAGACAACACCCAGGTGCAAAGAAAACAAAAGAAAACGACGAAAATAAGTGCAACTTTAAAAATTTCAACATAAAGAGGGGAAACTTAATATTGTTGAGATGCATAAAATTATGTTTCCCTCTCTTATAATAACTTTCAGTAGCATAATGAATAAAATTAACAATATAACTATCACAAGAAACATTCTTTTCATGAACCACATGCATAAAAGAATTATTACTCTCCACATAAGCAGAGTCATTCTTATTAATAGTAGTGGGAGCAAATTCAACATAATAGCTATCATTATTATTATCATCACCATAATCATCAAATATAGGAGGGATATTATAATCATAATTAACTTTCTCCTCAATAGTAGGTGGACTGAAAATATCATGTTCATCATTGTAATCATCATATATAGAAGGCATATCATAATCACAATAAAATTTATCATTCATAGTAGGTGGAAATAGAATACTACAATCATTATAATCATCATATATTAGAGGCAAGGTATCATCAAAGAAAATTTCCTCCTCAAAACTTGGGGGACTAAAAATATCATATTCATCAAAACTAGCTTCCCAGAGCTTAGACTTTTCTATAGCATTAGCAATAATGGTGTTTAAAGAGTTCATACTAATAACATTGCCACTAGAATGCAAATAAAGCTCCATAGGTTTTTTAATTTTCTCTTCAAACACTTCATGTCCTAACTCAAGATAAAGATTATAAAGCACTCTCATATTTTTGTTGTTGTACATTAAGCCTAACTAGTAAATATAAAAACAAGGAATAAGTAAAAATAAGCCTAACTAGTGAAAACAAGAAGCAACAAGATATAATTGCAGAATATAAAGGAAATAACTTCGAGCACTCACACCCAAGGATGTGAGAACCTTTTACCTTACCTCCCCGACAACGGCGCCAGAAAAGAGCTTGATGTCTATGCACGCTTCTATTCTTGTAGACAGTGTTGGGCCTCCAAGTGCAGAGGTTTGTAGAACATCAGCAAGTTTCCCTTAACTGGATCACCCAAGGTTTATCAAACTCAGGGAGGTAGAGGTCAAAGATATCCCTCTCAAGCAACCCTGCAATTAAGATACAAGAAGTCTCTTGTGTCTCCAACACACCTAATACAATTGTAAGTTGTATAGGTGCACTAGTTCGGAGAAGAGAGAGTAAAATGCAAGTAATATGGATGATAATAAGTGATAATAGCAATGTGAAATAAAAATGTCAGCAAGCAAACATGTAGCAGAACAGGCGGAAAATGATGTTTCAATGCTTGGAAATAAGGCCTAGGGATCCTACTTTCACTAGAGGACACTCTCAACAATGATCACATAAATGAATACATAAATATCTTCTCTTCACTATGCTACTCTTAACCACTCTCCGGTCGAATAACAACACCAATCCATGCGTAGGGCTTTAACAGCACTCTTCAGAGTAAGCACTTTACCAACCAAGTAACCCCCATGCGATCACCATGGGACCCAGGTGGTTCCACGCAAACACCACAATTTCATAGGGTTATCCAACACAAAATATAAATATAATGCTAAACCCACACGGTGCACACACTGTCACCTTTACACCGTGATCAAAGCGTTTACGGAGATCTCATAACAAATAACGAACACTAAGAGACACACACGATGTGCACACTGCCACCTTCACACCTTGATTAAAGTGACTCCAAAGTTCATATAAATAAAGCACTTGAGTAGCAAAATATGAAGAGTAACATCTACGAATTCAAATAGATTACAAAGCTCATGATCACATATAAATCACACCATGGGAGAGAGACATGAACCACATAGCTATCGGTTGAGCCCTCAGCCTCGGGGGAGAACTACTCCCTCCTCATCATAGGAGACAGCAACGACAATGGAGATGGCAGTGGAGTCGATGGAGATGGCTTCCGGAGGCACTTCCCTGTCCCGGCAGGGTGCCATAACTGAGATATGTCCCCCGAAACTTGTTGGCAGCGGCGGCGCAGCTACAAATGTATTTTGTGGAAAAGGTCGATTCTCTTAGGGTTTATGCCTCGGGAGTGTATATGGGCGAAAGAGCGATGCCGGGAGGTGGCCAGGGGGCCCACACCCCGATGTGGCACGGCCAGGGGGGGCCCGCACCACCCGATGGTGTGGCCACCCTGTGGCCCCCCTCCGGGGCTCTTTGGGACGGAAGCGTCCGGGACTTCTAAGACTTCTGGTTTTCGAATCGTCCAATTCCGAGAATATTTCCAGAACAACTTTTCTGAAACTAAAAATAGCAGAAAACATGGAAGTGGCACTTGGCATATTGTTAATAGGTTAGTCTTGGAAAATCGATAAAAATGACATAAAGAAGGTAGAAAACATGTAGCAATTGGCATAATATCAACATGGAACATCAAAAATTACAGATACGTTGGAGAAGGTTCAACCATAGTCCAATCATCATGATTTTGGCTTATTTTAGCCATTAATTCCTCAGCTTCATCTTGAGTTCTTTGCATGAAAACACAACCAACACAATTATCCACGTATGTCCTAGATTCAACAGTTAGTCCATTATAGAATATACCAAGAAGTTCATTATTTTCTAGCTTATGCCCATGTGTATCCCTAACTAAAGAACAGAACCTTTCCCAAGATACATGCAATTTCTCTCCTTCCAATTGCTTGAAATTAAATATATTTTGTAAAGCAGCATGTTGAGCACTAGCAGGAAAATATTTCTGAAAGAAAGCATTAACCAAACCAATAGGACTATCAATAGATCCCGGAGACAAATTATTAAACCAATTTTTAGCTTCATCTTTTAATGAGAAAGGGAATATTTTAGGAACAAAGTAGCTATGTTTCTTAAGATCATCAGGGAATAAACTACTCAAAGAGGAGAGCTCGTTCATATGTTTCATAACACTTTCATTTTCAGTTCCACAAAAAGATTCTTTCTCAACAATAGATATATAAGATAAATCAAGAGAGAAATCATAATCCTTATCCCTAATATTAATGGGAGAAGTGGCAAACTTAGCATCAGCAGATAATTTATATTTAACAGCACGACTTTCAATAAGACTTATAACATCATCTCTATACTTCATAACATGTATTTCATCAATAAGATCATCATTAAGTTCAATATAGGAATCATCAAAATCATCACTACGATTCTCTCTATGCTCAGGTGAAACAGCAGGAGTAACTGGATTTTTATCAGCAGTTTCAGTGTTTGCAATATTTTTAGCTTTAACAATAGTAGCATCTAAGAAAGGACCGAGAGAACCACTCTCATCAAGCATGGTAGAAGCATCATCAAAAGTATCGGAACTATTTTCAGATTCAGCAGAAGTAGCACATGTATGTGGTGTTGTAAGCAGCTTATTCATAACAGACGGTGAATCAAGAGCAACAGAGGTGTTCAGAGTTGTACCTCTTCTTGTAGTGGATGGTAATATAGGAAACTTTCCATCACGAGTCTTACCCATGACGAATGATTGGCAGTAGATAATAGTACTCTCCGGTGAGATCGCAAATAAAGCTATGCTCCCCGGCAACAGCGCCAGAAAATAGTCTTGATGACCCACAAGTATAGGGGATCGCAACAGTCTTCGAGGGAAGTAAAACCCAAATTTATTGATTCGACACAAGGGGAGCCAAATAATATTGGTGATACTTAACAAGTGAGTTGTCAATTCACCTGCACCTAAAAGTGGACTTGTTCGCAGTGGTTTATCAGTAGTAACAGTTTTATAGTAGCAGCAGTAGTGAAATGATAGCAGAAGTGGAATGAAAACAAGAGCAGTAGTGTTTGAAGTAAACAACGGGATTAAATACTATAGGCATAGGGATATATGAACGGGTGTTGCATGGATAAGATAGTTCATATAATAATCAAGACATGGGCATTGCAGATAAATAAGATAAAGCATCCAAGCACTAAGTAACCATAGGCACGTGTTCCGTAAATAGTCGTACATGCTCGCAATGAGAACTTGCACAACATCTTTTGCCCTACCAGCTCATTTTCAGCGGGGCCTCAAGGGAACTACTGGTAATTAAGGTGTTCCTTTTAATAGAACACCAGAGCAAAGCATTAACACACCATGAACACATGTGATCCTCACATCACAGCCATCCCCTCTGGTTGTCCCAATTTGTGTCACTTCGGGGCCTCGGTTTTTGGACAACGATATGTGTAAACAACTTGCAGATATGATCAAGAAGCAATAATTATCATTGTGATTCAATAACATGTTCAGATCTGAGATCATGGCACTCGGGCCCAAAGTGACAAGCATTAAGCATAACAAGTTGCAACAATGTCAATAGCACTAATAGAGGATACTAGGCACTATGCCCTAACAATCACGACATTATTACATGAACAATCTCATCCAATCCCTACCATCCCCTTCAGCCTACAGCAGGGGAATTACTCACACATGGATGGGGAAACATGGATGGTCGATGGAGAGGCGTTGGTGTTGATGATGGCGATGATCTCCTCCAATTCCCCGTTCCGGCAGGGCGCGAGAACAGGAACTTCTGATCCCCGAATCGAGGTTCGGGGTGGCGGCGGCGTTGTGTTGTGTTTCTATGGAATATGACGAACCCCCTCGGGTTTTAGGGTTGGAGGCAATATGTAGTCCAAAGGGGAGCCCGAGGGGGTCTCTAGGTGGCCCACACCACCAGGTGGCACGGTCTAGGGGGGGTGCCAGAGGGTGGTGTGGCCCCCCTATGGCCCCTCTCCTGGCCCCCTTATGGATCTCGGGGTCTTATGGTGTTTTAAGACCAATGGGGTCTTTTATGGGAATTTCCTGAAAGTTGACTTTTCTGCACAAAAACGAGACACCAAGGTAATTCTGCTGAAAACAATGTTAGTCCGTGTTAGTTGCATCAAAACTCACAAGTTTAGAGGAAAACAATAAGAAAAATGTTCGGAAAAGCATATACGTTTTCGCCGTATCAGCATGCTACCGAGTGCGAGGAGGATTTCCTTTGGGACCTACTGGTCTTCTCGATGGTGTTGGGCTTGCTGCTGCTGGGTCTGTTGCTGCTGTTGCTGATGGAGTTGGGCATGTGGCCATTGGTGCGGTGCTGGGTGTTGCTTCTGCTATTGCGGTTGTTGTTGTGGCTGCTTCTGTTTCTGCTGCTACTTCAAGTGGTGAGGTTCTTCTCGGTGGGGTTGCTGGCGTTGGTGCTGTGGACATTGAAGGAACTTGCTGCTGTGGCGCCTACTGCTGCTCTGGTTGTTGCTGATGTGGTTGCTGCTCTTGGTGCTGCTCGGTGGCCGACTCCGGCTGTTCCGGAGTCTCTTGAATGTCCATCTCGGCGCCCATGTCGCCTGCGCCGAGATCATGGTCTTCTCGGTTCGGGAGGGGCATCTCGGACCGGTCAGCGGTGTTGGTGTCCATGTCCTCGGGATCGAGGTCGATAACACCGCGGGCGCTACTCGGTCCCGCGGGCGCCTCGGAGAGTTCAGCGTAAATTGGATCACTGGAGGAAAGAAAAAACAGAGGGGTAAAGAAAATGCAAGTACAAAGCATCTCGGTCAAAGAGGAAAAAGAACAAAGAATATGCAAACATAAAGCATCTCGGAAGTAGCTTACCCGTCAACCGTAGGCCGCAGGTTCTTTTGGCGTTTCGCCGTAACCTTGCCACCCTTGGGCCCCTTGGGCCCGGATTTCTTGGGCCTCTTGGGTGGAGGCTCGACGGCACCGCTTCTGGCCCTCTTCTTCAGCTCCACAGGGGCGGCAATGGATATGGGCGCTGCATCAACCACCTGTTCTTCCAAGTCACCTGGGAACAAGGAAAAAGCAATACACAAATGAGACCGAGAAGGGGGTTAGATACCTCCAAAAGAGTACAATCGTCATCGCTATCACCTTCATCATCCTCGGACCAGTCCCGGATTGAGGTTGGGACTCGGGACTTACCGGCTTGAGTGGGAGGATCTGCGAGCGGGATGGGAAGCGTGTCTTGGTTGTCGAACTGCTCGACATTGTCCTAAGTCCGGTCAGGTTTCCAGTTATCTGAGAGGACTGGCTTATTTTCCTCTCTCCGGCGATCGAAATGCTGCACACGCGAAACGCAAAGAATAAATAGCAATACTAAGTGAACTCGGAGGATACCGAGATGCACTCTACTCGATAGGGTATGCGAAACATAGAGCATAAGGAAGTAATTGAACTCGTAAGATACGGAATGAACTCTATCAGGTGACACATGCGAAACAAAAAGCATAAAAAATCGAATGAACTCGGAAGGCTGGCAAATACTTACTCGGGGCGCCTGCCTATCTTGACTGTAGGGCTCGAATCCCCAATCCCAAATTTCTGAGAGGGTGACCTTGGCGATGCACTTGGCCCAGATGGCCACACCCTTCTTGCTGAGCTCGAAGGTGGTGGTGCGTGTGCAGTCTTAGGCCCCGCACATGAAACACATCTTGTGGGCCCTGAGCTGCAGAGGCAGGACCCGATGATACGTCTCCAACATATCTATAATTTATGATGCTCCATGACGATATTATGCCAATTGCTACATGTTTTCTCTCTACTTTATGTCATTTTACACGTTTTCCGGGACTAACCTATTAACAAGATGCCAAGTGTCAGTTCCCTGTTTTCTGCTATTTTTTATTTCAGAAAAGTTGTTCTGGAAATATTCTCGGAATTGGACCCCACAAATCCTGAAGTTCCTATTTTCCCCGGAAGCATCCAAGAGAGCGAAGAGGAGTCGAAGACGGGCACCAGGGGGGCCCACACCATGGGGTGGCGCACCCCCCTTGGCCGCGCGAGGGGGTGGTGTGGGGCCACAGGGCTCCATCGCCTTTGCCCTTTCGCCTATTTATTCCCCCTGGATGGAAAACCCTAGAAACCTGATCAAATATCCCTGAAAAGTTCCGCAGCCGCCGTCGTCGTCAACTCTAGATCAGGGGGGGTTCTGAAGCTGTCTCCCGGTACCCTGTCGGAGAGGAGATCATCACCGGAGGCGTCTTCATCACCATGCCTGCCTCCGGAGTGATGTGTGAGTAGTTCATCCTTGTACTACGGGTCCATAGCAGTAGCTAGATGGTTGTCTTCTCCTCCTATGCCTCAATGTTTAGATCTCGTGAGCTGCCTAACATGATCGACATTGTTCTTATGTAATTCTATGTGCTGTGTTTGCTGGGATCCGATGAATATTGAACTTATGCCAAGTTGATTATAGTCTTTTATTGCATATGTTATTTGTGATCTTGCATGCTTTCCATTGCTAGTGGTTGCTCTAGCCAAGTAGTTGCTAGTGACTACAAGAGGGAGTATTTATGCTCGATAGTGGGTTCATGCCTCCTTTTTCGCCTGTGCTCGAGTGATAGAAACGTGATGGGGGAGGATGTGTTTTTGCCGCTAGGGAGAAAACAACGGTGTGAGTTCCCGCGTGCACAATCATTTCTTACATTACACACATTGGTTAATGTGATTATCTGTTGCTTGCAACTTAATACCTAAGGGGTTCAGATAATAAGCTGAGGGTGGATTATTAGTCATAGATGCAGTTGGATTACGGTATATATATATTGTTGTAATGCCCGCACTGAATATCATAGTAGTCATCATGTCATGAATGTGCACTATGGTGCAACCTTTATTTGTCAATTGACTGGCTGTAATTTGTTCACCTAGCATGCTATCTTTTATGGAGAGACACCACTAGTGAACCTATGAACCCCGGTCCATTTTCTTACACTGGTAAACAAACCACTACAATTTCTTGCTTTCTTTACTTAATGCAAGCATACACTATTTTCCACAATATACGTCAAATCTTCGTTTTCAGCAAGACCGGTGAGATTGACAACCTCACTGTACCGTTGGGACAAAGTATTTTGGTTGTGTTGTGTGCAGGTTCCGTGTTGTTGCTGACACCAGTGAGCCATCACCACCGTCAGTGGCGTCAACCTTCCGAAGATCCTCTTTCTCCTACTGGATTGATAATCTTGGTTCTTAACTGAGGGAAATTCTTACCGCTTCACTCATCACACCCTCCTCTTGGGGTTCCCAACACACAGGAATTTCTGCAAGGAATTTCTGTCGCCATTGCTAGCATCAAGGAATTTCTGGCGCCGTTGCTGGGGAGAAAGAAGTCTTCTAGCAAGGGGATTCTCTCACTCTCAACCTCTTTATTTTGTTTATTGTCTTGTTTTTTGTCTTTTTTTCTTCTCTTTATCAAAAACACACACAAAAAATCTTATTCTAGTTTTTATTTTTGCTTTCTCATGCTTGTTATCAATGGTTGATGTCTTTGAAACTAGATCTTATAGGCAAAGTGGGTTCAAAGATGAACAACAAAAATATTATAAGGAACATCGCTTGTCACAAAAAGGAATACACTTATGGGAGAAAATTAATAAATTGCATGACTATGCTAAAAACTTGTGCTCTACTTATAATGTTACTTATTGCTATAATAAATATTGCTGCTGTAGGAGGTATAAACACCTCCCTTTTCAATGTGAGTATAATGGTAATGTTACAATATCTTCTTATGTTAAGGGAAATTATGAATTATATGATGTGGAACAAATTGAACAATTTATTGCTTGGAAGGGTGCATTCGAAATTTCCTATTTGCTTGAAAGTATTGATGAAGCCTATTTGCTTGAAAGTATTGATGATGCACCTTATAAATACGAGATTTATGCTATACTTGAATATTATTTTGATAATTACAAGGATCGTAATTACTACATAATGGAATATCTTAATAAATTCTCTCAACCCAAGGAAGAGACTAATGCCTTGCAGGAGCCTATGGAAGAAGAAATTGCTGAATCTGGAAGCTCATTGGATGAAAAAGAGGAGGAGAGTGATGATCAAGAGGATGAAGAATGGAGCTACCCATGTCAACCTCCAATGATAGTGACTCTTTAAATCATACATTATTTGATGAAATTGATAATTGCTATACTTGTGACCGTGATACTACTATGAATGAAACTTTTCAGAATGATATTGCTACTGTTATTTATGATAATTTATGCTACTTGGACAAATCTTATGATAATGCTCTTGATGATGGTCCTATGTTACATGATGTTATAGATCATAATGCTACTGAAAAAAGGATTGCTATAATGTGTCCTATACCTTTTAAGAGTGACCAATTATCTTTTTTTGCTATTGCTAAAAGTGGGGGGAAAGAAGAGCTGATTTTAAATTTTGATCCCACTGTTTTTGAGCTTGATATGAATTGTGTGCTTTTAGACCATGACAAACATGCTTTATGTGATAATTATGTTGTTGAGTTTGTTCATGATGCCAATGAAAATTATTATGAGAGAGGAAAATTTTGTTGTAGGAATTTTCATATTACTAAAATACCTCTTTTTTTTTTAAGTTTTGAAGTTGCTCTTGTTCTACCTTCCCATGATTTCTAGTTTGAGCTTCTTTAATTTATTTCTTTATAAGATTCCTATGCATAGGAAGTGGGTTAGGCTTAAATTTGTTTTATACTTTCTTCTGATGCTCTCTTTTTTCTTCAATTCATATTTCTTATGTGAGCATCCACTTGATTCCACTTTTCTATGCCTACCTGAAAGGCGTTAAAGAAAAGCGCTACCGGGAGACAACCCGTTTTATTTCTCCGTTTTCAACCCGTTATCCTTCGTTTTATTTTGTTTTCTTTGCACCTGGGCGTTGTCTATTTCCTTAGCAACCCCTCTGTATCTTTTCTTTTTTTTTTGTTGAGCCAAGTAAAGCCTCTAGTGGAAAGTTGAGGCTATATTTCGGATTTCTGCGCAGGAAACAGATTTCTGCTATCCACTGTTAAATTCGTATAAAATCACAGAAATTCAAAATGACCTGAGGTTTTTTGTGCATAATCATGGGCTATATACGCAACTTTTCTTAGTTGTCCACTTTTTTATTTGAGCAACATAAGATTTTCGAAAAAAACCATCTTTACCTGCTGTCCTGTTTTGACAGATTTCTGCCAATAATTGCATTTGCATCTTAATCTCTTTATTTTGGTGTTCTTTTGAGTAAAAGAGTTCTAAAAGAAGTTGTGACAGTAGAAAATGTGTTTTTGAGTGTTAGTCTTGTGTTGAAACTGAACCATGTGAATTTATTATTTCGATTGCACTAACGTTGCTAATGAAGATTGTGAGAAGTTTGGTGTGAAGGAAGTTTTCAAGGGTCAAGAGAAGAGGATGATATGACGTTATCAATAAGAGTGAAGAGCCTAAGCTTGGGTATGCCCCGGTGATACATCCCAGCAAATTCCAAGAAGACTCAGGGTTCTAATCTTGGGATGCCCAAGGCATCACCGTCTTCATCAATAAATTATCAGGTCACTTCTAGTGAAACTATATTTTTACTCGGTCACATGTTATGTGCTTTACTTGGAGTGTCTTTTATTTTTGCTTTCAGTTTGTTTTTATTTTTGCAATAATCTTGGTTGGACCCAGGATTCTTTTATTTGAGAGTGACACGCTCCGCTTTTTCATGGGAATACTTTGTATTCTTAATCTTTGTCTGGCTGCTGCATTTATTTAGCTCCTGTTTTGCATGCATCTTTTATCAGAGTTGTTAGTTCTAATAGTGTTATGTGAGTGCTCTCGTGTTTGCTTGCTGTAGCATTTGAAGAGTTTTTGTTAAAACATATCTTGTATGGTGCTTGTTGGGACAAGAAACTACTGCTTAAAGTAGAATTTTTTATGGTGCAAGTAGAAGCTTGTACAGACTGTGCCTAGAACTTTTTAATATCATGCTAGATGTTATTTTAGTTTTAAAGCCTTGTGGTTATTGAGTAGCATGATTAGCCTCAAATAGCTGAGAGTGTTTAATGTGCCATTGAAAGATTCATGAGTTGTTCTTGTCATACTGAAGTATAAATTTATGTTATTCTCTTTCGAATGTTTTATTTGGTTGACTTAGCGCATGCTCACACCATGTTTATGACTATGAACCAGTCACTAATAGCCTCTATGATCATTTAGTTTTTGAACTTGTGATACTGCTTATGCTTTGATTAATGATGTTTATGTCGCTATGGATGATTATGGCTCTTATTCTCTCTTGATTTGTCGCTCCCAGTCTTTTGCTAGCCTCCACCTGTACTGAGTATGAGCTCTACTCGTGCATCCAACTCCCTAAAACAAAGTTTTCCCATTGTGTCCACCATACCTACCTACGTGTGGTATTTAACTGCCACTCCAAGTAAATTTCTCATGTGTTACCTTTAAAACTTTCAAAATAACTCCTGCTTTGTGTTCCTGTTTTTGCTCACGAGGACATAAATAGAGAATCTTTATCTCACTTGTTGATTGGATTTCACACCCTGGACTAGTGGCTTCATCCGCTTATCCAAATGATAGAAGAGCTGGCAGCGGGGTGCCCAGCCCAAATTAGTACACACAAAATCTATTCACTATTTTTTCCCCTGATTTATCAGTCAAAGCATAATTGTGTAAACAAAAGAGAAAGAGGGATGACCTTCTACCCAGATGCGTCCTTCATATGGGAGCCGCTCTTGTGAATCCAGTTGGCTTGTGACGTACTGTATTTTCAGTTTACCATTTGTTGATATTAGCATACATCTCCCAATATAGACACTCCTCCATGGTATGTGATTGTTGGCAGGCATCCGAGGATTCAGTTAGCCATGGCTTGTGAAAGATGGATTGGGGAGTGTCAAACTTTTAATACCTCTGTTTAACAAAATAAAAAGCTCTAGCACATGAGTGATCCATGCTTCCTTCTGCGAAGGGCCTTTCTTTTACTTTTATGTTGAGTCTCCATCTTCTAACTTTACGCACAGTTGAGAGAGCATTTTTGTCATTCTGAGTTTTATGTGCATTTGTCCCAGAAAATTATTAATTGATTCATGATGTGTTATTATTTGTTCTCAAATTATTTTTTCTAGTCTTCCTCATGAACTTTGAAGGTCTCCTGGCATTTATGTTTTGCCCCACTCTTAAGGACTAGCGAAATATCACTTTGCCATGCTTTCCCTATACTTGAAACAAACATATATCTTTCTTTGCATTGTTATTCATGACCTTTTATTTGAGATACTTTTCATAATGCAAAGTGATTGCTATGCTTTATTATTAAAGTTCTATTATCATGTTTGTGTTAAAAGTTCTATGATCTCAGCTTACATATGCTCTTACATTTTTATGATCAAGTTTATGTTAGTAGCATGTCACCTCAGAAATTATTGTGTTTTATCGTTTACCTACTCGAGGACGAGTAGGAACTAAGCTTGGGGATGCTTGATACGTCTCCAACGTATCTATAATTTTTTATGCTCCATGATGATATTATGTCAATTTCTACATGTTTTCTCCCTTCTTTATGTCATTTTTACACGTTTTTTGGGACTAAACTATTAACAAGATGCCAAGTACGAGTTCCTTGTTTTCTGCTGTTTTTTATTTCAGAAAAGTTGTTCTGGAAATATTCTCAGAATTGGACCCCACAAATCCCGAAGTTCCGATTTCCCCGGAAGCATCCAAAAGACCGAAGAGGAGTCGAAGACGGGCACCAGGGGGGCCACACCATGGGGTGGAGCGCCCCCTTGGCCGCGCCAGGGGGTGGTGTGGGCCCCCTAGGGCTCCATCGCCTTTGCCCTTTCGCCTATTTATTCCCCCCTGATGGAAAACCCTAGACACCTGGTCAAATATCCCCGAAAAGTTTTGTAGCCGCCGTCGTAGTCAACCCTAGATCGGGGTGGTTCTCAAGATGTCTCCCGGCACCCTGCCGGAGAGGAGATCAATGCCGGAGGCCTCTTCATCACCATGCATGCCTCCCGAGTTATGCATGAGTAGTTCATCCTTGGACTACAGGTCCATAGCGGTAGCTAGATGATTGTCTTCTCCTCCTATGCCTCAATGTTTAGATCTCGTGAGCTTCCTAACATGATCGAGATTGTTCTTATGTAATTCCATGTGTTGTGTTTGCTGGGATCCGATGAATATTGAACTTATGCCAAGTTGATTATAGTCTTTTATTGCATATGTTATTTGTGATCTTGCATGTTTTCCGTTGCTAGTGGTTGCTCTGGCCAAGTAGTTGCTAGTAACTCCAAGAGGGAGTATTTATGCTCGATAGTGGTTTCATGCCTCCTTTTCGCCTGTGCTCGAGTGACAGAAACGTGACGGGACAGGATGTGTTGTTGCCACTAGGGAGAAAACAGCGGTGTGAGTGCCCGCGTGCACAATCATTGCTTACATTACACACATTGTTTAATGTGATTATCTGTTGCTTGCAACTTAATACCTAAGGGGGTTCACATGATAAGCTGAGGGTGGATTATTAGTCATAGATGTAGTTGGATTACGGTCTATGTATATTGTTGTATGCCAGCACTAAATATCATAGTAGTCATCATGTCAGGAATGTGCACTACGGTGCAACCTTTATTTGTCAATTGCCTAGCTATAATTGGTTCACCTAGCATGCTATCTTTTATGGAGAGACACCACTAGTGAACCTATGAAACCCGGTCCATTTTCTTACATTGTTAAACAAACCACTACAATTTCCTGCTTTCTTTACTTACTGCAAGCATACACTATTTTCCACACTATACGTTTAATCTTTGTTTTCAGCAAGACCGGTGAGATTGACAACCTCACTGTACCGTTGGGACAAAGTATGTTGGTTGTGTTGTGTGCAGGTTTCCCGTTGTTGCTGACACCGGTGAGCCATCACCACCGTCAGTGGCATCAACCTTCCGAAGATCCTCTTTCTCCTACTCGATTGATAACCTTGGTTCTTAACTGAGGGAAATTCTTACCGCTGCACTCATCACACCCTCCTCTTGGGGTTCCAACACATAGGAATTTCTGCAAGGAATTTCTGTCGCCATTGCCAGCGTCACCCGGCGGCTCACCCAGGTGGCGATCAGGTCATCAGCTCGGAGCCCGTCCTTGACGAGCTGCTTCAGCTGGTTGTCTGCGACATTCACCTCGGGTACAGTCCTTCTCGGATTGTACTTCCAGTTTACCATCGCAGTGGGGGGATCGATGCGGAAGGGAGGAAGTTTGATGAGATCCTCCTGCTCGGCGCCCTCCTTTGCGAAATCCTTCGGGTCGGGATTCTTCACATATAAGAATCCCCTCTGCCACTTGCGGCAGGAATCAAGACCCTGGACCTGGGGGTACTCGGTACCGTTCCGGTAGACGATCATGGCTGTGCCACATTGGGTCATGGTTTTGGGGGCGTTTGGATTAATAGTGTTTGGGAGAACTTGTTGGCGGAAGTGGAAGTACTTGGCCCAGATATCTACCATGGGGTAGACGCCAAGATAAGCTTCCGAGAAGGTCACAAAAGTAGAAAGCATAGTAATAGCATTGGCAGGAAGATGGCGGGGTTGCAAATAGAAGTGGTGAAGGAATTTCTACATGAACTCGGAGATGGGGAGGCCAAACCCGCGCTTGAAGTGGCTGAGGAATACGACGCGTTCGCTATCTCCGGGTTGGCGCTCCATCTCGTCGCCGGGAGGCCGGCAGATCACACCCGGCGGCACGCGGCGAGTGTTGACCAGCCACTGGATATCTGAGGCGTCCACATCGGAGCCCTCCAAGGCTCCGTGGGTGGATGCGGGCCCGTCGAGGTTGAGGTCGTCCACGGGCTCGATCTCCTTCATGGCGAGTCTGGACCTCGGCTCCTCCGAGTAGCGTGCGGGCGCGAGGAGGGGCTCAGGCCGTAGAGGACGAAGAAGATTGGCAGTGGCGTGGAAGATGAACGCCGTGGCATGCCTTCTGCGGCGAGGAGCTTGGCGAAGAACGGCGAGGAGGGAAGCAGTACGACGATGCATGGAGTCGTAGAGATCCGTGAAGCGCGGTGAGGATTTGATTGCAAACGTTGATAGTGCATTGGAAACCCCAAGAGGAGGGTGTGATGAGTAAGCATAAAGAATTTCCCTCGGTTAATAACCAAGGTTATCAATCCAGTAGGAGGAAGAGGATCTCAGAAAGGTTGATCCCACTGACGGTGGTGCTGGCGCTTCACCGGTGTCATTAACAATGTGGAACCTGCACACAACACAACCAAAATACTTTGTCCCAACGGTACAGTGAGGTTGTCAATCTCACCGGTCTTGCTGAAAACAAAGATTAGACGTATAGTGTGGAAAATGATGTATGCTTACAGTAAGTAAAGAAAACAGTAAATAGTTGTGGTTTGTTTAACAGTGTGGAAAATGGACCGGGGTTCATAGGTTCACTAGTGGTGTCTCTCCATAAAAGATAGCATGCTGTATGAACAAATTACAGTTGGGCAATTGACAAATAGAGGTTGCACCGTAGTGCACAATATAACATGATGAATACTATGATATTTAGTGCGTGCATTACAACAATATACATAGACCGGCATCCATCTGCATCTATGCCTAATAATCCACCCTCACGTTACCATCCGAACCCCCTTAGGTATTAAGTTGCAAGCAACAGACAACTGCATTAAACAAAGTGTGTATTGTAAGCAATGATTATGCATGTGGGCACTCTCACTGCTGTTTTCTCCCTAATCGCAACAGCACATCCCCCTTCACGTTTCTGTCACTCGAGCAAGGTGATGAGGAGGCATGAAACCACTATCGAGCATATATACTCCCTCTTGGAGTCACTAGCAACTACTTGGCCAGAGTAACCACTAACAACAGAAAGCATGCAATATCAAAAATAGCATATGCAAATAAAGACTATAATCAACTTGGCATAAGGTCAATATTCATCGGATCCCAGCAAACACAGCATATAGAATTACATAAGATCAATCTCGATCATGATAGGCAGCTCACGAGATCTAAACATGGAGGCATATGAGGAGAAGACAACCATCTAGCTATAGCTACGAACCCGTAGTTCAAGGATGAACTACTCACGCATAACTCCGGAGGCAGGCATGGTGATGTAGAAGCCTTCGGTGATGATCTCCTCTCCGGAAGGGTGCCGGAAACAGCTTCAGACCCCCCTGATCTAGGGTTGACGGTGACGGCAGCTGCGGAACTTTTCGGTTTTTTTTTATCAGGTGCTTAGGGTTTTCCATCCCGCGGGATTAAATAGGAGAAAGAGCAAAGGCGGTGGAGCTCCAGGGGGCCCACACCCATAGCTGGCGCGGCTAGGGGGTACCCGCGCCACCCTATGGTGTGGCCCCCCTAATGCCCGTCTTCAACTCCTCTTCGGTGTTCTTGATGCTTCCGGGGAAAATAGGCACTTCGGGCTTTGTGGGGTCCAATTTCGAGAATGTTTCCAGAACAACTTTTCTGAAACCAAAAACAGTAGAAAACAGGGAATGGGCACTTGGCATCTTGTCAATAGGTTAGTCCTGGAAGACGTATAAAAATGCTATAAATAAGGGAGAAAATTGGTAGCAATTTACATAATATGATCATGGAGCATCAGAAATTATAGATACGTTGGAGACGTATCAAGCATCCCCAAGCTTAGTTCCTACTCGTCCTCGAGTAGGTAAACGATAAAACACAACAATTTCTGAGGTGACATGCTACTAACATAAACTTGATCAATCTAATGTAAAATCATATGCACGCTGAGATCATAAAACTTCAAACACAAACATGATAAATAAAACTTTAATAATAAAGCATAGCAATTACTTTGCATCACAAAGAGTATCTCAAATAAAGGATCATGAATAATAATGCAAAGAAAGGTAAACGTTTTCTTAAGGTATAGAGAAAGCATGGCAAAGTGATATTTCGCTAGTCCTTAAGAGTGGGGCAAAACATAAATGCCAGGACACCTTCAAAGTTCATGAGGAAGACTATAACAAATAATATCACATTATGAAGTAATTATTGATGCTTATGGGACAAATGCACATAGAACTCAGAATGGCAAAAATGCTCTCTCAACTGTGCATAAAGTTAGAAGATGGAGACTCAACATAAAAGTAAAAGAAAGGCCCTTCACAGAGGGAAGCAGGGATCACTCATGTGCTAGAGCTTTTATTTTATTAAACACAGGTATTAAAAGTTTGACACTGAGTGTCTGTCTTTTGGGAGATGTATCCTAATGTCAACGAATCATAAACAGAAAATACAATACGTCACAAGCCAACTGGATTCACAAGAGCGGATCCCATGGTGAAGGACGCAACTGGTGTAGAAGTCCATCCCTCTTTCTCTTTTGTTTACTAAATTATGCTTTGACTGATAAATCAGGGGCAAAATAGTGAAGAGAATTTGGTTGTATTAATTTGGGGCTGGGCACCCTGCTGCCAGCTCTTCTATCATTTGGATAAGCGGATGAAGCCACTAGTCCAGGGTGTGAAATCCAATCAACAAGTGAGATACAGATTCTCTATTGACGTCCTCATGAGAAAAAACAGGAACATAAAGCAGGAGTAATTTTGAAAGTTTTAAAGGTAACACATGAGAAATTTACTTGGAGTGGCAGTTAAATACCACATGTAGGTAGGTATGGTGGACACAATGGGAAAAAAATCTTTGGTTTAAGGGAGTTTGGATGCACGAGTAGAGCTCATACTCAGTACAGGTGGAGGCTAGCAAAAGACTAGGAGCGACAAATCAAGAGAGCATAAGAGCCATAATCATGCATAGCGACATAAGCATCATTAATTAAAACATAAGCAGTATCACAAGTTCAAAAACTAAGTGGTCATGGAGGCTATTCGTGACTGGTTTGTAGTCATAAACATGGTGTGAGAATGCGCCCAAGTCAACCAAACAAAACATTCAAAATAGAATACCATATATTGATGCTTTACTATGACAAGAACAACTCATGAATCTTTCAAGACATATTAAACACTCTCAGCTATTTGAGGCTAATCATTCTACTCAATAATCACAAGGCTTTAAAACTAAAATAACATTTAGCATGGCATGAAAAAGTTCTAGCCACAGTCTATACAAGCTTCTACTAGCACTGTTATAAATTCTACTTCAAGTAGTAGTTTTCTTATCCCAACAAGCACCATACAAAACATGCTTTAACAAAAATACTCTTTATGATACAGCAAGCAAACATGACAGTACTCACATAACACTACTAAAACTAACAACTCTAATAAGATATGCATGCAAAACAGGAGCTAAATTAATGCAACAACTAGACAAAGATTAAGAATACAAAGTATTCTCATGAAAAAGCAGAGCGTGTCACTCTCCAATAAAAGAATGCTGGGGTCCAACCAATCTTATTGAAAAATTAAAAACAAACTGAAAGCAAAAAAAAACTGAAAACAAAAAGAAAAGACGCTCCAAGTAAAGCACATAAGATGCGACCGAATAAAAATATAGTTTCACTAGAAGTGACCTGATAATTTGTTGATGAAGAAGGGGATGCCTTGGGAAACCCCAAGCGTATACACTTGAGTCTTCTTGGCATTTGCTGGTATGTACCACTGGCGCATCCCCAAGCTTAGGCTTTTCACTCTTCTTGGTCACATCATATCAACCTCTTCTCTTGACCCTTGAAAACTTCCTTCACACCAAACTTCTCACAATCTTCATTAGCAACGTTAGTGCAATTGAAATAATAAATTCACATGGTTCAGTTTAAACACAATTATAAAACTCAAAAACACATTATCTACTGTCAAAACTTCTTTTAAAAGTCTTTTTCTCAAAAGAACACCAAAAGAAAGAGATTAAGATGCAAATGCGATAAATGGCAGAAATCTGTCAAAACAGAACCGCAGGTAAAGATCGATTTTTTCAAAAATCTTCTGTTGCTCAAATCAAAAAGTGGTAAACTAAGAAAAGTTGCGTATATAAATCAGGATTACGTACAAAAGAATTCAGGTCATTTCGAATTTTCTGTGATGTTTTACGGAATTAACAGTGGACAGCAAAAATCTGTTTCCTGCGTAGAAATCCGAAATATAGCCTCAACTTTCCACTACAGGCTTTGCTTGGCTCAACAAAAACTCAAAAGAAAAGATACAGCGGGGTTGGTAAGGAAATATACAACACCTAGGTGCAAATCACACCAAATAAAATGAAAGAAAACGGGTTGAAAACAGCGAAATAAAACGGGTTGTCTCCCGGTAGCGCTTTTCTTTAACGCCTTTCAGCTAGGCATAAGAGGGCAACTCAGGTATTTTCAAGTGAAGAAGCATCCTCTATAACTTCCTCTAAACCATTATTTGCAGCAATAGGCACTCTAGATTTCTTTGAAGATTCAACATGGAGGTCACTCTTAGTTTCATTAATTATTTTAGCAATTTTCAGCACATATAGAGATTTGGGTTTAGCCATCTTGGGAGCATACATGAATCTTTGCTCCTTTCCCACAAAGGCTTTCTCCTTTTCGAATTTAAGAGATGAAAAGGTTGAGCTTAAATTTCCCATAGCATCTTCTAGTTTACCAATCCTAAAACTTTGATTATCATGAGTGTTGCTAGCTTCTAGAGAAGTGATTCTTTAATCAATAGTAGTTATTAATTCATTAACTTTGCTAGCATTATCAAGGAAGATTGATAAGTTCATTTACAAAGAGTTTAGTTTATCAATACCATCCTCCAAAGTGATCTCAGTTTTAACAGTTGTAATGGGGGGGGTGCTCCTACTAAACTTTCAATCAAATTGCAGGCTTCTAAAGCAGGAGTTCCTAGAAAATTTCTACCCGTAAGAGTATCTAACACATGCCTATACCAGGCAGAAATACCAACATAAAAATTTCTCAGGGGTATCAAGGTAGAATTTTTTTGTGCACCTCTTATGAGCGTCATTTATTCTATACCAAGCATCTTTTAAACTTTCTCCCCCTTGTTGCCTAAAAGAACGAACCTCTACTTCAGGAATAATCATTTTAGCAGAATAAAAGCAAGCAAATAAATAACAGCTACGAAGTAAACTAATTTTTTGTGTGTTTTTAATATATAAAATAAAAACAAGACAAAAATAAAAACAAGACAATAAACAAAATAAAGAGGTTGAGAGTGAGAGACTCCCCTTGCCAGAAGACTTCTTCCTCCCAGGCAACGGCGCCAGAAATCCTTGCTACTTGTGATGGCGACCGTGGCGGGAGGAAGTCTTCTTATATAAGTTTGTTTGGTCCCCGACGACGGTGCCAGAAATCCTTGATTGCAAACATTGATAGTGCGTTGGAAACCCCAAGAGGAGGGTGTGGTGAGTAAGCGGCAAGAATTTCCCTCAGTTAAGAACCAAGGTTATCAATCCAGTAGGAGGAAGAGGATCTCAGGAAGGTTGATCCCACTGACGGTGGTGCTGGCGCTTCACCGGTGTCATTAACAACATGGAACCTGCACACAACACAACCAAAATACTTTGTCCCAACGGTACAGTGAGGTTGTCACTCTCATCGGTCTTGCTGAAAACAAAGATTAGACGTATAGTATGGAAAATGATGTATGCTTGTAGTAAGTAAAGAAAGAAGTAAATAGTTGTGGTTTGTTTAAGAGTGTGGAAAATGGACCGGGGTTCATAGGTTCACTAGTGGTGTCTCTCCATAAAAGATAGCATGCTAGGTGAACAAATTGCAGATGGGCAATTGACAAATAGAGGTTGCACCGTAGTGCACAATATAACATGATGATTACTATGATATTTAGTGCAGGCATTACAACAATATACATAGACCTACATCCATATGCATCTATGACTAATAATCCACCCTCAGGTTATCATCCGAACCCCCTTAGGTATTAAGTTGCAAGCAACACATAACTGCATTAAACAAAGTGTGTAATGTAAGCAATGATTATGCATGCATGCACTCTCACCGATGTTTTCTCCCTAATGGCAACAACACATCCCCCCTTCACGTTTCCGTCACTCGAGCAAGGTGGTGAGGAGGCATGAACCCACTATCGAGGAAAAATACTCCCTCTTGGAGTCACTAGCAACTACTTGGCCAGAGTGCAAGATCACAAATACCATATGCAAATAAAGACTATAATCAACTTGGCATAAGGTCAATGTTCATCGGATCCCAGCAAACACATCATATAGAATTACATAAGAACAATCTCGATCATGATAGGCAGCTCACGAGATCTAAACATGGAGGCATATGAGGAGAAGACAACCATCTAGCTACAGCTACGAACCCGTAGTCCAAGGATGAACTACTCACGCATCACTTCGGAGGCAGGCATGGTGATATAGAAGCCTCCGGTGATGATCTCCTCTCCGGCAGGGTGCCGGAAACACCTTTAGAACCCCATTGATCTAGGGTTGACGGTGACGGTGGCTATGGAACTTTTAGGGGGGGGGTTTGATCAGGTGCTTAGGGTTTTCCATCCGGGGGGATTAAATAGGCGAAAGGGCAAAGGCGGTGGAGCTCCAGGGGCCCACACCCATAGCTGGCGCGACTAGGAGGACCCGCGCCACCCTATGGTGTGGCCCCGTGATGCCCGTCTTCGACTCCTCTTCGGTGTTCTGGGTAATTCTGGGGAAAATAGGCACTTCGGGCTTTGTGGGGTCCAATTCCGAGAATGTTTCCAGAACAACTTTTCTGAAACCAAAAACAGCAGAAAACAGGGAACTAGCACTTGGCATCTTGTTAATAGGTTAGTCCCGGAAAACGTATGAAAATGATATAAATAAGGAAGAAAACAAGTAGCAATTGACATAATATGATCATGGAGTATCAGAAATTATAGATACGTTGGAGACGTATTCGGATTCTTGTGCGCGGCGGCGCTCCGGTGAGCGGTGTCGCGTTGTGGTGAAGTGCTCTCTTCTGTGCGCGGCGGTGCTTGACGGCGTGCAGCGGAGCGGTGTGCTCTGTGTGCGCGCGTGCCAGGAGGAAGGAGAAGGAGAAGAGGCAAATGGCGAGGAAAATGAGACGACAGGCGAGGCGTGAGTATTTATACCCCCTAAACGCAATAACTGCTCCGGATCAGGTGCGGGAATGGTCGTGGGCTCGTGGTAATTATTGTGTCTAGAGAAACACACATAGCAAAGTTATTGCGCGTAACTGGCGCAGTAAATCCTACATCGTGCAACGTGGGCACTTGAGTGCTTTTCTGCGAACGGACGCGACGACGCGTGGGCCCGTTGTGCAGTGAGGGGCATGGGTGTGGCGCATGCACTACAACCGCACGGGAACCGAGGGGACGTGGGCAGCGGTCCCGCGCCACGTGGTGAGCCTTACACGCGAAGATAACGAGGAAATCTCAGTTTGAGCGGCAATATCTGTGGAAAATTGGCTAAGTGATGGGATCTCGGTAAAATCCAAAGCAGCGTGGCCAACTCAGTCGTTGATGAAAAATCCACTATGAAGGGTATGAGAAGAATCCGAGTTCAAGATGAAACTCGACCGAGATGGGAGCATCTCGGATAGACATCTGGGAGGATATTGGCTTAAGCTGGCACGGCCCAACGTCCGAGTTCACTGGACCATACAAGCTTCAGGGAATAATGTCGGGGGCTACCTCCGAGTAGGGGCAAGATTGGTAAGAAGTGGTGTTTGAGGTACTGATTGCCGAGTTGGGCCGTACCGGGTAGAAAGGTACCGAGTTGGGCTATCTCGGTAGGAAAGACAGTGAGCCAAGTGAAGAAAGGGGTATTGTCCGGACTGACCGAGTAGCGCTTGGTGAGTCTGGATAGACAAGGATCCTTCTCTTCTTGGAAGGAAAGTCAATGGAGCCGTTATGATCCCGTATATCCAAGGAGAGTACAGGCGTGCGGTTCAACTTACTAGGCGTGATTATGCGTATGCATACGCTGGTACAGTGCGCTATATGGGCAAGGCCACGTCCTGTCTCTGACAAGGGGGACATGACATGTGAGCGACCATGACAGCGGAGACTTTTGGCGGTTGTTAGCGGAGAAGCGGAGCGTGCCATACGGCACAGTGTGTAGTAACCTAATCCTTTACTATTAGTTGGCGGCCACCAATATATAAGGTGGCCACACCCCTCCCGTGTGAGGGTCGCTCGTTACGTGAATGAATTGCTGCTAGTTTGTTTATAGAGATATAGCAATAGAGCTTCTTCTTCCTCTAGCTCCTTGAGCTTGAGGAACACATGTACTCGATCACCACAAATACAGAGAGAGGCAGGAGTAGGGGTATTACCTCCACACGAGGGCCCCGAACCTGGGTAGATCTTGTTGTTTGCAGTGTAGTGAGCGCGCCATCTAGGCGTGCGATCCGTCCCTGGATACCCACAGTGTCCATCGGCCCCAAACTTAAGCCATCTAATGGCATCTTTCTTTACCTCACCACGACATTTAGTATGTCTAAAACAGGATCTACTTAAGTTATCAATCAATTTACATAATATCTTTATAAATCATCTCAAAACTATTAAGTAAACGCTTCACAAGTAAATAACCAAGGTTCAATAGAACACAAATGATATAAACAAGCATTAACTCAAACCCCACAAGTGGGAAATGACATAGTTAGTGTTAATAACATATTTATAGAATATGTACATATCTCAAAATAATAAAGAGAAGAATATAAAGTAACAACATGACACTCTGAGAAACCAACTAACAACGCTAACTTTGATCATTAAACCCAATAACATACATATGCTCATTGTCTTATTCATCTTATACAAGTGAGCATATGACATCTCAACACATTAATGGACCATTTGATCAAGTTACTATCTAAGTTCATAATTTCATAAGAACTCCACATTCCTATCTTAATCCACAATTAAACAACTAAAGTGTCTCTGGATACAATTAATAAATAACAACAAGTTATAACCTATATTAGAGGAATTGAATTGATAGCTAAGTAAAACCAATCATGTAGAAAATAAGTCCATATCTGATGGGAAATAAAATAAGAACTATATGGAAGGAGAATAAAAGCTTAACTAACTCTTAACCTAGATCTTGTTGCTTTATCTAGACTATCTTATTAACTTGTTTCCCAATATTCTTTAGACCTGCAGAAAATAGGAACTCCAACAAGAAGACATGCAGAAGGATTCTTTAGAGTGTTCTGGAAGTGCCATTCCAATCTATCATAGGAGTATTTGGAAATTATTATATCTTAATCTTATCTTCCTAATTCCTCTTGAAATAGTGTGATATTCCAATGTACACCTTGTTAACAAATCACTTTTGTATACTCCAACAACTGAATGTCATAAAAAATAAACAAAAGGTTAGATAACCTAGTACATCTCAGCCATTTGTGTATGAATAGTAATTTGAGGGCAAACCTAGCTAACTTGTTAACAAATTCTTCTTATATGCATGGGGAAAATTGATGTCATAAATTATTCCTACAATATTTTATAATCATCTAAGAGAAATCCTTTCTTGGAGTAATTGGGTGTCTCCACCACAAGGGGGAGACAGTTGAGGTTGGAATCCAAGAGATGAATCTTACTTGCAAGTGACAAAGGCAGGACCTGAAGACTAGTGGCAACCATAGACAAGGTATTGCAGGCAATAGAAGACCACAAGAAGCAACACTGTCTCGGTAAGGGGGTATAAGCAATTATCCAGTGTATCATTAGGCAATATTAGAGAACCTGGAACCTCTATGACTTGTCAAGCTCATCAGAGATGAAGAACACCTAATAACCTCTTTAGTAAAAACAATTCTCAAGTAACAAATAATAACAAGTCTCCAAATATCTTGTGATATGTTGAGGTAAATGGTAACAAGCTTAACTACCTTGTTTTCCAGATCCTTCTCATACATAAGACAGATAGATAGTAAAATTCATCTACACTCAACCATGCAAATGATTACATGTTTTTAAAACCAACATTTGGATAATAGCCATACTTGTAAACAAAGATGGAAAACAAACGTATAGTCTCTTGATATTGGTATCGATGTGATCCTAAGACACTCATGTTTTACACCTGATCAAGTACTTATATATCAAAACATGGATTACACACAATATAAGTAAATGTCCACTAGACTTGATAAGAACCTCAAATATGAAAATAACAAAGCCACCCAAAGGAGAAAAAAATCCATTTATTACCCAACAACATTCGGAATGTCATGGAATAAAATTCCCTATTGGATGATTTTCATTACAATGCATAAAAAACAATACTAAGAAAGTTTTACAAATTATTTCTTAAATGACTTGTACATAAATTGTCCAACTAAAATACACCACTTTGGTACCCATATGTTTATTGTGTGTGCTCATGATTATCATGCCTAAAATAGTTTTATAGCCATTTAAAAAAAATGGAGAGAAAATAACAACAACCACTTAAATGAGCACTCTAGTTAAAAGGTCAAATCTTGATCAATTTCACCAAACCAAAACATGGTGATGTTGCAAATTAAATAAGGATTTCTAATACGATTTTAATATTTTTTTATCACAAAATGGCCCAGAAAATAAAGTTTCCTTATTAGTTTTTAAAACAGAAGGACTAAGAAGCAAATTCCAGAAAACTTAAGGGGTTTTGTGCAAAAGAGTCATCTTCAACCTTTGACAGTAGACACCGTGCGTGTCCTCGCCGTAATCGTCGATGTGCCACCCCCTTCTTACCGCTTTTCACAGGAGAAGATCATCTCGTCGACGCCCACACTCTCCTCTATGCCTTGGACCACTTTCCCCTCTCTCTCTGCTGCTCTATGCATAGAAATAGAAAACCCTAGTTTGTCAGGCCGCCACCGCGCACCGTCGATTTCATCCACCGTTGCGGCAATTGAAGCCACCGGATGATTCGCCATCCTTCCCTCTACCTCCCCACCGAACCTCGTTAGCTAGGAAGGCCGGGAGCTAGGGAAATTGGCCGATCTTTTTCTTATATTCCGCCGGCCTTCGTGGAACCTCCCCATCGATTCCAGCCACGATTACCTTCCACTACCTCTCCATCGCGCTTCTGATGAGCCTACGCTCCTCCTAGTGCCCTCAGTTGGCTTGGTAACCCTCCAAATTGTTCTGTCGCCATGTTTCACCTCGGCCGCCACAGAAGCTCGCCGTTAGGAAAGCTCCGACAACCATTATGTGGTGGCTCCGCCACTCTTTGGTCGATCGCGTCGAGGCGCGTCGAACGCACCTAACCCCGAGTGCCAATTCGGCCTCGATCGTTGCTAGCGTGCACAACAGTGTTGCCCTGGCTATTGTTGACGTCACGGTGACGTCTCATCATGACGTCACCATGGGGCGTGTCTGCTAGTTTAATTTGATTTAAAATTAAAAAGAAAAAGAAAAAAGGAAATCCCTAGCAGCCTAGGCCCAAATGTCAATTTAAATTCCATAAAATAATTAATAATTAAAAATAATACCTTTTATTCTGTTAATCACAAAAATAGGAAAAATATATCAGAATGTTTAGAAAAATAAAATATATATGTTTACGATTTTTTAAACATGTTTGATAAATTTTAAATTTGAAAATTATTTTAATTTAAATTATTTCATTCAAAATTGAGAAAATGATAAATAATTCGAAAAATAAGAAAATACAAATTATATACCAAAATGCTTAGAAAGACAAATGCAACTTAGTTATGATGTTTTCAAAGTCATTTGAATAATTATTAAAATAAAATTATTTGAATAGTCATTTAATACATTTGAAAATTGAGAAAATAATAACTTATTCAAATATTTTCAGAAAGTTTCAAATGAGATACCAAATAAAAAAACATTTTCAATTCAAATATGTCAAACACAATTTTTTTGTTTAACTTAAGAACTTTTTTAAAAAAGTATAATGGAATTCTATAATGTTCCATTATAACTAATGTCATAAACTCCTTAAATGAACCACATCACCACCACAAGTACTGAAACAATTCTAAGTCACTTAAAACCTGTGTGATTTACTTATTGATATGTCATAAACGTATCTATAATTTATGATGTTCCATGTTGTTTTCATGCCTTATGCTACATGTATTCCTTATACTTTATGTCATTTTTATCGATTTCCCGCGACTAACCTATTGACAAGATGCCACAGAGCCAGTTCCCTATTTTTTTTTTGCTGTTTTTAGTTTCGGAAAAGTTGTTCTGGAAATATTCTTGGAATTGGAAAATTCGAATCCCGGAAGTCTTAGAATTCCCGAAGGTTCCACGGAGTCCAAAAGAAGCCCGGAGGGGGGCCACACCATAGGGCGGCGCCCCCCCGGGCCGTGCCTGTGGTGGTGTGGGCCCCTTGGGCATCCACCACCATCTCCCTTTCGCCTATTTATCCCCCCCCCCCGATAAGTCAACCCTAAAAATATACCACTTCGTCCTGAGAAACACCCGAGGCCGCCGTCATCGTCAACCCGATATCGGGAGGGTTCTGGACCTCGCCCCGACACCCTGCCGGGAGGGGAATTCATCATCGGAGGGGTCTACACCACCATGCCCCCTCCGGAGTGATGCGTTAGTAGTTTATCCCTGTACTACGGGTCCATAGAAGTAGCTAGATGGTTGTACTCTCCACCTTATGCCTCGTGTTTAGATCTCGTGAGCTGCCTCACATGATCGAGATCATCTATTTGTAATGCTACATGTTGTGTTTGCTCGGATCCGATGATTACTGAATGCTACGTCTGTTGATTATCAATATATCATGTTATCTTCATGTGTATGTTATTTATGATCTTGCATGCTCTCCGTTGTTAAGTAGATGCTACTGACTCCGAGGGGAGTATTTATGCTCGATAGTGGCTTCATGCCTCCTTTGCATCTGTGCTCGAGTGACAGAAACATGACGGGTGGAGGATGTGTTGTTGCCATTAGGGAGAAAACAGCAATGTTTACTTCGTTTACATTGTTTATATTACACACTTTGCTTACTGTGATTATCCGTTGCTTGCAACTTAATACCCAGAGTTTGTTCGGATGATATTCGAAGGGTGGATTATTAGTCATAGATGCAGTTGGATGACGATCTATGTATCTTGTTGTAATGACCGCATGAATCTCATAGTAATCTTTATGTCATGCATGTTCTTTATATGTCAATTGCCCAGCTGTAATTTGTTCACCACACATGTTAGCTATCTTTTATGGAGAGACACCCCTAGTGAACTGTGGACTGATACGTCATAAACGTATCCTTAATTTCTGACGTCCCATGCTGTTTTCATGTTGTTTCCTACATGTTTGCTATACAGTTTATTTCTTTTTTATCGATTTTCTAAACTAACCTATTGACAAGATGCCACGGAGCCAGTTCCCTGTTTTCTGTTGTTTTTAGTTTCAAAAAAGTTGTTCTCAAAATATTCTCAGAATTAGAAAATTCGAAGTCCGGAGGTCCTAGAATTCACAAAGGTTCCATGGAGTCCCGAAGAGGCCCGGAGGGGGGCCACACCATAGGGCGGCGCGCCCCCTGGCCATGCCATGGGGTGGTGTGGGGCCCCCAGGCCTCCACCGCCTTTGCCCTTTCGCCTATTTATACCCCCCGACATATTAACGTTAAATATATACCACTTCATCCCGAGAAACACCGGAGACTACCTTCATCATCATCCCGAGACTGGGAGGGTTCTGGAGCTCTCCCCGACACCCTGCCGGGAGGGGAATTCATCACCGGAGGGGTCTACACCACCATGCCCTCCTCGTAAGTGTTGCGTGAGTAGTTCATCCCTGGACTACGGGTCCATATCAATAGCTATATGGTTGTTCTCTCCACTTTGTACCTGATGTTTAGATCTCATGACCTGCTCTACATGATCGAGATCATCTTTATGTAATGCTACATGTTGTGTTTGGTGGGATCTGATGAATGTTGAATGATATGTCTTCTGATTATCAATCTATCATGTTATCTTCATGCTTATGTTATTTATGATCTTGCATGCTCTCCATTATTAGTAGATGCTCTGGCCAAGTAGATGCTAGTAACTCCAAGAGGGAGTATTTATGCTCGATAGTGGGTTCATGCCTCCTTTGCATCTATGCTTGAGTAACGGATGGAGGATGTGTTGTTTCCATTAGGGAGAAAACAACGATGTTTACCTAGTTTACATTGTTTACATTACACACTTTGCTTACTGCGATAATCTGTTGCTTGCAACTTAATACCCAACGTTTGTTCGGATAATATTCGGAGGGTGGATTATTAGTCATGGATGTTGTTGGATGACGGTCTATGTATTTTGTTGTAATGCCCGCATGAATCACATAGTAATCTTTATGTCTTGCATATGCACTACGGTGCATCCTTCATTCCTGTCAATTGCCCGGCTATAAATTGTTCGCCACGCTTGTTATTTATCTTTCACGGAGAGACACCACCAGTGAACTGTGGACCCCGGTCCATTTTCTCATACTGATAATTCACATATTGCTTTCATACTGCTGCTACTGCTTTCATACTATTTTCCTACAATTTTCCACGCCATACATTTAACCTCTTTGTGTTCAGCAAAACCGGTGAGATTGACAACCTCACTGCTTCGTTGGGGCAAAGTGATCTGATTGTGTTGTGTAGGTTCCATGTTGCTTCTGAACCGGTAGTGCGCCCTGCCATCTCAGCTGCTTCAACCTTCTTAAGTTAATCCTTCCTCCTACTGGTCGATTAAACCTTGGTTTCTTACTGAGGGAAAACTGATGTTGTGCTCATCATACCTTCCTCTTGGGTCTCCCAACGAGTGCAAGATCTGCACCATCATGGACCCCGGTCGGTTTTCTCATACTGATAATACACACACTACTTCCACACTGTTTCCAATGTTTTCACACTGCTACTGTTGTTTTCATATTGTTCTCATACTGTTTTCCACACCATACATTTAACCTCTTTGTTATCAGCAAAACCGGTGAGATTGACAACCTCACTGCTACATTGGGGCAAAGTGAATTGATTGTGTTGTGTAGGTTCCACGTTGTTGCTTAACTGGTAGTGCGCCATGCCATCTCAGTTGTACCAACCTTCAGAAGTGCTTCTTCCTCCTACTGGTCGATTCAACCTCGGTTTCTTTTCTGAGGGAAAACTTGGTGTTGCACTCTTCACACCTTGCGCTTGGGGTCTCCCAACGAGCGTGGGTCTACACTCCATCAAGCTTTTCTGGCGCCGCTGCCGGAGAGGAAGAGAATTTATGCAAGGGGAGTCCCTCACTTCCAATCTCTCTACTTGGTTTTTGTTTTTGTTTTGCTTAGTTTATTTTATTTCGTCTTGTTTGCTTCTCTTTATCAAAAACACAAAAAAAAAAGTTTCTATTCTAGTTGTAGTTTTATTCCTGTTTTTAGTCTTGCTAAAATGACTACCCCTGAGAACACTAAGTTGTATGACTTTACTAGCACCAACAACAATGATTTCATTAGCACACCTATTGTTCCACCTACTCCTATTGCTGATTTTAATGAGATAAAGCTTGCCATGTTGAACCTTGTTATGAGAGAGCAATTTTCTGGTGTTAGTACTGATTATGTTGTTGCCCATCTTAATAATTTTGTTGAACTATGTGAGATGCAAAAATATAAAGATGTAGATGGAGATATTATTAGACTGAAATTGTTTTGTTTCTCTTTGAGAGGAAGAGCTAAAGAATGGTTGCTATCTTTGCGTAGAAATAGTATTGATTCTTGGACTAAGTGTAAAGATGCTTTCATTGGAAAATATTATCCTCCTGCTAAGATTATATCTTTAAGAAGTAGCATTATGAATTTTAAGCAACTTGATAATGAGCATGTTGCTAAAGCTTGGGAACGAATGAACTCTTTAGTAAAGAATTGTCCCACTCATGGACTGACTACTTGGATGATCATCCAAACCTTTTATGCAGGTCTAAATTTTTCTTCAAGAAACCTTCTGGATTCAGCTGCTGGAGGAACCTTTATGTCCATTACTTTGGAGGCAGCAACAAATCTTTTTGATAATATGATGGTAAATTATTCTGAATGACACACTAAGAGAGCTACAACTGGTAAGAAGGTAAATTCTGTTGAAGAAACCTCCTATTTGAGTGATAGAATTGATGCTATTATGTCTATGCTTGTGAATGTACATGCTCCTATTGATCCAAACAATGTTCCTTCAGCCTCTTTGGTTGCTCCACAAGAGCATGTTGATGTGAACTTCATTAAAGATAATAATTTCAACACCAACTTTATAGGAATATTTTTGGTAGCAACAATTATAGGCCATATCCTCCCAATATTAGTAATGCTTATGGTAATTCCTACAAAAAAAAAAGTGTACCCCCTGATCTTGAAAACATGCTCAAGAATTTTATTAGTACATAAACTGCTTTTAATAAACCAGTTGAGGAAAAGTTTGGCAAATTGATGGTCTTGCTTATATAGTTGATAGCCTTGCTCCTAATGTTGATTTTCTAAAGCTAAAGGTTATGCCTCATGATGTTAAAGAAAGCAAAACTTTTAATGCCATCCAAATTCGAATTGATGACAATGTTAGGATGTTAGCTGAATTGCATGCTAGATGGGAAAGAGATGATCAAATAGCTAGAAAGAATAATTAAACTAATGTTTGCACCATTACCACCACTAGTAAAACTAAATCTTCTCATGTTAGTAAACCTTCTAATATCAGTGGTAAAGTAATTGGTGTTGGCAATATTCCCACTTCTGCTGTTAAAAATGCAAAACTGCCTGAAACTGCTAAAAATGTTCCTGATAAAAGTGCTGAAATTTTTAGAAACATGGAGACAATGGTCCCATTACCTTTGATAAAAATGATCTTGACTTTGATGATTGCAACATAACTGAAGTGATTAAGTGTCTACAAAATCTTGCTAGTTTTCCTAATGCTGGTACTATGAATATGGCTTTAAACAAACATATTACAAATGCTCTCATGAAAATTAGAGAGGATGAATTAAGATGTGAAGCCTCTATCCCTAGGAAGCTACATGATGGTTGGGAACCCATTATTAAAATGAAAGTGAATAATTTTGATTGCAATTCTCTATGTGATCTTGGTGCTAGTATCTCTATTATGCCCAAGAAATTTTGTGATATTCTTGATTTGCCGCCTTTGGAGCATTGTTATTTGGATATTCGTCTTATTGATAATGTTAGAAAGAAATCTTTGGGAGAATTGATGATGTTCTTATCATGGTTCATAATAATCTTGTCCCCATTGATTTTGTTGTTATGAATATTGAATGTAATGCTTCTTGTCCAATTGTTTTGGGAAGACCTTTTCTTAGAATTGTTGGTGTTGTTATAGATATGAAAGAAGGGAATATTAAATTTAAATTCCCACTCAAGAAAGGTATGGAACACTTTCCTAGAAATAGAATGAAGTTGTCTTTTGATTCTATTATTCAAACAAATTACAATTTGGATGCTTCTTCACTTGAAAATACGGGAATCCACTTTTCTTGGCCTATCTAAAAGTCGTTAAAGAAAAGCACTTCTTGGGAGATAACCCATGGTTTTATTTTTGCTTTGTTTTTATTTGTTTTCTTTGAGTCAAGGGGTTTCTGTATAAACTCCTTTGTATATTTATTTTCATGTTTTAGTTGTGCCAAGTAAAGTTTCTGACGAAATTTGGAGTTGGTTTTGGATTTCTGTGGAGGAAACAAATTTCTGCTGTCAACCGTAAAAAATTGTATAAAAGCCATAAAGATCAGAAGGATGTGAAATGCTTTGTGCTTATTCCTCAGCTGATTCCTAAACTTTTTCGTTCTTTAAGTTTTTCGATCTGAGCAACGTAAGTGCTCCAAAAAAATTCGTCTTTACAGACTGTTCTGGTTTTGGCAGATTCTGCCATTTTTCTTGCATTTGCTCTTTTACGATGTCAAGTGGATTTCTTTGCTTCTCGAAACATAAGTGGTTGTAGCTAATGTTTAAAAGTATCAATAGCCCTTGTACCAATGCAGAACCCATGAATTTTTTATTGTGGCACTAACCCTCTAATGCGAATTTACTCTTTGAGTGTGGTGTGGAGGAAGTTTTCAAGGGTGAAGAGAAGAGGGTGACATAATGTGATCAAGAACAGTGCAAGGTCAAAGCTTGGTGATGCCCCCGTGGTTCATCCCAGAAAATTCTAAGAAGACTCAAGAATCTAAGCTTGTGGATGCCCAAGTCATCCCCTTCTTCATCAACAATTTATCACGTCACTTCTGGTGAAACTATATTTTTATTCGGTCATATCATATGAAGTTTACTTGGAGCGTCTGTTTGTTTTTCTTTTGTTTTCCTTTGTTTTCCTTGCTGGAATAATATAGTTGGACCCTAGCATTCTTTGTGTTGGAGAGAGACACGCTCCGCTTTTCATTTGAATACTTTTTATACTCTTATTCTTAGTTTTTCTTCTAGTTGCTGCCAAATTCTTGTTTAGCTCCTGTTTTTCTTGCATCTCTTATTCAGAGCTGTTAGTTTTAGTAGAGTTATGTTAGTACTCTCTTGTTTCATTGCTATATATCTTGGATAGTTTTTGTTGTTTGGTGTTTGGTAGAAAATGCTATGTGTGGTAGATGGTATAACGAAAAAAAAGCTTGCATATTCCTGTAGATCATTAAACTGGTTCACTTGATTATTTGTTGTTGTTTTGAGATATTAATTTTCTTAATGGTAAACTTGCTGTTTAGTAGAGTGAAAACAATTAATGGTTGGTCTAAAAGCTAGAAACTGTACCACACTCAAATAACCAGTTGATAGGATAATGGTATATGACTTCCTTTGCTGATAGCAATCGTAATGGCTTTTTGTTACTAGCGACGGTCGGGGTAGCTAAGAGTGACTTTTCACTGCCACGGACCCTCTTGGAGTGATTTTCATTATGCCTTATGATATCATGATTTTATTTGGAATCTTTTAACTTGTGAGTTCTATGTTGCGGTTTTTTGGCACTTCCACCATCCATACACCGTCCATATTTGCTAGCCTCTTTGGTACTATGCATTGCTCATTCTCACATTTAGAGTTGGTGCAAACTTCGCCAGTACATCCAAACCCCGTGGGAGAACTTTGTTCTTGTACACATATGCCAAAATTTATCTTCCTCAAAACAGCGACCATACCTACCTACCATGGCATTTCCATAGTCATTACGAGATATATTTCCATACAACATCCATCATCATCATGTTACTTGTCATGCTTCATTGTTATTTTGCATACTGCTACACTGGCAGGAGCATTTATTTTTATACATCAGAGATATTTCAGTTTGAATTATGAGCACTAAAAGTGTGTTGATTTATTGTAAAATAGAGTGTTGCCCCTACCAGTGAGGTTATATATCAAAAAAACCAAAAGAGAAAAAAAGAAAAGAAAGAAAGAGGAAAAAGAGAGAAAACAAAGAGAGAGGGGGCAGCATTACTATCATTTATTCCACACTTGTGCTTTATTTAGCATCATTACTTCAGTTTGGAGAGAGTTTTCATATTATGACTTGCATAACTATGTGGGGAACTTACACCATAGAACTTGCCTTGTATATTCCAATGATGAGCCTCCTCAAATAAGCTCTAGGTTTTCGTGAGAAAGTAGGTTGGATGCATCCCCCACTAGTTCCATTGGAGAGCTTTCATACACTTATATCTCTATGTGCATACGTTGTGTGGCAATCACTACTCCTTGCATAACTTCGATTATAAGACTTACTCTTGTCTAATGATCACTTTCAGTTTTGTGAGACTTTCTTCCATTGACCATCCAAACCCCCCATAATGTTCTTTTAGCCATAACATCCTGGTGCCAGGAACCAATACAGAACACTTGCTTGTTTTTAGTGCAGAATTATTTGAATGATTTCCCTATGTGCATATTATTGTCACTTGACTTGATCCTAACAGGAGTTGTTGTGAGAGTTTGATGCCTTGGATGATTATATTGATGTTCTTGAAGCTTAAATCATCTTCAATATACTTTGCACAGTGGATTGTCTTTTATTGCTGATTCATTGAAAGGTTTTACTTTTTTCCCCTAATGATTTATACATTACTCTTTGGTGTCAATTATAAACCACAACCTTTATTCATTTGATCCTAGTTTACATGCTTTACATTACCATGATGATCAAGTTTATGTTGGTAGCATGTCACCTCAGAATTTTTTTTTTGTCGTTTACCTACTCGAGGACGAGTAGGAACTAAGCTTGGGGATGTTGACACGTCATAAACGTATCTATAATTTCTGATGTTCCATGTTGTTTTCATGCCTCATGCTACAAGTTTTACTTACACTTTATGTCATTTTTATCGATTTCCCGGGACTAACCTATTGACAAGATGACACAGAGCCAATTCCCTCTTTTCTGCTCTTTTTAGTTTTAGAAAAGTTTTTCTCGAAATATCATCGCAATTGGAAAATTCGAAGCCCGAAAGTCTTAGAATTCCCGAAGGTTCCACGGAGTCCCAAAGAGGCCCAAAGGGGGCCACATGGGGGTCACACCATAGGGTGGCCCGCCCCCTGGACGCGCATGGGGCTGGTGTGGGCCTCTCAAGCATCCACCGCCATCGCCCTTTCACCTATTTATTCCCCCCGATACGTCAACCCTAAAAATATACCACTTTGTCCCGAGAAACACCCGAGGCCACCGTCATCGTCAACCCGAGATCGGGAGGGTTCTGGAGCTCTCCCCGACACCGTGTCGGGAGGAGAATTCATCACCGGAGGGGTCTACACCACAAGTATAGGGAATCTCAAGTATAGGACTGATGACCCACAAGTATAGGGAATCGCAACAGTCTTCGAGGGAAGTAAAACCCAAATTTATTGATTCGACACAAGGGGAGCCAAAGAATATTTATATGCCTTAACAACTGAGTTGTCAATTCAGATGCACCTGAAATTAGACTTGCTCGCAACAATTTATAAGTGGTAACAGTTTTATAGCAGCAATAGAAATAAAGTAACAACAGTAGTAAAATAGTAACAACAGTAGCAATTGCGGAAAACAGCAGTATGGGAAGCACTGTAGGCATAGACGGAATGGATGGACGGGCGTTGCATGGATAACATAGGTCATGTAATAATAATAACATTGGCATTGCAGATAATAATATAAAGCATCAAACATGTAGGAAAACCAAAGGCATGTGTTCCAATATAGTCATACATGCTCGCAATGAGAAACTTGCACACCATCTTTTGTCCTACCAGCTCGTGGCAGCGGGGCCTCTAGGGAAACTACTGGTAATTAAGGTTCTCCTTTTAATAAAGCACTGGAGCAAAGCATTAACACTCCATGAACACATGTGATCCTCACATCACAGTCATCCCCTTCGGATGTCCCGATTTCTGTCACTTTGGGGCATCGGGTTCCGGACAATGACATGTGTAAAACAACTTACATGTATGATCAAGAAACAATATTATACTCATGAAACTATAACATGTTCAGATCTGAAATCCTAGCACTCGATCCCTAGTGGCAAGCATTAAGCATAACAAGTTGCAACAACGGTAGAAAACACTAACAATGGATACTAGGCACTGTGCCTTAACAATCTGGCATTATTACCATATCAATCTCATCCAATCCCTTCCATCCCTCTCAGCCTACAACGGTATTTACTCACACATGGACGGGGAAATATGGATGGTTGATGGAGAAGGAGTGGAGGTGTTGATGGTGATGATCTCCTTCGAATCCCCGTCCCGGCAGGGCGCCAGAACAGGAACTTCTGATCCCCGAATTGAGGTTCGGGGTGGCGGCGGCGCTCTGTTGTGTTTCTATGGAATATGACAAACCCCCTCGTGTTTTAGGGTTTAAGCCAATATATAGTCGAAAGGGGAGTCCGAGGGGGTCCCGGGTGGCCCACACCACCAGGTGGTGCGGCCTAGGGGGCGCGTCGGGGGGTGGTTTGGCCACCTCCTGGCCCCTCTCCGGGTCTCATTCTGGCTCCCGGAGTCTTTTGGTGTTTTAGGGCCAATGGGGTCTTTTCTGGGCAATTTCCCGAAAGTTGGTTTTCCTGCACAAAAACGAGACACCAAGATAATTCTGCTGAAAACAGCGTTAGTCCGTGTTAGTGGTATCCAAAACTCGCAATGGTCTTCGAGGGAAGTAAAACCCAAATTTATTGATTCGACACAAGGGGATCCAAAGAATATTTTTGAGCCTTAACAAGTGAGTTGTCAATTCACTTGCACCTGAAAGTACTTTTGTTCGCAGTGGTTTATCCGTAGTAACAGTTTTATAGTAGCAGCAGTAGTGAAATAGTAGCAGCAGTGATGTTTGACGTAAACAGCGGGATTAAATACTATAGGCATAGGGATGGATGAAAGGGTGTTGCATGGATAAGATAGTTCACATAATAATCAAGACATGGGCATTGCAGATAAATAAGATAAAGCATCCAAGCACTAAGTAACCATAGGCATGTGTTCCGTAAATTGTCATACATGCTCGCAATGAGAACTTGCACAACATCTTTTGTCCTACCAGCCCGTTTTCAGCGGGGCCTCAAGGGAACTACTGGTAATTAAGGTGTTCCTTTTAATAGAACACCGGAGCAAAGCATTAACACTCCGTGAACACATGTGGCCCTCACATCACAGCCATCCCCTCCGGTTGTCCCAATTTCTGTTACTTCGGGGCCTCGGGTTCCGGACAACAATATGTGTAAACAACTTGCAGGTATGATCAAGAAACAATAATTATCATCATGATTCAATAACATGTTCAGATCTTAGATCATGGCACTCGGGCCCAAAGTGGCAAGCATTAAGCATAGCAAGTTGCAACAATGTCAATAGCACTAACAGAAGATACTAGGCACTATGCCCTAACAATCACAACATTATTACATGAACGATCTCATCCAATCCCTACCACCCCCTTCAGCCTACAACGGGGGAATTACTCACACATGGATGGGGGAAACATGGATGGTTGATGGAGAGGCGTTGGTGATGACGATGGAGATGATCTCCTCCAATTCCCCGTCCCGACAGGGTGCCAGAAGAGGAACTTCTGATCCCCGAATCGAGGTTCGGGGTGGCGGCGGAGCTACGGACTCCTTTCTTGAAAACTATCGACCCCCCTCGTGTTTTAGGGTTGAATTCTATTTGTAGTCGAAAGGGGAGACCGAGGGTGTGTGGGAGTGCCCCACACCACCTGTTGGCGTGGCCTAGGGGGCGCGCCAAGGGGTGGTTTGGCCACCTCCTCGGCCCTCTCCGGGTCTCCTTCTGGCTCCCGGGGTCTTCTGGTGTTTTATGGCCAATGGGGTCTTTTCTGGGCAATTTCCCGAAAGTTGGTTTTTCTGCACAAAAACGAGACACCAAAGTAATTCTGCTGAAAATAGCGTTAGTCTGTGTTAGTTGCATTCAAAACACACAAGTTTAGAGGCAAACAATAGGAAAAGTGTTTGTAAAAGGAGATACGTTTTCGATGTATCAGAAAACAATAAGAAAAGTGTCGGAAAAGGAGATACATTTTCGACGTATCAACTCCCCCAAGCTTAGCTTATTGCTTGTCCTCAAGCAATTCACTGACAACTGAGTGCGATAAAAGACTTCTATGAAGAAATTTGTTTCATATGATGTAAATATACTCACTACATAATCAAGTGTTGAGGCAATTCATAATAAGATGTATGCAAAATAAAAGTCACCCAGCAGTTATGCAAACCATGAAGAGATGCCAACAAACTAATAATAGACAACATGAAGTATTTCAATCTACAAGATTAAAATGCTCATAATAGGGTATGATAAAGTGTACTCGCTTGCCCTTAATAGTAGAGCAAAACATAAATTCTAGGGCACCTCTGAAGTTCAAATGAAGACTAGAAATATAGATATCAAAGATACAAGCATCAAAGTTATACCACTATCAACCGTGTTTTGGGACAAGCACATTACACTAAGAATAACATCCATGCTCTCAAGAAGGTGCGTAAAGTGAGAAGGTGAAGACTAAACATAAAAGTAAAATAAAGGCCCTTTGCACAGGGAAGCAGGGATTAACTCATGTGCTAGAGCCTTTTATTTTATTAAACAGAGGTATTGAAAACATTTTTGAGAGAGGTGTATGCTTATGTCAACGAATGGTAAACATACAATACAGTACGTCAAAAGCCAACTAGACTTCACAAGAGCGGCTCCCATAAAAGGACGCATCTCGGTAGAAGGTCATCCCTCTTTCTCTTTTCTTTACACAATTATGCTTTGACTGATAAATCAGGGGGGAAGAGTGAAGAGAATTTGTTGTATTAATTTGGGGCTGGGCACCCCGCTGCCGGCTCTTCTATCATTGGATAAGTGGATGAAGCCACTAGTCCAGGGTGTGAAATCCAATCAACAAGTGAGATAAATATTATCTATTTACGTCCTCATGAGCTAAAACAGGGGCACAAAACAGGAATAATTTTTAGCAGGTTTTAAACGTAGCACACGAGAATTTTACTTGGAGTGGCAGTTAAATACGACATATATAGGTAGGTATAGTGGACACATTTGGCAAACTTTGTTTTTTGGGAGTTGGATGCACGAGTAGAGCTCATACTCAGTATAGGTGGAGTCTAGCAATAGACGGGGAGCGACAATCAAGAGAGCAACAACTGTCATAATCATGCTTGCGACAAAACAAAATTAACAGGGGCATAAAAATGATACAAATACTCTGAGGCAAAATAAATCATCGAGGCTTAAGCGATTTTTTGTTTTTAATCATAGCATGCGTGAGCATGTGCCAAGTTGATTCAAGTAAAACAATCAGAGGGGGATACCACAATGTCATACCCTTCTATGAATAAAACAATGCAAGCAAACATTCATACGACATGCTATCTTATATTAATAAGTTGGAACTAACACGTGAGAGCACGAACTACCAAGCATCAATTAAATAACATACACCTTATATCAACGGACTAAGCATGTTCACACAATGAGTATATGTACAAAATTAAAACGAACAGAGTTCATACCAGCCTCTCACCACAACTCGGATTGTCGTAAATCGTCATTACTTCTCTTCACTTATGGATTGAATGATATAGAATGATAATAAAGCTCCAATGGAGACACGGAAGTCCAGTGAAATATGCAATAAAATTTACAAAACCAAAGAAGAACAACAAATATTTTTGGGTTTTCGATTTAAAACAAGAACAGAAATAAGCAAGCATATAAAGCAAAATATTTTTGGATTTTGAATACTAAATCGAAACGAGAAAAGAAAGCAAACCAACAAAAAGAAACTAAAGAAGCAAATAAAGAGAAACAACAGAAATATATTTGGTCTTTTTGTGTTTTGGAAAACAAGAACAAAACAAATAAACAAAGGCAAACGAAAGAAGCGAAAGAAAACGAAAACAAACGAAAGAAACGAGAATATGGATATTCAAAGAACCGACTGAACATGATATATAAATGAGTATGATGTAGGTATACCTCCCCCCAAGCTTAGGCTTTTGGCCTAAGTGGAGATCAATCACCAAGGGGACCATGAGGTGGCGCCCCCGTAGTATGCTGAGGAGGAACCCTCCTCCTGATATGTGCTCGAGGGTGCGCCGGTGTACTGCGAGTTGTGATCCTATGGAGGCTCGTCTCGCCTCTCCTGCTGCCTGTGAAACTCCTGGGGCTCAGATGCTCGTCTACCTCCTCCTTAGAGAGTGACCATGGTGACCTGTCAATCTTAAACAAAACAGGCTGCGACAAAGTAACTTTTCGCTCCTCTCCATCTATATATAAAACTCTATATATTAAATGTTCAGCAGTAGAGTTAGCAGTAACAAAGTGATCGACTTCATGGCAGCAAGATTAAGCCTACATGGAGCAATTATTTCATCATTAGGGGCAATGGAAACATTTAAAGCAGTTGCTATACGTGTAGCAATAATTCCCCCAAAATTAGGCCCATTAGCAGCAAGGCGGCGTGCAACAAGTGAACCAAGACTATACTTCGTGCTACGGTTCAGCGCAACATCAATGAAAGCAAGGTGATAACTAGAAATGTTACTAGTGTTTCCCCTACCAAGGAAACTAGTAGCAAGATAGTAAGTAAAATATCTAAGGGCAGGAAGTTGGATGTTCCTTATCTTTCCACGCTGAGATGAACGACCATCATCATTGGTGATTTCTCGGTAGAGCCTCTGGAGGTCTGCTGGTTTATCCTCAATCTTGTTCGCTGTCCCAGAAGCGTTGATACCTATAATAGAAGAAAAATCTACCAAGGACAAAGAAACATGACTACTATATAACTTGAAGGAAACAGTGGGACTAAAATGTGTGTTCTGAAATTTAAGCTCTCAACAAAAGTTTTTGTGAGAGTGGCATACTGAGGGCTTTCCTCCTCCATAAAGATGTTAGACCAACTCTTTCAATAAGCATACAAAATTCATCTAATAAACCAGCACTTCGTAGAAATGTAATGCAAGGAAAGATAGATGGGTTAACGATACCATCACCTCCCGCATCATCAATAGTCGGTGCAATAACGTCTTCATCATATGATGGTCTCACTGAAGTGGATGAGCGTGAGGGCCTTGTCCTTCTAGGAGCATCACTCCTAAATATCTCTCCAAAATTATAATTATCCATCTCTGAAATTTTCAACAATCATCACAAAAATTAATTTCAAGCAACTATAAGGTGGAAACTACCATAGGGACTTATATGAGAGCTAAACATACATCAAAACTAAATTATTCCTACTCTAATCAAGCATGCAAACTCACATAAGTTGTTACCTACAGTACCAAAATACTCAAGAAATACTTCACCAAATAAAATTCTACTTGGATCATCAGAGAAGTCACATACCGGAGAGCAAACGCACCAGATTTTAGCACAAAAGATGGGCTGAGCAAAGATATCAAAATTTTTTGAGGAAGAACGGCAAGAACTCGGGTTCGAGGAAATGTGTTGAGGTTGGTGGGTGAGAGAGAAGACTTTGGAAGTGGAGAGAGTTAGTGGGGGGCCAGGGGCCCCACACCATGTGCTGGCGCCACCAGGGGCAGGCCGCTCCACCCCATGGTGTGCCTGACTGGTGGGTCCTCCTGGGCCATCCAGGTGGTTCTCTGCCTCATTTTTGACGTAAAAAAATATTATAATTTTCTGAATTTTTTCGAGAAATTTTATATTTTTAGGTATTTCCAAAATTTAAATAATTAATAAAGATCAGGAAAACGAAGGTGAAAAGGTGGAAAAAAAACCAAAACCAGCACTACATAGGTTCTATGTCACTCTAATGGAAAAATATCCAAAGAAAGCAAAGGTGGTAGTGGTGAAAACATGCATAACCTCAGTAATCAGGGTGAAAACATCAGGAAAACATGCATAAGGATGGGGAAAACATGATTGCACTAAAGTAGCAATGTGATAACAAAAGTAAACATGATGAAAACATAATGGAGAAGGTGAAAACATAGTGAAAACATTGTCCTCTTCATTCAAAATCATTTAGTGAACAAGGGTGATCAATTCTTGTTACCAGAACAATTTTCATATGAAGAAAAACTTTGCTAATCACTAAATAATTATGTTACCACAACCTTGATAGACATAGTCCCGATCATAATAATTTCATATTCTTTTGGTGGCATTGGAATGGGACAATAAAATTCTCCAATCTTGATGGTCTCAATATTTTCAATTGCGTTTAAACCATATCTTCTATCAATCTTCTTGGGAAAATAAACAGTATGCTCTTTATCATTAACATTAAAGTTACTTTTCCTTGATTGCAATCAATAACAGCCCCTGCAGTATTAAGAAAAGGTCTCACAAGAGTAATAGACATATTATCATCTTCAGGCATTTCCAACACAACAAACTCACTTAATATCAAACAATTAGTAGCAACTTGCACAGGAACATTCTCACATATACCAACATGAATAGCGGTGGACTTATCAGCCATTTGCAAAGATATATCAGTGTGTATCGATTTTTCAAGAGAGAGTCCCTTATAAAGAGAGAAAGGCATAACACTAACTCCAGCTCCCAAGTCATAAAAAGCAGTTCTAACATAATTATTTTTAATATAACAAGGGATAGTAGGAATACCAGGATCTCCAAGCTTCTTTGAAACCTTACCATTGAAAGAGTAATTAGCAAGCATAGTGGAAATTTCCTCATTAGGAATTTTCTTTTTGTTAGAGACAATATCTTTCATATATTTAGAATAATGAGGCAGTTTAATAGCATCAGTCAAAGGGATTTGCAAAAACAGAGGTTTCATCCATTCACAAAACTTGTTATAATGTTCTTCTTCCTTTGATTTGTGTTTATTATTAGGAAAAGGCATTGCTTTTTGTACCCAAGGCTCTCTTTCATTACCATGTTTATTAGCAATGAAATATTCCTTGGTATACTTTGCAGTTTTAGTTTGCTTTTCAGGTTCACCTACAGGTTCTTGTTTATTAGAAGCATCACTTTTATCATTACTACTTTCAGTTTCAGCATCATAAATAGATATACTATTGGGATCTATAGCAGGTTCAGGATATTCTACAACATGTTTATGTATCTTCTTCTTTTTCTTAGAAGGAGAACTATTGTTTTTAGTGTCGGGGGGTTACCCCCGAGTAGGGTAAAGGCAAGTGCTAAAGGCAAGATCAGAAGGGATGTTTGGCCGAGTAGCCGGCTACCCGGTACTCGCTACCCGGACGACTGCTACCCGGTCCTATACATGAATGGCCAGAAGGACAAATCAAGGAAGTCACGTTCCTCCGAATAGAAGAGTTGGCCCGAGTAGAAATGGCGGGATCCTACTCGGGCCAGAAGTCAAAGGAGCCGTTCTGACACAGAATCCCGCGTATCCCGGGTCCGTACTTTGGCACTGTTCACGGCACTGTTCATCCGAGGACGGCGTGCCTGACAGCGACAGTGTGGCAGCAGGGCGTCGCAGGATAGGGGGGACCTACTCTGTGTTCGTGGCAGTGATAACAGAATGGTTACTTGGTTTTGCCCAACGACTTTCCGCACCCGGACAAACTTAGAAGCCAAAGCTGTCAGCGGGAACTCGGAAGAAGGACGGTGTGCACACAATGTCGACATCTGTTTGTATTTGGCTGTATCCGGCTGGGCACCGAGTATATAAGCTGCCCTGCCCCCTCCTGCGCGAGGAATCACACACTGGGTTCACGTTCTTGACCTAGTTCTTCACCTAGAGAGAAGGGTGGCTACTCGGTAGCAAGAACAATTGTACTGTAGCTACTTGGTGAGACACCAATATACAGAGAGAAAGGCAGGAGTAGGGGTTTTACCTCCTCACAAGGGCCCTGAACCTGGGTAGATCGTGTTGTTTGCAGTGCTTGTTTCTTACTTCACGCGGCTACTCGTCGCGTGATCCCTCCCCGAACGCCTCCAGCGTCCATCGTCCCCACATCTTTAGCCATCCTATGGCATCTGCCGTGACACCACCACGACAGTTGGCGCCCACCGTGGGGCAACCAGCGGCGCTGGCTGGAGTTTCCGTTCGGACGGGATCGATTTCTGCTACCGGAGAGCGCGTGGTATGTGGCCTTGTCCACAGATTCGGATCCTTCGACTTCGTCATCGACAACACCGGCGATTTCGGCGGCAGGGCCATGCCGGAGGGCGGCTCGGTGCTCTCTTTCGGCACGCACCTCGTCTACGTCGCCACCGTCATCGACCGCGAGTACCCCGAGCTGGTGCATGTCGCGGAAGATCCACCTGTTGTCATCGCCGCGCGCGGGAGGCCGTTGGGCCACTCCGCGGACGTTGCAGAGGTGATGATGACCGGCCCTGCTGCTGACGGCGGGAAGGGCGCGGATGCTACCGCTGCGGCCGTCATCGAGGATCTCGCTGGCCCGAGTGCTGACGGGAAGACGCACAAGCCTTACGAGAAGGAGTGCAACCTTCCGCTCTCCACTACTCCGACAATCCCTGCGTCTGCTGCGCGGACGGGTATGCCGCCTCCCACTGATCTCGAGCTCCTGACCATGAAGGCGCAGCTCGACCGGCAGCGCCAGGAGCTGCTCGCTGAGCAGGCGGAGTTGGAGAAGATTAGGCTAGAGCTTAGCTTAGATCAGCTTGAGTACAACAAGGCTCACGGTTTCACACCGGTTGTTAGGAGAGCTAGCAAAGTAGGTGCTACGCGTCGCAACCTAGGCGCCGAGATGGCAACGGTTGTAGAGGCTCCCAGTCAGTCTGCCACCGCAAACACCTCCACTAGACCCAGATACAGCACACCCGCCAAAACACTTAGAGCTGCTGAGGCTGTAGCTGCCGAGTTGCCGCATCTAGCTGGCGACGCGCGCGTTAGGCAGCAGGAGAGGCTAAACGAGCTGGTGCTAGAGTCTGCTAGGCAGAATGAGGAGTTCCGGAAAGCCAACCCGGGTGCCGGAGCTTCTCAGGTGGTGCACTCGCACGTGGCCAGATCTAACAATCAGGCTTCATCACCGCATCCTAGTCGTGAGAGAAGCCGGAGTGGGCATTCCGGCAAGGGTAGGCAGATGCAGGTGTACGACCCGGCTGTCGCCGCGAAACAGCTCGCTGTGCCGCGACAGTCCGGTCAGAAACACAACGCTGCAGGAGCAGACTTTCAAGCCCATAAAGCTCAAAGCCAGGCCCGAGATGGAGAGCGCCCAGGCCCTTCTCAGCATCCAGTTGCTCAGCCTACTCGGCAGCGGCAGCAGCCGCGTGCAGTGGCGCCAGCCGCCAACCCGGTGGAGCAGCCTGCAGCTGTGCAGGTGGACAGATATGATGATGGCTACTCGGCCATGGGGTTGGCTGGCTATGACATTCTGGATCGTGTGGGCGAGCGCGTGTTGGCGCCTGGAGATGCAAGGCACCAGCTGGACCGGATCAGCTTGTCGGCGCGGCTCGAGAACACGGGACCTCTCGGCCCTAAGTGTTTCGGCCCGCGCATCATGAATGAGCCGTCCGTGAAGAACTTCCAGCTCGCAAGGGGCACCAAGAGCTACAATGGTAGCACCAAGCCGGAGGATTGGCTCAATGACTATGTCACCGCGGTTCATATCGCGAACGGCAACCGGAGATGGGCAGTGCGGTACGTTCCGCAGATGCTAGAGGGTCCAGCTCGCACTTGGCTCAACAACTTGCCCAAGAACAACATCAATTGCTGGCTGGACTTCTCGGAAGCCTTCATCAGCAACTTCACCAGCACTTACAAGAGGCCGAATAGGCCACAGCAGCTGTCCGCTTGCAGGCACCGGGAAGACGAGACGGACCGCGAGTACCTTACTCGGTGGAGCACGTTGCGGAACACCTGTGAGGGTGTGAATGAAGCCCAGGCCATCACTTGGTTTGCGCAGGGCTGCAGACATGGCAGTATGCTGTGGCAAAGGTTGCAGAGGGAGATGCCAAACACTCTGGCGGAGACCATCAAGATTGCGGATCAGTACGCACTTGGTGACCCCACTCAGCCCTTGATGGACTCCTCCGAGCCGAGAAGAAACTTCAACAGCAACAAGCGCAACGAGTTCCGCAACAAGCGCAGGGGTGACCGAATAGATACTCGGTACGACCCTGAGGAAGTGAATGCAGTGGCTGTCGGAGCTGGGGGCAGCCAAAGGCAAAAACCTGCTGGAGCCTACGGGCAGAACCAGAACCAGGGCCAAGGCAACAAGAAGCCATTCCGCGCTCCTCAGTCGGGTAGCGGCAACTCGGAGCAGGCAAGGAAGTTCGTCTTCGACGACATGAAGGATGGCCCATGCAGTTTCCATACTCAGCACCCCTCGAGGCCTGCTAACCACACTACCTGACAGTGCGAGTGGTGGGATCTGATCAGGAATGAAGGCTTGCCTCCTCCTCCTCCTCTGCCAGCTGCAAATGCCAATGTGCAGTCTGCTCGCGCACCCGTAGCTCGGCCTCCAGTGTTTCCGAGAAGAGAAAACGTGAACCAAGTGGCTTTAGGAGCCAACCGTCACTTCAACAATGAGGGCTACCGCAACAACAACAACAACCACAACCGCAACAACAACAGAGGCAACAACAACTACCAGGGCAACAACAACGGCACCAATGAGGGCGGAGGCCGCAACCAGTACCAAGAACACCACGAAAGCTACATGATCTTCACTTCTGAGCCAGTCGACAAGCGGTCACAGCACAGGCGAGCCATGGAGGTCAATGCTGTGATCCCAGCTGTTCCTCACTATATGCATTGGTGCAACCAAGAGATCACGTGGTCCCGAGTAGATCATCCCAAGGTGATGCCCAACCCGGGTAGCTACGCTTTGGTGCTGGATCCTACCTTCTTGGGTCCCGAGAAGAATGTGAGGTTCAGCAAGGTGCTGATCGACAACGGCAGCAGCATCAACATTGTGTACAGAGACACACTCGAGAAGCTTGGGCTGGCTGAGAACATGCTGCTACCTAGCAAGACCACTTTCCATGGCATAGTGTCGGGAGTCTCGTGCAACCCGATTGGCCGAGTGTGGATAGATGTGCTATTCGGCACCAGGGAGAACTGCCGCACAGAGAGCCTGCAGTTCGAGGTGGTTGATCATCAGAGCCCCTACCATGCCCTACTCGGCAGGCCTGCTCTGAGCAAATTCATGGCCTCTACCCACACTGCATATCTGAAGATGAAGATCCCTTGTCCCAATGGCGTGATTACCATCTCTGGTGATTACAAGAAGTCCATGGAGTGTGCCTCTGCTGGTTCTCAGTTGGCGGAGTCCATGGTGATCGCTGCCGAGAAGAAAAAGATGTATGAGGTGGTGGCTATGGCGCAATCCGCACAAGCTGGTGCGCAGGGCGTGCCGAGTACCCAGCACGGGACCGCGTTCCAGGCGTCTCAAGAGACAAAGAAGGTCCAGGTCGACCCTGAGTTCCCCGACCGCGTAGCCATCATCGGCTCCGGGTTGGCGGAGAAATAGGAAAGCGAGCTCATCCACTTCCTCCGTGAGAATCGGGACGTGTTCGCCTGGTCCAATGAAGATTTACCAGGAGTCCCGAGGGAGTTGGTTGAGCACTCGTTACATGTGCGTCCTGACGCCAAACCAGTGAAGCAGGCTATGCACCGTTTCGGAGATGAGAGAAGGAAGGCCATTGGTGACCAGATCACCAAGTTGCTGATAAGCAATTTCATCATAGAGGTGCTGCATCCGGATTGGCTAGCCAACCCGGTCATGGTCGAGAAGAAGAAGGAGGATCCCAAGGCTGCTACCGCATGGCGCATGTGTGTCGACTATACCGACTTGAACAAAGCATGCCCCAAGGATCCTTTTCCGCTACCTCGCATCGATCAGGTGATCGACTCCACTGCTGGTTGTGAACTGCTGTCTTTCATAGATGCCTACTCTAGTTTTCACCAGATAGCTCTCAATCCTGTTGATCAAATAAAGACTGCCTTCATTACCCCGTACGGGGCTTATTACTATCGTGTCATGTGTTTCGGGTTGCGGAATGCGGGTGCTACTTATCAGCGTTGCATGCAGAAATGCTTGCACAACCAGTTCGGCAAGAATGTGCAGGTGTACGTAGATGACATTGTCATCAAAACAAATAAAACACAAACTCTGCTTGCCGATCTTGAGGAAACCTTCGCTAACTTGCGCAAGTATAAAATGAAGCTGAACCCGAGTAAATGCACCTTTGGCGTCCCGGCTGGCAAGCTACTCGGATTCCTGGTGTCTAGTCGGGGCATTGAAGCCAATCCTTCAAAGATAAAAGCTATTGAGAGCATGTCTTTGCCGAGATCCCTGAAGGATGTGCAAAAATTCACTGGTTGCTTGGCATCTTTGAGCCGTTTCCTGGGCCGAATGGGCGAGAAGGCCCTGTCTCTGTACCAGCTGATGAAGAAAAGTGACAAGTTTGTCTGGACTCCGCAAGCGGATGTGGCATTCAATGAGCTGAAGGCAATGCTGGGTAGCGCTCCCATCTTGGCTAGTCCGCTACCCAAGGAGCCAATGCTGCTCTACATTGCCGCTACCAACCGAGTGGTCAGCGTGGTGATTGTGGTATGTAACACCTGGGGTGTTACATGTTTGTATCATATGCATCATATGCATCACATTGCATTGCACCATGTTTGCATCACAACTGAAAATTTCAAAAACAATTTAAACTTTAACCCTTGCCCACAAATTTCCAATTTCAAACTTGCAAACTATACCCCTCATTTGTTCTTCAATAGTTTGAAAATTGTTTAATTCAATTGCTTGTTAATAATTTTTCCCCCTCTTGTTAAAACCCTAATGGCTAACTCAAAAGTTTAAACCAAATCATTCATTCACTTGTTGGGTTTAATCAAACAACTATTTTCAAGCAATTCATTAAATCACCTTCATTTTCAAACCAAAATGCCTCAAACATAACCCCTTTGAATTCAAAAAAAAAACTTTAACAAGCCAATCAACTGATTTTTATAAACTTAACCTTAGGGTCCACCCTATGGAAATAATTGTTTTCATAATGTTTAATGAGTATTCAAATTCCTTCAAACTTGGTTTAAATCCTAAACAGCAATAATTTTGAAAAACTTTTAGAAAACAAAAGTTGGTTTCTAGTTGCTATTTAAAACACTAAACTAACCATAATTTTTATCATTTTTTTACTAACCAAAAAGCTTTCTTTTCTTCCATTTGGTTTCAGCAAAAAAAATAAAACAGAAGAATAAATAAAAGAAAAAGCTAGCAGCAACTAACCTATCTAACCCTAAGCCCAGCCCACCTTTTCCCTAGCCCATCTATTCTTTCTGGCCCACCCCTTTTCCCTGTCGTCTTCCCCAGCAGACGTCATCTTCAGTACGACCATCTTCAGAACCGTATGATCGATCCCCACCCCCTGGATGGCTCGCCGTACAGCCGTGGCCACCCTATAAACTACCCCTCACGAGCCCCTGCAACCCTAGTCTCCTTCCCATCGCCGCCACCTCCCCTCCCCTCTCTGCTGGTTCTTGTTCCTCTGAACCAACTGAACCCCAACCAAGACCACCACTGCTCCCCCTCACCGCCGGTCGCCATGATCATCTCGAGGGGCTACCGATCCCGGGAATGGAATCGGCACCCTCCCAGCTCCAAGTTCGGTGAAGGTTCCATCGCCGGATACTGCCCGAGCCGCCGCCGCCGTGAAGCTTCTTTCCGGCCGGCCACCTCCCCTGCACCGCCCCGTCCGCCTCCTCCTTGCTGCGTCGAGTCCCAAGGTGAGGCCGCCCCCCATCGACTTCCTCCCCTCTCCCTACTCCTTGGCCGCACGCCACCCACTGCCTCCCGCCGCCCGCACGGCGCCCCCCCTCCAGTGAGCAGCCACCACCTGCGGCCATGTTCGGCACAGATGCGTACCTGTTCGATGTTCAGTTTTGTGATTCAGTTAACATCCCGAGCCAACAGTACTTACCCCCCCCCCCCCGACCCCCTCTACTGTCACAAAGAGAACACCAGCCCACTGGTTCTGATCCCAGCGCTCACAGCAGGAGGTGCAGGGTTCGATCCCCCTGCACCCCAAAAACCCAAATCTTTTTATTTTCCAATTGATTGGTACAGAAACTTCCTGATAATCACGATTAGGTCCTTGTAATCTTTTCTAGCCCCTGGAAAATATTTTCTAAGTCCCTAGTTACTAAAAAAATGGCAGATTTGCATCAAATGTTCTAAATTGCATAAGTAATTCATCCCAACTCCAAATCCAACATTTTTGATATGTTTTCAATACCAAATTGAATGTTCTATCCAAATATAAAGTTTGTTTACTGTTTTGAATATTTAAAATTGGTGAAACATTTGAAAACTTGTCAAATTCACTTAAATTTGCAAAATTCATAACTTGTTCATAAAAATTCCAAATTCCACAAACTAAATATGTTTTCCAATCAATTTTTCATCTAATTTCCAAATATAAATTTTGTTTGCTGTTTTGAATAATTTAAATTGCTGAAAACAACTGTTTCTTGTTTATTGCATTTAAAATTGCCAAAATTCATAACTAATTCATTTTAATTCCAAATCCAACAAATAAAATATGTTTTTCAACCAGAAAAATGCAAGGAATATTAATATGCCATCCATGTTCATGTTTGCACCTTGAATGTTGCATTTTTAGTAGTGTTATGTATGTTCACCTAATACATAAATATGGAATGTGTTGGGGTATTTAATTCAATTGTTGCCCTATTCCATTTAATCTTGTCTCACTCACCTATCTAATGTTTTCCATGCTAAACAACATTTAACTTGATGGTTAGCTAAACAACTTGAACCAATTCCTATTTCTCCGGACTCCGGTTCCGATTAAATTGCTTAAGTTGTTTCCCCTGTTGCATCTTGCCGTGTCATGCATATAAAATAGGAATCATGCTGGATCTTTTGCCGTAGTAGTAATTGTTGCATCCGGTGTTTGTTCGAGGTTCATTGCTTCTTCCCGGATAGGACGTTGAGATGATGTGAGCAACGACAAGTTCTGCTACCTTGCGGGGTCTCATGCAAGTATACTCACTTGCTGCCATATGGCTGCCTTTCATCACTTGTTACCGATTCTTGCCGTTGTTCTTTTCTGCTAGCCTTAGTAGTAGTTGTTTCTGTTACGAACCTATCACATGAATCCCTTAACCCTTATATTGCCTCACCTCCACTCCTACAACCTCATTGTTTGAGCCAGTGTCTTACTAGCATGCTTAGGTTGTTTGCTCGAGTCTGTTACCCGTTACTTTCTGTTGTTACTACTATTATGTTTTGGGGGCTCGATGTTAATCAATCAACCTGTTAGTAATAATATGCTGATAAGGCACCGGCAGGAGGCCCTAAGTGGTTTTGAGGCCTGCTAGTGTCGACCCTAATAGGAAAAGGGTCTTGTCTACTGATCCATGATGAGCGTGCTCACCGCATCCGGGTGGTAGTATGGGACCCCCCTCGACTTAGACCTGATCTGCAGCTTGTCCGAAGAGCCACACTTAGTTCGGGTGTTCCATTTGCTCCTTTGCATAATGGGTTGATCACCCATGGTTACTGATGATGATGATGATGCATATAGGGCGAGGCCTGTAGTGCCGGGGTGTTGTGTCCTGCGGGAGTTTTGCACACCTGCGCTGAGTATTCGGCTGCGTGGCTGGGACCTTATAGCTCCGTGGCTCTGAGGATGGGTTGTAGAAATGGTTTGGGTCGTGTCAAGCCAACCTGAGTTTTAGTTGGTGGCTTGAGTGTGTACGGGTACTGGAGCACACCCCTGCAGGGATAAATCTTCTCGAGAAGCCGTGTTTTCCGCGGTTATGGATTACTTGGTGAAAGTACTGGCTAACAAGTACTCAGACAACTTACACCTAATGATAATAACTTGACTAGTAATAGTCTTATTGACACAACAACCTGATCCATTATTCATTAATCCAACTGTGTGAGTTGTCCTCGGATTGCTTCTATGGATAAGGGGCGAGATCCAGGATGGGTTTGTTTGGAGTTACTTTCAGTTGGTTACTATCCTCGATCTTATCTTCTTTCTGTTAGCCGGAAGTTGTAGTATCTCTCTGTAGTTGGTTAGTGCAGCCCGCTGTCGCTTATTTGCAATAATCCCTTCCTTTCCGTTGATCCCAAAGTATTTGTATCTTGTGATGACTGGCTACGCCGGTATCTTGTGAGTATGGGTTTATCCACTTGCCAGTACTTAACCGTACTGACCCACGAATCTTTTTTCGTGGCTGCAAATTCCAACTTGCAGTCAACAGGTTTTAAGTCTGACGACGTTAGCTTGGGAATCACTCCGGCTTGGCCTGGGCAGGGATTGGACGCTCTCGGTTATCTTCAGGACTCTTAGTCCAATTTGTATCTTGTCCGTAGTCGGACGCTATGTTGTTTCTTCCGCTGTTATTTGGATCTTTGTATTGTATCAGTTGTATCCTTGACTCGTTTGAGTCCTCTTGTATATATCTTTTCTGTTGTTGTTGTGGAATATTCGTGAACTGTTGTAATGTTATCACAAGTGGCAACCTGGAATCGGTTATTATGCGGATTTGGCGGGAATGCTGAAATCTGCATAGTGCCCGATCCCGGGGCGTCACATGGTGGAACGAGAAGAAGAAGGCAAAAGTGTGCAACGCCCAGTATACTACCTCAGTGAAGTGCTATCCAGCTCCAAGCAGAACTACCCGCATTACCAGAAGATGACCTACGGCGTGTACCTGGGCGCCAAGAAACTGAAGCATTATTTCCAAGAGCACCCCATCACTGTTGTGAGCTCTGCTCCCATCTCGGATATCATGGGCAAAAAGGAGGCGAGTGGCAGAGTAGCCAAGTGGGCAATTGAGTTGGCCGCGTACGCTCCCGCGTATGCGAGAAGGGAAGCCATCAAGTCTCTAATCCTGGCAGAATTTCTGGTGGACTGGGCTGAGGTGCAATACGAACCTCCTGCTCCAGTTTCCAATTACTGGAAGATGCACTTTGATGGCTCGAAGGTGAAGGAAGGCCTTGGTGCTGGCATAGTGCTTACGTCACCCAAACGAGATCAGCTCAAGTACGTGTTGCAGATTCATTTCAAGGCGTCCAACAATGTTGCAGAGTATGAGGCCGTAGTGCACGGCTTGCGAGTAGCCAAGGAGGTTGGCGTGCAGCGCATCATATGCTATGGTGATTCAGATCTGGTGGTGCAGCAAGTCTCTGGCACTTGGGATGCTCTGGATGCTAACATGGCATCATACCGCTTCCTGGTACAGTCTATGACTGGATTCTTCGAAGGCTGCGAGTTCCAGCATATTCACCGAGCAGAGAATGAAGCAGCAGACGAGCTGTCCGAGTTGGGATCTTCTCGGCAGTCCATCCCGGCGGGGATTGCTTTGGAGCACTTGAGGAAGCCATCCATCAAGCCATCTCCCAACTCGGAATCCATATTTGTTCCTTCTCTGCCAAGTGAAGAATCCGTTACAATGGAGATTGACTGGGAGAATGCAACAGAGAACCCGGGGACTGCCACTCCCAACCCGGGGACTGCCATTCCTTACTCGGGGACTGCCACTCCATACTCGGGGACTGCTGTCCTCAACCCGGGGACTGTCGCATTCATTGAGGAGGTTCTTGCCAATCGTTCAGGGCTCCAGAGAAGCGCTCCCAACCCTAAAGAGCAGCCAGAGGTGCCTGTCCCGATGGAAGTGGACGAACCAGTGTTTTCTACACGGGAGACGCCGAGTTAGGCCATGCCCATATTATCCTTTCTAAAGGACGGCACTCTGCCAGAAGATGAGGTGATCGCAAGGCAGATTCAGAGAAGATCCAAGGGCTACACCATATTCAGAGATGTGCTGCACAAGAGAAGTGCCACTGGCGTGTTGCAACGCTGTGTGGACCCAGAAGAAGGAGGAGAAATTCTGTTGGAAATACACCAAGGAGAATGCGGGCACCACGCCTCTTCTCGGGCATTGGTCAAGAAAGCTTTTCGGCATGGCTTCTACTGGCTCACAGCTCTGCAGCAAGCTGAGGACATCATCAGGAAGTGCAACGGCTGCCAGATGTTCGCGAGTAAGATCCACATGTCGGCTTCCGAGTTGAAAACCATTCCCATCACTTGGCCGTTTGCTGTATGGTGTTTGGACATGGTTGGCCCCTTCAAGCCGGCTAGAGGCAACATGACGCACATCTTAGTCATGGTGGACAAGTTCACCAAATGGATTGAAGTGAAGCCTATTCGGAAGTGCGATGGAGCTACAGCTGTGAAATTCTTAAAGGATGTGATCCTGAGATACGGCTACCCGCACAGCATCATCACGGATAACGGTACAAATTTTGCTGAGGGGGCAGTGGTGCGGTTCTGCACAGATAAGCACATCCGACTAGATGTTGCATCTGTTGCGCATCCCGCCTCCAATGGGCAAGTGGAAAGAGCAAACGGCTTGGTGCTAGCTGGCATAAAGCCAAGACTGATTGAGCCACTGCTGAAAACACCTGGGTGTTGGTTAGACGAGTTGCCAGCGGTGTTGTGGAGTCTAAGCACTACCCCTAACCGGTCAACCGGCTACACGCCATTCTTCTTGGTATACGGGGCTGAGGCCGTGTTGCCAATAGACCTAGAGCATGACTCCCCCCGAGTAACCCTCTACACTGAGGTGGAGGCGAGAGAAGCTCGAGAAGATGACGTTGACCTGCTCGAAGAAGCAAGAGAGCTTACTCTGTCACGTTCAGCTATCTACCAGCAAAACCTGCGGCGCTATCATAGCCGAAAGGTGAACCCAAGGGTTTTCCGAGAAGGAGACATGGTCATTAGGCTTGTGCAACGCACAACCGGGATGCACAAGTTGTCTCCTCCATGGGAAGGGCCCTTAATTGTGAGCAAAGCGCTGCACAATGATGCCTATTATCTCGTGGACGTGCGTCCATCACAGGAGAACAGGGCAGATAAAGCTGGAGAGGAGTCTAAGCGCCCCTGGAATGTAGCCCTACTTCATCGCTTTCATTCGTGAGCAAAGATGTGTATGTACTCTCTTATCCGAGTTAAAATTCTACTCTGCAATCTAAAATTAAGCTCGGCGACTGCCCTCATCCAAACTTACTCTGTGTGTTTCTACCCGGTTTCCCTTTTGTCCACTCGGTTGCTCTGCTTAAATTTCACGAGTACATCTAGTATTGTGTTTAAACCTACATGCCAACTCTTCGACTCTGCTGATGTCTGAAACCCGGCTTCATGGCAAGCAAGAGAACAAGCAAAAGGTCAATGAGCACAAGAAAAATTACTAAGGAAAGAAAGAGTGCAGGAACCGAGTAGGATGTCCTTTACTGTTGTTTCTTGTTAACTTCTTTTCGGCTAAGTGGTGGGCTGCGTTACTATGAGTGTTTCTAAGTGGCTAAGTATTTGCAACTCCGACTTTGAATTCTTGTGACTCGAATACCAAAAAAGCAACAAGTTGCAGCTAAGAGCTGAGATGAAAAGGAAGAGCGAATAAGAAATGCAACTCGGGGACTTGCATGATAACGCAACCCGGCATCGAGCCAAGGCTGCTCAAATTGACTAAGTTAAATATCAAACGTGAATAAAACTGAGTAGCAAAGGGAAAGCATAATTGTTTCAATACATCTGCACCCGGCATCCCGGGGATCTGATAAAAGTTTTAAGGATAAAGTTGCAGGAAATAATCAGGTAGAGGCAGCAGTGTTCTCGGCGTTGGCCTTGGCAGCTTCAGCATCAGCGTTAGCCTTGGCAGCATCAGCTTCCGAGCTGGCGATGTCGGTCTTCGCAGCTTCAGCTTCCGGATTGGTGACAGCCTGGTCAGAGGTGGCCGTGGCCACCGAGATGAGGTCCGTCGCCGAGGTGGAGGCCGCTGTCTGAGCGCGGAGTCGTGCCGTGTCATCAAGAGACGCACCTGATGAAGTGCCGAACTCGAGGGCCGCGGTGTCGATGGTCATCTCCACGCTCTCGGCCTCCTCTTCGCTGTCCGCCACGACCGCGGCCTTCCCCTTCCCAGTCTTGTTGCTCTCACTGTTGAAGCAGCTCAGGCCTTCGGACTCGGTAGCATCCTCGTCTTCATCCTCGTCGTCATCCTCGCCCTCCATGTCCGTGTCGGGCTCAGTGACGCCTTCGATGAAGCGCGCGGTGTCCGCGTACTGGGCGATCTCGTACACAACTACCTGGCGGCGAGCCACGCACGTGGAATTCTTCTCCCACTTGGAGTCCTCGCGCATCTCGCGGATGACGTCCAAGTTCAGGTTCTCGTACCAGCTGCATATGAACAGCAGCAGCATGTCAGCGCCGGCCCGAGCTCCAGACGCCCGCCATTTCTTCAGCTCGGCCTTCACGCCGTTCATCTTCTCGGCAAGTCCGCGGATAGTTGCTGGCGTGGAGTCCCGAGGCCAGAACAGGTCATGGAGCTTGAAGGCGGTACGCACCAGATCGGTGCCCACACCCCTTAGACGCTGGAGCTGCCCTTGCATGTCTGTGAGGCTGTCTTCGATCGAGGCTTTAGTGTCATTGGGCTGGCCCTTCTCGATGCGAGACGCTTGGGCCTTTTCCAGAGCAGGTTTGCAGGCTGAGCAGAGGTCCGGGAAGATTTCTGAAAGAGCTATCAAAAAGATTAGAAACAGAGACAGAGAAGAGAAGCGAATCAGGCAGCAAAGAAGCAAAAGGAGATACCGAAATGCAGAAGAGCGAGTACTTACTGTTAAGCTCGCAGAGTAGCGACTGCAGCCTCTTCTCCCAAGACTCTTCGTCAGCAACATGCCTTTCTTCCACCCTCCGGAACTGGGCCAGCTGGAGCATGAGATCATAGTTGCTCTCCCTCAGCGTGTCGCACTCCAGCTCGAGAGCCCGCTTCTCGGCCTTGGCAGTTGCTTCAAACTTTTTCTTCTCGGCCACTATTTTGTTCTTCTCGGCAGCTAGATCAACGGCTTTTTGGAGAGCGGTTCGCAGTTGGAGTTGGAGAGGTTCCAACTCGGTGGTGTATTCCTTCTTTAGCTCCACAGCCTGGCTAGCCAACTGCTGCTGCACCTCGGCGGGTTTGAGGCAGTCGAGATGCTCCTCGACAAACTTCTTATGGTCTTCTGTGAAGAGCAAAACACGATCAGCAGAGTAGCAAGGATGGGAGGAAGGAAAACAAGCCGAGGAAAACACCAACTCACCTTCCAGCCTTTTGATCGTCGTTTGACCATTCTCAATAAAAGCGCGGCAGTTCGCATGCTCCTCTGCCATGGTCTTAAACTTGCCTGCAGAAAGGAATCGATTACAGCAGAAAGCAGAAGCGGGCGTAAACACAAAACGCAGGAACCGCGTAGCTAAAAGCTTACTTTCGATCTCGGAGATCTGGAGGGTGTGATCCATGACCCCCTTCTCCGTCGCCTCATCAGTCTTGCGCTCCATTTCGAGGGCCTCAAGGCGCCTTCTAGCGATGCTGTGGTTCCAGAGCAATCGCCAGAACAAGTTTGTTCTCTTCAAAAGGCTATTCTGAGAAACAGAGAGAAAATGAATCAAACATAGATCGTGAAGATTCAACCCGAGAAGACGGCAACTCGGTTGAGTATCCGTCTACTCGGCCAGAATCTCGGGGACTGGGTAATGGATAAGAAGAAGGAGAAGAGTAGAAGAGAAGAAAAGTGCAACTCGAATTGGGTGAGCGAAAACTTACTGCAAAAGCTTGTTCGATGTCTTCTGCGGCCTTGCGGTGGACGAACAGCTTGGCGGCGAGCGTGCTGGTCTTGGACGAGATGGTCATGGGGTTGTAACCCATGTCCGCCTTGTTCTAGTCAATGCACATGTGATCCAAATCGCCCAAAGCCAAGCCGTGCCAATTTTTGTTGCCAAGGACCTCGCTGTCCCATTCAGCATCAATAAAGCCCACCCGGTCGATCACCTGCTCAAGGCCCGTGGACGTTACCTCGGCTTCCTGGACCTCGCGCGAGAAGATCGAGAGGGACCTGTCCTTGTTCCTGGCTGGAGCCTTGGAGTCCATTGCCGCGGCCTGTTTGCCTCTCCTGATAGCAAGTTTCTTCTCGGCGGGGGTTAGCGGAATGCTGTGCTGCTGGCTCATTTTCACCATGTAAGGTGGGAAGCTAGGTGGATGAGGCACGCTGGATCCTGCGGCGGCGTCAGTAGCCGCGTCGGAGCCGCCGATGGTGAGCTGCCCGGCCTTGGCAGCAGGCTTCGCAGTTGGTTTGGGCGGCGGCATCGCGGTAGCATCCTGCGCACCGCCACGCGAGGGATTCCTGCGGACGGCGGCATCTGGCTGGCCGACTTGCTTCTTGGCGGTCTTCTTCTCGGCGGCCTTTTTCTCGGCAGTTTCCTTCTTGATATTAGCATCGGAAGCAGTCTTCTTGGCAACTTGCTTGGCCGGAGGGCTGGTCGCGGTCTTGGTCTTCTTCACCGGCGGGGAGTTTGGTGCGGTGGAGGAGGTGCCCTGCTGGGTAGGCGGCGCCAAGGGCGTGCTACCCGGCGCAGCGTTCGGCTGTGCGCGGCTCGGAGGGTCCTGCTCCATCTCATCAACGGTCTCAACCCGCTGCTCGGCAGAGGGGTCTTGCTGTGTGGCGTCTTGTCCTTCTTCCAGCGGCTGGACCGCGGGGTCGTCTTGTTCAGCAGCCCTTGTTGCCGGCTGCTCTTGGTCTTCTTCCTGCCGCTCAAGGGCGGTGTCGTCATGCTGCTCGGGGTTTTGTTCTAAGTTCTCCTCGGTCGTGGTGGCTGGAGGAGAAAGAGGCCTCTCATTGCGAGCAGCATCCTGCGCTTCTTGTTCTTCGCGGGCCTGCTGCCCCTGCTCGGCATCATGGGCATCAGTGTCCATGTACAGGGCGTCGTCCGAGTCTTCTCCTTTCACGGGAGAGGACGCACGCGCTCTGCCCCGTGCTGCGAGTTCATCCTCATCAGAGAGCTCGATGAGGTTGTCAACGTCGATGGCGGTCTTTTTCTTGGGTTTTGGTGGATGCAACAACAGCGTCAGCATCCAAGGGGGCGCTGAAGAAAGAAGAATGTTCAGAAAAGAGAGAAGGGCAGAGGAAATCGAGAAGCAACAGCGGAGTAAAAGAATTGGGAAATAGCACCAACAGAGATGGGCAGCCTAGGAGAAAATTGCTTACCCTTTACGGGAAGGGGGCAACCGTCGCCCTTTCACCACGGCTCCTTTGGTCTTCTTCACGGCCGTCTTCGTCTTCTTGGCGGGGGGCTCCTGAGCACCGCTACCCGTCCTTTTGCGGGTAACGGGAGCGGCAACTGCGAGCAGATCGACTTCAAAGGCGTCCTCGCCCTCGTCCTCGTCTTCGCCCTCCTCTTCAGCGTCGGCATCTTCTGTAGAATTCAGAAAGAGAAACCAGTTGAGAAACAGGAAGAGATTGGGTTGCGCTACTCGCAACCATAAAGGTGAACACAATCACCTTCATCGTCGTCCTTGGACCAGTCGCGGAAACGACGCGTCAACATGGTGCTTATCCTTCTGGGCAGCATGAGGGATGTTGAGCTTGTCCACGGTGTCGTAGGAGACCTCATCGTCCTCCTCTCGATCCTCTTCCCAGTTGTTCTCGAAGCGTTCCATGCTTTCCGCGAGCTGGCGATCAAGGACCTGGAACATAGACAAGCACCACGAATCAGTCGAGCAGCATAACGACATCTTACTCAGCGAGGCATGCAAACATAAAGCATATGAAGTCTACCGCTAAATATGCTACTCGACAGGGCGTGCAAACACAAAGCACATTAAGCCTAGAGGATACTGCTAAGTGTGCTACTCGGCAGGGCGTGTAAACACATAGCACATTAAGCCTAAGCAACTCTGCTAAGTGCCCTACTCGGCGCGGAATACAGATACTAGGCACAGCAAGTTAAGAAGGCTATCTACTCGGAATCTGTATACAGGAAACAGGATGAGAAGTACTAACCCGCTTGATTGGTTTTGTGCGGCTGAACGGCACGAAGCCGTACTGCCAGTTGTCCCTGAGGCCAGTGCTCATGATGGAGCGCGCCCAAGTGGCAACGTCCGCGTTGCTGAGCTCGAACGTTGTTGTCCGAGTGCAGTCGCGGGGGGCCTCCCATGTAGCACATGAGATGGGCGCGGCGCTGGAGCGGCAGCACTCGCCTGTAGATCCAGCAGGCGATCGGGTCGTCGCTCTTGAGCCCTCTCGAGATCAGCTTGGCGAGGCGCTCGTCCATCTGCTTCAGGTCGTTGTCGAGGGACGGCTTGGTCCGCCAGTTCTGCCCGGTGGGAGCTGTGTTGGTCCAGCCGGGTAGATTAATCCGGTCCTCCACTTTGGCTCCCTTCTCGACGGGGATATTCTTCACGTAGAGGAAGGTCCTCTGCCACTTGCGGACAGAGTCCAACCCCTTGATGCGCGGGTGATTGGTTCCCCCGCGCTGCACCATCATGGCGCTGCCAGTCTCCGTCATCCCGCGGCTGGCGTCCGCGCCATCTCGCCTGGACTTGCTCTCCTTCCGGAAGAAAAAGTACCGGGACCAGGTCGTCGGGGTAGGCCGTACGCCCAGGAATGCCTCGCATACCACGACGTGGTATGAGAGCATGACGACGGCGTTCGGCGGGAGGTGGTGTGGTTGGAGGCCATAGTGGTCGAGGAACGACCGGAAGAAATTCGAGACCGGGAGCCCGAATCCTCGCGCGAAGTGCGCGAGGAAGACGACGTGCTCGCCCTCCTGCGGAGTGGGGACGAGCTCGCCGTCAGGTTGCCGGCAGCGAACGCCGGGAGGAACTCGCCGGGTGTTCACGAGCCACTGGCAGTCCTCGGCAGTGACCTCAGATCCGGCCCAGCCGGCGCGAGCGTCGTCGTCACGAGCCATCGCGGTGGAGGAAAGATTGGCTGAAAGATTGAAGGAATTTGGGTGGAGAAGCTCGTAGCGGCGTGGTGAGATGCGTGGCGGCGAGATGCTCTGCGGCGGCGGAGAAACGAGGAGACGAGGGGAAAGTGGGAGCGGAAGAAGAAGAAGGAGTTACCGAGGGGGTATTTATACCGCTCCTCGAGTTTCCTTTACGAGTTGAGGTAGTGGGATCGATCGTGGCAGAAACCGTGCGGCGTGGGATCTGTGGGCCCGTTAGAAACGCACACAGCGCGGAACGCGCGCGGAACGGCCGCATTAGATCCCATGACGAGATCGTGGGCAATCACTGCCCTTGATGGGACGTAACGGGCTAGTGGGCCCACTCCGTGAAAACTGGGCGCGTGGCCTGTCAGTTCCTGGGCACCGAGGCGTCGGGGTCGTGTCCGCGTGACACGTGCCCAGTTGCAGTGCGAAAAGCCGGATTGTGCTCTGCCACGCAGAGATTTCGATTCAAGATTTCACCAAGTCCTTTTACTCGTCTACAGAGAAGAGAAGTGGCTCTATTCGGAAGAAGCTTAAGACAAAATCAAGGGCTACTCGGAGGTTTTACTCGGTATCCCAAGGTTCAAGGGCAAGACTGTCAAGGTTGTTTTTAAGTTGGCAGGGCCCAGTGAACGAGTTCGCAGCACTCTACCAGCTTTGGGGACTGCTGTCGGGGGGTTACCCCCGAGTAGGGTAAAGGCAAGTGCTAAAGGCAAGATCAGAAGGGATGTTTGGCCGAGTAGCCGGCTACCCGGTACTCGCTACCCGGACGACTGCTACCCGGTCCTATACATGAATGGCCAGAAGGACAAATCAAGGAAGTCACGTTCCTCCGAATAGAAGAGTTGGCCCGAGTAGAAATGGCGGGATCTTACTCGGGCCAGAAGTCAAAGGAGCCGTTCTGACACAGAATCCCGCGTATCCCGGGTCCGTACTTTGGCACTGTTCACGGCACTGTTCATCTGAGGACGGCGTGCCTGACAGCGACAGTGTGGCAGCAGGGCGTCGCAGGATAGGGGGGACCTACTCTGTGTTCGTGGCAGTGATAACAGAATGGTTACTTGGTTTTGCCCAACTACTTTCCGCACCCGGACAAACTTAGAAGCCAAAGCTGTCAGCGGGAACTCGGAAGAAGGACGGTGTGCACACAATGTCGACATCTGTTTGTATTTGGCTGTATCCGGCTGGGCACCGAGTATATAAGGTGCCATGCCCCCTCCTGCGCGAGGAATCACACACTGGGTTCACGTTCTTGACCTAGTTCTTCACCTAGAGAGAAGGGTGGCTACTCGGTAGCAAGAACAATTGTACTGTGGCTACTCGGTGAGACACCAATATACAGAGAGAAAGGCAGGAGTAGGGGTTTTACCTCCTCACGAGGGCCCTGAACCTGGGTAGATCGTGTTGTTTGCAGTGCTTGTTTCTTACTTCACGCGGCTACTCGTCGCGTGATCCCTCCCCGAACGCCTCCAGCGTCCATCGTCCCCACATCTTTAGCCATCCTATGGCATCTGCCGTGACACCACCACGACATTTAGGTTGCTAAGAATCTTGTTCAATTCTTTTAGGATGTCCTTCAAGATACAAGGGGTCCTGAGTAGAAACACCACTTTTAGTAATTATTTCACAAACATGTTTATCTCTAGAAGCATTAGCTAGCATGTCTCTTTGCACTTTAGTAAGTTGATCAATTTGAGTTTGAACCATTTGACAATGTTTAACAAGCATTTTAACATCATTAGAGGTTCTCTCAATAATACCATGCAAATTATCAATAGCCCTAGAGTTTTCCATAAGGTGATTTTGCACTCTCCTATTAAAGTTGTCTTTCTTAACAAGATAATTATCAAATACATCTAAGCATTGATCAGGTGGTTTAGAGTAAGGAATATCTCTATTATCAAAATATTGGAGAGAGTGTACCTCAACAGTTGATGGATGAGGAATAGGCTTACAAAATTCTTCTATAGGAGGTAAATTCTTCAAATCTTCAGATTTAATACCCCTCTCTTTAAGAGATTTCTTGGCTTCCTTCATCACTTCATCATTTAATTAAATCATCCCTCTTTTCTTGGGTGTTGGTATTGGTGTTGGTTCTGGTGTAGGTGTAGGATCAGGTATATTCCAATCATCATTATTTTTGGCTATTTCAGCCATTAATTCCTCAGCTTCTTCTGGAGTTCTTTTCCTAAAAACACAACCAGCACAATTATCCAGGTATGTCCTAGATTCAACAGTTAGTCCATTATAAAATATATCTAGGAGCTCATTTTTAGGTAATGGATATCCATGGCTAGCTCTTATCAAAGAACAAAACCTTGTCCAAGATTCAGGCAATTTTTCTCCTTCAATTTGCTCAAAGTTAAAGATGTCGTGCACAACAGCATGTTGGGCACTAGCAGGAAAATATTTTTGAAAGAAAGCATTAACCAAATCCATAGGATCAGTAATACACTCAGGTGAAAGATTGTTAAACCAAATTTTAGCTTCATATTTCAATGAGAAAGGGAAGATCTTGGTAACAAAATAAGTACGCAGCTTAGTATCATCAGAAAATAAACTACTCAAAGATGAAGTTCATTCATATGTTCCATAGCACTTTTATTTTCAGTTCCACAAAAAGGTTCCTTCTCAACAATAGATATATAAGATAAATCTAAAGAGAAATCATAATCCTTGTTTATAATGTGTATGGGATATGCGGCAAACTTAGCATCAAGAGAAGATTTATATTTCACAGCATGTCTTGCAAGAAGTCTCATAAGAGCACTTGCACCTGTAGTAGCACAAGCTTCTTCAATAAAATCATCACTCAGTTCAATATAGGTTTCATCAAGATCATCAATAAGCTCAATTGAATTAACAGGTGTACCAATATTTTCAACAGAAATTCCAGCATTTTTAATTTGTTTCGATCTAGCAATAGTAGCCTCTAGGAATGGACCTAGAGAACCAATATCATCAAGCACAGTAGAAGCATCATCAAAAGTATCAGAAACATTCTCAGACTCAACAGAAGTAACAGTACGTGTAGCATGTGGTGGAGTAAGAAGCTTACTCATAACAGACGGTGAATCAAGAGCAGCAGAGGTGTTCAGAGTTGTACCTCTTCTTGTAGTGGATGGTAATATAGGAACTTTTCCATCACAAGTCTTGCCCATGATGAATGGCTTGCAGCAAACCACTCCCCGGCAACGGCTCCAGAAAATAGTCTTGATGACCCACAAGTATAGGGGATCGCAACCGTCTTCGAGGGAAGTAAAACCCAAATTTATTGATTCGACGCAAGGGGAGCCAAAGAAATGGGTGGGCATGTGTTGTGTGGAGAAGCATGGATTGGTTTGGATCAACAACCGGGCCCCACACCTGAGTGGGAGTGGACAGGAATGCACACCTGGTTGTGCAACATGGTCTTGATCGCCTATGGGTAAAGTAACGCACCTCTGTGGAGTGTAAAAGGATGTGACATGTTACCCCCTGTTCAGGGAAGGATCTACTGATACGTCATAAACGTATCCATAACTTTTGATGTTCCATGTTGTTTTCATGCCATATGCTACATGTTTCTTATACACTTTATGCCATTTTTATCGATTTTCTGGATTAACCTATTGAAAAGATGCCACAGATTCGGTTCCTGTTTTCTGTTGTTTTTAGTTTCAGAAAAGTTGTTCTGGAAATATTCTCGAAATTGGACGATTCGAAGCCCGAAAGTCTAAGAAAGTTGCCGCGCACACGGAGTCCAGAAGAGACCCGAAGGGGTGCCATGGGGCCTCCACACCATGGGTGGGCGTTGCGCCCCTGGCCGCGCCCAGGGGTGGTGTGGCCCCCTGGCCGCCCACCGACATTTCCCTCGCGCCTATATATTTTCTTCCTCAGGTTAACCCTGAATACAGAAGCCTTTTCCACCAAAAACATCTGAAGCAACCGTCATCGTCAACCCTAGTTTGGGAGGGTTCTGGAGCTCTCCCCGGCACCCTTTCGGGAGGGGAAATCATCACCGGAGGGCTCTACACCACCATTTCCACCTCCGGAATGATGTGTGAGTAGTTCATACTTGGACTACGGGTCCATAGCAGTAGCTAGATTGTTGTTCTCTCCTCTTTATGTCTCATGTTTAGATCTTGTGAGCTGCCTTACATGATCAAGATCATCTTATTGTAATGCTACATGTTTTGTTTGTTGGGATTTGATGAATTGAATGCTATGTCCGATGATTATCAATCTATCATGTTCTTTTCATGTGTATGTTATTTATGATCTTGCATGCTCTCCGTTGTTAGTAGATGATGTGGCCAAGTACATGCTAGTGACTCCAAGAGGGAGTATTTATGCTTGATAGTGGGTTCATGCCCCCTTTCACTCACGCTCGAGTGACAGAAACGTAAATGGGTGGGGGATGTGTTGTTGCCATTAGGGAGAAAACAACGATGTTTACATTACACACTTTGCTTACTGTGATTATCTGTTGCTTGCAACTTTATACCCAAGGTTTGCTTGGATGACATTCTGAGGGTGGATTATTAGTCATAGATGCAGTTGGATAACGGTCTATATATTTGTTGTAATGCCCGCATGAATCACATAGTATGATTATTAGTCATAGTATGAATCATTTCATGCATATGCACTACGGTGCAGCCTTTATATCTGTCAATTGCTCAGCTGTAATTTGTTTACCCAACATGCTATCTATCTGTTTTGGAGAGACACCACTAGTGAACTGTGGATCCCGGTCAATTTTCCTTCATACTGATAATACAACCACTTCAATCTCTGTTTTCATATTGTTCCTATTGTTTTCCTACTTCCATCATTGTTCTCTTTTCATCTACTGCGAACAAGTATTATCTCAGCAAAAACCGATGAGATCTACTGCTGTTTTCCACACCATACATTTAACCTCTTTGTTATGAGCAAAACCGGTGAGATTGACAACCTCACTGCTTCATTGGTGCAAAGTGATTTGATTGTGTCGTGTAGGTTCCACGTTGCTTCTGAACCGGTAGTGCGCCCTGCCACCTAAGCTGCATCAACCTTCGGAAGTGATTTCTTTCTCCTACTGGTCGATTCAACCTTGGTTTTCTTTCTAAGGGAAATTGGTTGTTGTGCTCTTCATACCTTCCTCTTGGGGTTTCCCAACGAGTGCAAGATCTGCACCATCAAGCTATTTTTCTGGCGTCGTTGCCAGGGAGAAAAAGTATTTCTGCAAGGGGAGTCTCTCACTTCCAATCTCTTTACTTTGCTTTTGTTTTGTCTTGTTTGCTTATTTATATCAAAAACAAAAAAAATATAGTTCTTATTATAGTTGTTATTTTTTTATCTTTTTTTTGTCTTGCTCTTTTTTACTTGCTTTATCATGCTTGCTATCAATGGTTCATTTATTTGGGTTCATGGAAGAACAACAAAAATATTATAAGGAACACCGCTTGTCACAAAAAGGGAGACACTTATGGGAGCAAATTAATAAATTGCATAACTATGCTAAAAACTTGTGCTCTGCTTATAATGTTACTTATTGCTTTGATAAATCTTGTTGTTGTAGGAGGTATAAACACCTCCATTTTTAATGTGAGTATGATTATAACGTTACCATATCTTCTTATGTTAAGGGAAATTATGACTTTTATGATGGGGAACAAATTGAGGAATTTATTGCGTGGAAGGTTGCATTTGAAATTGTCTGTTTGTTTAAAAGTATTGATGGTGCACCTTATAAATACGAGATTTATGCTATACTTGAACATTGCTTTGATAATTACAAGGATTGTAATTACTACATAATTAAATATCTTAATAGATGCTCTCCCCCCAAAGGAGGAGACTAATGCCTTGCAGGAGCATATGGAAGAAGAAATTGTTGAATCTGGAAACTCATTGGAAGAAAAAGAGGAGGAGAGTGATGATCAAGAGGAGGAAGAATGGAGTAGCTACCCATGTCTACCTCCCAACGAGAGTAAATCTTTAAATCATACCTTATTTGATTGCCCTCCATGCTTACCAAAGGAGGACGAGTGTTATATTGATAATTGTGATGATCCTATTGATTCTTTTGAAATATCCCTGTTGATGAAACTGATACTTGCTATACTTGTGACTGTGATACTACTATGAATGAAACTTGTGACAATGATATTGCTACTGTTATTTATGATAATCCATGCTACTTTGATAAATCCTATGATTATCCTCTATTTATTCCAACTATTGAGATGCATGACAATGAGGATGTTTGTTTAGAAAATTTATATGATAATGCTCTAGATGATGGTCCTATGCTACTTTATGTTATAAATTATAAGGCTACAGAAAATAGGATTGCTATATTGTGTCCCATACCTTTTAGGAGTGACCAATCATCTTGTTTTTCTATTGCTAAAAGTGGGAAAGAAGAGGTCTTTATTCTTAATTTTGATCCCACTATTTTTGAGCTTGATATGAATTGTGTGATTTCAGACCATGAAAAACATGCTTTATGTGATAATTATGTCGTTGAGTTTGTTCATGATGCCACTAAAAATTATTATGAGAGAGGAAAATATGGTTGTAGGGATTTTCAAGTTACTCAAACACCTCTCTTTTTGTTGAAAGCTTTGAAATTGCTGTTGTTCTACCTTCCCATGATTTCTTGTCTGAGCTTTACTAATTTATTTCTTTACAACATTCCTAGGAATAGGAAGTGGGTTAGAATTAAATTTGTTTTATACTTGCTTCTTGATGATTCTTCACTTGAAAATACTTGATTCTAGTTTTCTGGGCCTAGCTAAAAGGCGTTAAATAAAAGCACTTCTTGGGAGATAACCCATGGTTTTATTTTTGCTTTGTTTTTCTCTGTTTTCCTTGAGTCAAGGTGTTGTATACTTCTGTAGAAACTCCTTTGTATCTTTATTTTCTCTCATTTGTTGTGCCAAGTAAAGTCTCTAGTTAAAGTTGAGTTTGGTTTTGGATTTCTACGCAGGAAACAGATTTATGCTGTCCACTGTAAAAAATTGCATAATTCACAGAAAGATCAAAATGACCTGCAAATTTTTGTGATTATTACTCAGCTAATTTCGAAAATCTTTGTAAATTACGTTTTTTGGTCTGAGCAACGTAAGTGCCCCGAAAAAATCGTCTTTACAGATAGTTCTGGTTTCGATAGATTCTACCTTTTTACTTGCATTCTCTATTTTACTATGTCGAGTGGATTTCTTTGATCCACGAAACATCAGTGTTTGTAGCTGATGTTTAAAAGTATTAATAATTCTTGTGTACATGCAGAACATGTGAATTTTTTATTTTGCACTAATCCTCTAATACGAATTACTTTGAGTGTGGTGTGAAGGAAGTATTCAAGGGTCAAGAGAAGAGGGTGATATAATGTGATCAAGAAGAGTGAAAAAACAAAGCTTGGGGATGCCCCTGTGGTTCATACCAACAAATTCTAAGAAGACTCAAGCGGCTAAGCTTGGGGATGCCCAAGGCATCCCCTTCTTCATCAACAATTTATCAGGTCACTTCTAGTGAAACTATATTTTTATTCGGTCACATCATATGAATTTTACTTGGAGCGTATATTTATTTTTCTTTTGTTTTCCTTGCTGCAATAAATATGTTTAGGACCCATCATTCTTTGTGTGGGAGAGAGACACGCTCCCCTTTTTCCTATGAATATGTGACGCCCCGAGATCGGGCACTATGCAGATTTCAGCATTCCTGCCAAATCCGCATAATAACCGGTTCCAGGTTGCCACTTATGATAACATTACAACAGTTCACGAATAATCCACAATAACAACAGAAAAGAGATTTACAAGATGACTCAAACGAGTCAGGGATACAACTGATACCATACAAAGATCCAAATAACAGCGGAAGAACAACATATCGTCCGTCTACGGACAAGTTACAAATTGGACTAAGAGTCCTGAAGATAACCGAGAGCGTCCAATCCCTGCCCAGGCTAAGCCGGAGGGATTCCCAAGCTAACGTCGTCAGACTTCAAACCTGTTGACTGCAATGTTGAATATGCAGCCACGAAAAAGATTCGTGGGTCAGTACGGTTAAGTACTGGCAAGTGTATAAACCATACTCACAAGATACCGGCATAACCAGTCATCACAAGATACAAATACTTTGGGATCAACGGGAAGGAAGGGATTATTGCAAATAAGCGACAGCGGGCTGCACTAACCAACTACAGAGAGATACTACAACTTCCGGCTAACAGAAAGAAGATAAGATCGAGTATTGTAACCAACTGAAAGATAACTTCAAACAAACCCATCCTGGATCTCGCCCCTTTATCCAAAGAAGCAATCCGAGGATAACTCACACAATTTAATTAATGATGGTTCAGATTATTGTGTCAATAAGCTTATTACTAGTCAAGTTGTTAATCATTGGGTGTAAGGTTGTTAATCATTAGGTTTAAGTTGTCCTGAGTACTTGTTAGCCAGTACTTTCACCAAGTAATCCATAACCGCGGAAAACACGGCTTCTCGAGAAGATTTATCCCTGCAGGGTTGCACCAATTTGGCCGTACACGTATGAATAACCCGCCGGATGGAAAAGGCCCTTCCACCAAGCGGGGCACTCAACACAACTCAACTCTTCTTCGCATCAAGCCCAAAGCACCTTGGGCGCACGGCTAATCGAGCCCAGAAGAAAATGGACCCTCATAGCACTCTAAGAACGTGTCCCCCTATATGCCGACTTCGAAAGTTCCACCCGGGTACCAAGGGCTCGCAAGATCATGCATGCAGCAAATGGAAAACCCGAACTAAATGAGGCGATTTGGACGTGATGCGAATCGAGTCAAATTGAGGGGGGCGCCCATACTCGCTTCCCACATGCGGGTAGTGCGCTCATCATGGATCAGTAGACAAGACCCTTTTCCTATTAGGGTCGACACTAGCAGGCCTCAAAACCACTTAGGGCCTCCTGCCGGTGCCTTATCATCAAATTATTATTACCATTAGCATTAACAGGATTGATTGATTAACATCGAGCCCCCAGAACGATAATAATAGTAAAATAAGTAACCGACAACAGACTCGAGCAAAAGCAACCCTAAGCATGCAGCTACGACACGAAGGTCAACGAGGTAAACAATCAACAGTTAATAGGAAGTGGAAGAAAAGGCTATATCATGGCTGCAAGGTAACAATATGATAGGATCGATACACAAGCATCGTATCAATAGGCTAGATTAAGAACAACGGAAAGAATCGGTAACAAGTGATGAAAGGCAGCCATTTGGCAGCAAGTGAGTATACTTGCCTGAGATCCCGCAAGGTAGCAGAACTTGTCGTTGCTCACATCAACTCAACGTCCTATCCGGGAAGAAGCAATGAACCTCGAACAAACACCGGATGCAACAATTACTACTACGGCAAAAGATCCAGCATGATCAAGATATGGATGCATGACAAGTTTAAAGATGCATCAAGGTAAACTAGTTGACAAGATAAACAAATTTAAATGGACCCATATGCAATTTGAGTTGCATATGAAAAGCCCATGAATTATGGTTGAAACAATTGTTTTACAACTAACCAATAGGTGGAAGTGGATTAGCATGATGCATGGATGGGGAAAACAACAAAATAACAACAATAGAACCAGTTGGAAATAAGGTTTACCAATTTTAGAAATTTATTTATTAAGTTAGAAAATTTTGGTTCCTTAAGGGTGTCACACAAACAATTGTTGTTTTCAGCAAGTTAAATTGTGCAAAACAGCTAACAAAGTTCATATTTGATCAGAACACCAAATTTTAGGTGGATTACCTGTTTCAAATATTGAAAAATGAATTACAATGATTTAATTATGAATTAATCAAGATTAAACAAGTTTTAATTGAATTTAATTCAAGTTTGAATATTATGTGAATTTTATTTGTTCAAAACATAAATTCAAATTCACATTTGAAAAGTTGATACTTTGATGGTTTGAAAACATATTTTGCATGTTCAATAATAATTTATATTGAGCAAGTTATGATTTTATCAAATTTAAATGAATTAAACAAGGATTAAATTATTTAGGCAATTTAAATTATTCAAACCATGAAACAAAATTTATATTTGAAAAGGTTATTTGAAATAGCATGGAAAACATATTTTATTTGCATGATTTGGATTTATTATGATTTAGTTATGCAATTTAGCAATTTACAATTCAATTATTTGAATTCAAATTTGAATTGCATTTTGAAAATTCAAAACAGAAAACAAATGGCATAGTTGGATAGAAAATTTAATTTAGAACAATAAACATATTTTACTTTTGTTATTTAGAGTTATATTTTGAAAGTTATTATCAATTTAAAATAGAGGACTAATCTGTAATTTTTAAGGGCTGAAAAGTAAAACAGAAAAATTAAAAAACCTTTTGTTACTCTGCAGTGGCTGTACACAGCCACTGACAGAGGGCCCAGGCCACGCTGGCGCTGCGTGGGCGCGGTTGGAGGGTGACAGGGCACCGCGGTCTATGACCCGTGGGCCCTGCTGCGCGCGAATTAATTCACAAAAAAGGTGGCTTCCGCTGCGGCCAAGGGGTTTCGAACCCGGGAGCTGTGGCTCGCGCACCGTGGAGCAGTACCAATGCGCTAGCGTTTGTTTCGTGACAGAGTACAGGAGCGTTTGGTTTTGAGGTAAGTCTCCGTCAGGAAACACTGACGAAACTGAAAACCTGCGCTGCCCGCTGCAATCTCGTTTGTCCCAGCGACGGAACCAGCCGGCGACGACTACTGCATGGCGGCGAGGTGCAAGTGGGGTGCTGGTGCGTGCGGTGCTTGGGTGTAGAGTGCGGGTACGTACAGGAGAGATAGGGAGGAGGGAGGGATACGGAGCGCACCTGCGGCTGCTCGTGGAAGCAGACGGTGGCGGAGATGGCCGGCGGCAGCGAGGTAAACACCGATGGCGCCGTCGACTCGGGCAACCTCCCGCCCCCGAGCCTTCACCAAATCCGACGAGGATCACACCCTAGTTCCATTCCCAACGGCAGTGCAACCCCGAGGTGACCGTGGCGATCGGGCTAAGGGGAGGCGGTGGTGATCAACGGAGGTTGCAGTTAAGTTCAGAGAGAGAGGAACTAGCAGAGAGGAGGGAGATCAGTGGGTGGCGGCGCTGAGGGGAGGGCTAGGGCTGGCGAGGTTAGGGCAGAGGGGTGAGGGGAAGCTATATGGGGGGGGCGAGCTCGGTACGGCGGTCATCGTAGAGGGGGGAGAGGGGATCGGATGGCTCTGCTGTTCGTACAGGGGAGGGTGACGTGGGAGGAAGACGACAGATGAAAGGGTATCGGGCCACCAGAGAGAAGTGGGCTGGGGGAGAAAAAAGAAAGGATGGTGTGGGCTTGTGAGGAGAAGAAGAGAGATGGCCTGCCTCCCTCTATTCTTGCTTTTTCCTTTATCTCCCTTTTTTTTGTAATGGAATGAAAGGGAGAGATAGATGGAAAAAGGATTTGGGGGGGGGGGGGTTAGGGTTTTCCTTTAAACCATTTGTATTAATTTTCAAAACAGAAATTTAAAGCAAATGTTAACATTTAGTTCACAAGTTTGAAATTTTAATTTGATTTAAAGTTTTTATTTGAATTTTTCCAAATAGAGTTTGGGGTTTTTAGTTGATAATTAATTTTATTAAGTTGCAAAACAATAATTGAAAGTAAAGGTTAGTTAATGATTTCAAAATTGGAAATATTAGTTTGATTTCTAAGTGGTTAGTTGAATTTCAATAATGTTTGATTTGGGAAATTTGGAAAAGCAAATTCTAGTTAATAAGCTCAAGCAATTAAACAAACATTATTGAATTTAATTTGTTTGCCAAATTTTAATATTTAACCCATATTGAAATATGATAAATAAGATTGATTTGATTTGAATTTTTGGAATTTTCCATTAGGGTTTTAATAACAGGGAAAACTTTACTTAGCAGGCAATTTGAAATGAATTCAACTTCAACTTATTGAAAACAATTTGAGTTGCAACTTTCAATTGAAATTTTTTTTAGACATGTGTGAAGGTTTAAATTGTTTTGAATTTTTCAGTTGTGATGCAAACATGGTGCAATGCAATATGATGCATGTGATGCAAGCAAAAAGGAAACAAACACTTTCTACCAAAGGTAACACCCCAGGTGTTACAGAATACTCGTTTTCTTCCATGCTCGTATTCTTAGTTTTTCTTCTAGCTGCTGCAAATCCTTTTAGCTCCTGTTTTTCATGCATATCTTATTAAGATATGTTAGTTCTAGTAGATTTATGTTATTACTCTCTTGTTTAATTGATATATCTCTTGGAGATTTTTTGTTTAGTATAAAATGATTGGTGTTGGAAAGCAGTAGTACAATTCTCGTGCTTATAACGGTGCAAATAGAAGCTTGTATAGACTGTGGCTAGAATTTTTCATGTCATTCTAGTTGTTATTTTAATTCTATGCTTAGTAGTTTTTATTGTAGCATGACTTGTCTCAAATAGCTGAGAGTTCTTAATGTGCCATTGGAAGAATCATGAGTTGTTTTTCATCATATTGAAGCATGAATTTGTGGTGTTCTCCTTCAAATGCATTATTTGGTTGACTTGGCACATGCTTACACCATGTTTATGACTACAAACCAGTCACTTATAGCCTCTATGATCATTTATTTTTTTACTTTCAGTACCCTTTATGCTTTGATTAATAATGTTTTTGTCGCTATGCATGATTATGGCCATTATTGCTCTCCTGATTTGTCGCTCCCAGTCTTTTGCTAGCCTCCACCTGTACTTAGTATGATCTCTACTTGTGCATCCAACTCCCAAAAACCAAATTTTGCCAAATGTGTCCACCATGCCTGCCTACATGTGGTATTTAACCGTCGCTCCAAGTAAATTTCTCATGTGCTACCTTCAAAACTTTCAAAATTACACCTGTTTTGTGCCCCTGTTTTAACTCACGAGGACGTGAATACAGAATCTTTATCTCACTTGTTGATTGGACTTTACACACCTAGACTAGTGGCTTCATTCGCTTATCCAAATGATAGAAGAGCTGGCAGCGGGGTGCCCAGCCCCAAAATTGGTTACTATAAAATTATCTTCCCTATTTTTGCCCCTGATTTATCCGTCAAAGCATAATTGTGTAAACAAAAGAGAAACAGGGATGACGTTCTGGCCCTAGATGCGTCCTTTCATGGGAGCCGCTCTTGTGAAGTCTAGTTGGCTTGTGACATACTGTATTTTCTGTTTACCATTCGTTGACATAAGAATACAACTCTCTAAAAATGTTTTCAATACCTCAGTTTAATAAAATAAAAAGCTCTAGCACATCAGTTAATCCCTGCTTCCCTCTATGAATGGCCTTTCTTTTACTTTTATGTTGATTCTCTATATTCTAACTTTATGCACGATTGAGAGAGCATAGTTGCCATTCTGAGTTTAATGTGCATTGGTCCCATAAACTATTATTAATTGATTCAGGATGTGTTCTTATTTGCTCTCAAATTATCTGCTCTAGTCATTGACTTGAACTTTGAAGGTCTTGTGGCATTTATGTTTTGCCCCACTCTTAAGGACAAGCGAAATATCACTTTGATATGTTTTCTCTATGCTTGAAACAAACGTATAACTTTCAAGTGCATTATTATTCATGATCTTTTATTTGTGTTACTTTTCATGATGCAAGGTGATTTCTAAGTTTCATTGTTAGAACTATATCTATCATGTCTGTGTTTAAAGTACTATGATTTCGGCGTACATATGATTTTACTTTATGATGATCAAGTTTATGTTCTTAGCATGTCACCTCGGAAATTATTTGTTTTTATCGTTTACCTACTCGAGGACGAGTAGGAACTAATCTTGGGGATTTTGATACGTCATAAACGCATCCAGTTTTCATGCCATATGATACATGTTTCTTATACACTTTATGCCATTTTATAGATTTATGGGACTAACCTATTGACAAGATGCCACAGAGCCAGTTCATGTTTTCTGCTGTTTTTAGTTTCAGAAAAGTTGTTCTGGAAATATTATCGGAATTGGACGATTCGAAGCCCAGAAGTCTTAGAATGTTGTCGCTCACACGGGTTCCAGAGAAGATCCGGATGGGTGCCCTAGGGTAGGGATGCGAAAGTGGGATCCCACTTATCCCACTTATATCTTTTTTGTGAATGGTTAGTTCAAAAACGTTGACAAAAAAATTGAACTAAACACTTACAAATGAGGTATAAGTGGGACAATAAGTGGGATAAGTGGGATCCCACCTTCACATCCCTACCCTGAGGCCTCCACACCATCGGTGGGCGCGGCCCCCCTGGTCGCGCCCAGGGGTGGTGAGCCCCCTGGCCGCCCACCAACGTTTCCCTTGCGCCTATATATTCTCCTCCTCGGGTTAACCCTAAATACAGAAGTTGTTTCCACCAAAAACATCCGCATCCGCCGTCATCGTCAACCCTAGTTCGGGAGGGTTCTGGAGCTCCCCCCGGCACCCTGTCGGGAGGGAGAATCATCACCGGAGGGCTCTACACCACCATGCCCGCCTAAGGAATGATGCGTGGGTAGTTCATCCTTGGACTACGGGTCCATAGCAGTAGCTAGATGGCTGTTCTCTCTTCTTTATGCCTCATCTTTAGATCTTGTGAGCTTTCCTACATGATCAGTATCATCTTATTGTAATGCTACATGTTGTGTTTGCTGCGATCTTATGAATATTGAATGCTATGTCCAATGATTATCAATCTATCATGTTCTTTTCATGTGTATGTTATTTATGATCTTGCATGCTCTTCGTTGTTAGTAGATGCTTTGGCCAAGTATATGCTAGTGACTCCAAGAGGGAGTATTTATGCTCAATAGTGGGTCCATGCCCCCCTTTCACTCACGTTCGAGTGAAAGAATCGTAAACGGGTGTGGGGTGTGCTGCTGCCACTAGGGAGAAAACAACGATGTTTACATTACACACTTTGCTTACAGTGATTATATGTTGCTTGCAACTTAATACCCAAGGTTTGCTCGGATGACATTCTGAGGGTGGATTATTAGTCATAGATGCAGTTGGATAACGGTCTACGTATTTTGTTGTAATGCCCGCATGAATCACATAGTAATCATAATGTCATGCATATACACTACGGTGCAACCTTTATATCTGTCAATTTCCCAGCTGCAATTTGTTTACTCGGCTTGCTATCTATCTGTTTGGGAGCGACACAACTAGTGAACTGTGGATCCCGGTCCATTTTTCTTCATACTGACAATACAACCATTGAAATCTCTGTTTTCATACAGTTCCTACTATTTTCCTGCTTCCATCATTGTTCTCTTTTCATCTACTGCAAACAAGTACTGTTTTCCACACCATACGTTTAACCCCTCTGTTTTCGGCAAAACCGGTGAGATTGACAACCTCACTGCTTCATTGGGGGAAAAGTTATTTGATTGTGTTGTTTAGGTTCCACGTTGCTTCTGAACCGGTAGTGCGCCCTGCCACATCAGTTGCATCAACTTTCAGAAGTGATTTCTTTCTCCCACTGGTAGATTCAACCTTGGTTTCTTTCTGAGGGAAATTTGATGTTGTGCTCTTCATACCTTCCTCTTGGGGTTTCCCAACGAGTGCAAGATCTGCACCATCAGCTGCGAACGCCACAGGAAAGGCAACTCCATGAAGTTCTAGCCCTACGAAGATTTGGCGGGCATAGTTCTCCAAAGTAAAAAACAACCTCTTGAAGAAAGATTTTTAAAAACCTTGCATTAGCTTATGACTTTTTCGAGTCTAAATCTATAGCTAGTGCATCAAACTACCCACCGTATATCATGAATTTGTTGAGTATCACTCGTTACTCATTCGTCCCTGTTTGACCCCCTGCTTAGATTTGAAGCCTAAATGGAATTCTTCATTGGGAAGCCATCACTATCTTATGAAGCTAGGAGGAGTCATATATTACTTAGCTTGACTTGATCTGAACAGGGGTTGTGAAGATCGTTTGACGTGCATGATATTGTTGTTCTTGAAAGCTTAAATCATCTCTAATAAACTTCGCACGGTTGATAGTCTTTTAGTATTGATTCATTAAATTTTTTGCTTCTTTCTTCTTATTTGTTTATGCATTACTTGTTGATATCAAATATAGATCACAACTTTAGTTCATTTGATCCTAGTTTACATACTCTACTTTACATATTATGATCAAGATTGTGTGGTAGCATGTCACCTCGGAAATTATTTTTCTTTATCGTTTACCTACTGGAGGACGAGTAGGAACTAAGCTTGGGGATGCTTGATACGTCTCCAACGTATCTATAATTTATGATGTTCCATGTTGATATTATGCCAATTGCTTCATTTTTTGTATGTTTTCCTACGTTTTCTTGCGTTTTCGGGACTAACCTATTAACAAGATGACAAGTGCCAGTTCCCTGTTTTCTGCTATTGTTTATTTCAGAAAAGTTGTTCTGGAAATATTCTCGGAATTGGACCCCATGAATCCCGAAGTTCCTATTTTCCCCGGAAGCATCCAGAAGTCCCGAAGAGCCCCGGAGGGGGGCCACAGGGTGGCCACATCATAGGGTGATGCGGGTCCCCTTGGCCGCGCCACCTAGGGTGTGGGTGTCAGTGTAAAGGTGACAGTGTGTGCACCATGTGGTTTACCATTATATTTATATTTTGTGTTGGATAACCCTATGAAATTGTGGTGTTTGCATGGAACCATCTGGGTCCCATGGTGATAGAATGGGGGTTACTTGGTTGGGAAAGTGCTTACTCTGAGGAGTGATGTTAAAGCCCTACGCATGGATTGGTGTTGTTATTCGACCGGAGAGTGGTTAAGAGTAGCATAGTGAAGAGAAGATATTTATGTATTCATTTATGTGATCATTGTTGAGAGTGTCCTCTAGTGAAAGTAGGATCCCTAGGCCTTATTTCCAAGCATTGAAACACTATTTTCCGCCTGTTCTGCTACATGTTTGCTTGCTGCCATTTTTATTTCAGACTGCTATTATCACTTATTATCATCCATATTGCTTGCATTTTACTCTCTCTTCGCTGAACTAGTGCACCTATATACCTAACAAGCATATTGGGTGTGTTGGGGACACAAGAGACTTCTTGTATCTTGATTGCAGGGTTGCTTGAGAGGGATATCTTTGACCTCTACCTCCCTGAGTTCGATAAACCTTGGGTGATCCACTTAAGGGAATCTTGCTGCTGTTCTACAAACCTCTCCACTTGGAGGCCCAACACTATCTACAAGAATAGAAGCGTGCGTAGACAACAAGCTCTTTTCTGGCGCCGTTGTCGGGGAGGTAAGGTAAAAGGTACTCACATCCTCGGGTGTGAGTGCTCGGAGTTATTTCCTTTAGATTCTGCAATTATATCTTTTTGTTTCTTGTTTTCACTAGTTAGGCTTATTTTTACTTATTCCTTGTTTTTATATTGACTAGTTAGACTTAATGGAAAACAACAACAAAATGAGAGATCTTTATAATATTTATCTTGAGTTAGGACATGAAGTGTTTGAAGAGAAAATTTAAAAAACCTATGGAGCTTTATTTGCATGCTAGTAGCAATGTTATTAGTATGAATTCTTTGAACACCATTATTGCTAATGCTATGGAAAATTCTAAGCTTGGGGAAGCTAGTTTTGATGAATATGATATTTTTAGTCCCCCAAGTTTTGAGGAGGAAATTTTCTTTGATGATACCTTGCCTCCAATATATGATGATTATAATGATTGTGGTATTCTAGTTCCACCTGTTTACAATGATGAATTTGATATTTTTAGTCCACCTACTATTGAAGAAAAAATTAATTATGATTACAATATGCCTCTTATATTTAATGATAATGTTCATGAGAATAATAATGATAGCTATTTTGTTGAATTTTCTCCCACTACTATTAATAAGAATGACTATGCTTATGTGGAGAGTATTAATTCTTTTATGCATGTGGCTCATGCTAAGAATGTTTCTTATGACAGTTATATTGTTAATTTTATTCATGATGCTACTGAAAGTTATTATGAGAGAGGGAAACATGGTTTTATGCATCTCAACAATATTAAGTTTCCCCTCTTTATGTTGAAATTTAGAAGTTGCATTTATTTTGTCTTCCTATGCTAGTCACTTTGTGCTTCGTTGACTTGTTTTTCTACGAGATTCTTTTTCATAGGAAGAGGGTTAGAATTAAATGTGTTTTATATTTGCTTCTTGATGCCCTCTTATTGTGCTTCAACTCTTATTCTTATGTGAGCATCTTTTAAAAATCATTGTGCCTAGCTGAAAGGCGTTAAAGAAAAGCGCTACCGGGAGACAACTCGTTTTATTTCTCTGTTTTCAACCCGTTTTCCTTCGTTTTCTTTTGTTTTCTTTGCATCTGGGTGTTGTATATTTCTTTAGAAACCCCTCTGTATCTTTTATTTTGTGTTTTTGTTGAGCCAAGTAAAGCCTCTAGTGGAAAGTTGAGGCTATATTTCGGATTTCTACGCAGGAAACATATTTCTGTTGTCCACTGTTTATTTCGTAAAAATCACAGAAAATTCAAAATAACCTGAGTTTTCTTGTGCGCAATCCTGGGCTGTATACGCAACTTTTCCTAGTTTAGCACTTTTTGATTTGAGCAACATAATATTTTCGAAAAAAAATCATCTTTACCTATTGTCCTGTTTTGACAGATTTCTGCCAATAATTGCATTTGCATCTTAATCTCTTTCTTTTGATGTTCTTTTGATAAAAGGAGTTTTAAAAAAGTTGTGACAATAGCTAATGTGTTTATGAGTGTTAGATTGTGTTGAAACTGAACCATGTGAATTTATTATGTCGATTGCACTAACGTTGCTAATGAAGATTGTGAGAAGTTTGCTGTGAAGAAAGTTTTCAAGGGTCAAGAGAAGAGGATGATATGAAGTGATCAAGAAGAGTGAAGAGCCTAAACTTGGGGATGCCCCAGTGGTACATCCCAGCAAATTCCAAGAAGACTCAAGCGTCTAAGCTTGGGGATGCCCAAGGCATCCCCTTCTTCATCAACAAATTATCAGGTCACTTCTAGTGAAACTATATTTTTATTCGGTCACATCTTATGTGTTCTACTTGGAGCGTATTTTATTTTTGTTTTCAGTTTGTTTGGTTTTCTTTGCTGTAATAAATGGTTGGATCTTATCATACTTGTGTGGGAGAGAGACACACTCCGTTTTCATTACTTATAACACTCTAGTTTTCATTCTTATTGTTCTGTGAGTGTTCACTTTTTGCTAGTACTGCGTTTAGCCTTTGTTTTCATGCATCTCTTATTTAGAGTTGTTAGTACTCTCTAGTTTTCATTTCTATATTCTTAGAGAGAGTTTTTGTTGTCATATCTATGTTCTTGGTTGAGAATAGAAATGCTTATGTGGTAGTTGGTATAGTGGAAAAATTCGCATGGTCTTGTAGATCACTAAACTGCTTCACTTGAATCACTTATGTTGTTTTGAGATATTAATTTGCTTAATGGATAAACCGTAAGGACTTGTAAGTATAAACTTTTAATGGTTGGTCTAAGAAACTTGAAACTGTGCCACACTTAAAGTACCAGCTGATAGAAACAATGGTATACGATTGCTACGAGTGATACATTTCTGATCGGCCTTTTGTTACGCGCTACGGTCGGGGTAGCTAACAGTGACTTGGCACTGCCACAGACCCTCTTGGAGTGATTTGCATTGTGCCTTGTAAGATGATTTTATTGTTGTAATCTTTTAACTCGTGAGTCTATGCTGCGGTTCCTGGCACTTCCACCATCCATATTTGCTAGCCTCTTCGGTACTATGCATTTCCCTTTCTCACATTAGGAGTTGGTGCAAACTTTGCCAGTCCATCCAAATCCCGTGGGAGGACTTTTTTCTCCTACACATAAGCCCATATATTCTTCCTCAAAACAACTACCATACCTACCTATCATGGCATTTCCATAGTCATTCTGAGATATATTGCTGCATAACATCCACCTCCATTATGTTACTTGATGACGAGCTTCATGGTTATTTATGCATACTGCTACACTGGCAGGAGCATGCAGTTGGATACATTAGAGATATTCCATAATGAGTTATGAGTACTAAAAGTGCGATGATTCATTGTAATATAGGATGTTGCCCCTACCGGTGAGGATATATAAAAAAATGAGAAGGCCCAAAAAGAAAAAAAAAGGTCCAAAGAGAGAACAAAGAGAGGGGTGATCACTATCCTTTATATACCACACTTGTGCTTCATGTTTAGCACCAATACTTTAGTTTGGAGAGATTTTTCATATTATCATTCATTCATAACTATGTGGGGAACTTTACATTATAGAACTTGGCTTGTATATTCCAATGTTGAGCCTCCTCAAATGAGCTCTAGGTCTTCGTGAGCAAGCAAGTTGGATGCAACCCCACTAGTTCCATTGGAGAGCTTTCATACACTTATAACTCTATATGCATCCGTTGTGTGGCAATCCCTACTCCTTGTATAGCTTCGGTTGTAAGACTTTCTCTTGTCTAATGACCACTTTCAGCTTGGTGAGCCTTTCTACCATTGACCTTCCAAACCCCCCATAATGTTCTATTTGCCATAACATCCTGGTGTCAGGGACCAACGCAAAACACTTGCTTGTTTTTAGTGCGCAAATATTTTAAGATTAAAGCATTGCATTATGTGGAAAGCTTGACTTGATCCTAACATGGGTTGTGAAGATCGTTTGACGTGCATGATATTGTTGTTCTGGAAAGCTTAAATCATATCTAATAAACTTTGCACGGTTGATAGTCTTTTAGTATTTATTCATTAAAAGTTTTGCTTCTTTCTTCTTATTTGTTTATGCATTACTTGTTGATATCAAATATAGATCACAGCTTTAGTTCATTTGATCCTAGTTTACATACTCTACTTTACATATTATGATCAAGATTGTGTGGTAGCATGTCACCTCAAAAACTATTTTGTTTTATTATTTACCTACTCGAGGACGAGTAGGAACTAAGCTTGGGGATTCTTGATACGTCTCCAACGTATCTATAATTTATGATGTTCCATGTTGATATTATGCCAATTGCTTCATGTTTTCCGTATATTTCCTACGTTTTCTTATATTTTCCGCGACTAGCCTATTAACAAGATGCCAAGTGCCAGTTCCCTGTTTTCTGTTTTTTTTTATTTCAGAAAAGTTGTTCTCGAAATATTCTCGGAATTGGACCCCATGAATCCCGAAGTTCCTATTTTCCCCGGAAGCATCTAGAAGTCCCGAAGAGCCCCGGAGGGGGGCACACCATAGGGTGGCGCGGGTCCCCCCTGGTCGCGCCACCTAGGGTGTGGGTGACAGTGTGTGCACCGTGTGGTTTAGCATTATATTTATATTTTGTGTTGGATAACCCTATGAAATTGTGGTGTTTGCGTGGAACCATCTGGGTCCCATGGTGATAGCATGGGGGTTACTTGGTTGGGAAAGTGCTTATTCCGAGGAGTGTTGTTAAAGCCCTACACATGGATTGGTGTTGTTATTCGATCGGAGAGTGGTTAAGAGTAGCATAGTGAAGAGAAGATATTTATGTATTCATTTATGTGATCATTGTTGAGAGTGTCCTCTAGTGAAAGTAGGATCCCTAGGCCTTATTTCCAAGCATTGAAACACTGTTTTCCGCCTGTTCTGCTACATGTTTGCTTGCTGTCATTTTTATTTCAGATTGCTATTATCACTTATTATCATCCATATTACTTGCATTTTACTCTCTCTTCGCCAAACTAGTGCACCTATACAACTGACAATTGTATTATGTGTGTTGGGGACACAAGAGACTTCTTGTATCTTAATTGCAGGGTTGGTTGAGAGGGATATCTTTGACCTCTCCCTCCCTGAGTTCGATAAACCTTGGGTGATCCACTTAAGGGAAACTTGTTGCTGTTCTACAAACCTCTACACTTGGAGGCCCAACACAGTCTACAAGAATAGAAGCGTGCGTAGACATCAGTGGCAATCCACCCTTGGAGCGCAATCCAATAAAACCTCAGGTATTAATCCCCCATTCGTTACATTTTTGTCCATATGTGTGTAATGTAAACAATGTAAATATCTTTGTTTTGTCCCTAATGGCAACAACACATCCCCCATCCGTTACGTTTCTATCACTCGAGCGTGGATAAAAGGGAGGCATGAACCCTCTATCTAGCATAAATACCCTCTCTTGGAGTTACAAGCATCAACTCGGCCAAAGCATCTACTAGTAACAGAGAGAATGCAAGGTCATAAATAACATAAACATGAAAGAACATGATAGATTGATAATCATAGGACATAGCATTCAATATTCATCGGATCCCAGCAAAGACAACATGTAGCATTACAATAAGATGATCTTGACCATGTTAGGCAGCTCACAAGATTTAAACATGATGCTAAAGAGGAGAATACAACCATCTAGCTACTGCTATGGACCCGTAGTCCAAGTATGAAGTACTCACGCATCACTCCGGAGGCATGCATGGTGGTGTAGAGCCCTCCGGTGATGATTTCCCCTCCCGGCAGGCTGCCAGGGAGAGCTTGAGAACCCTCCCAAACTAGGGTTGACGATGACGGCGTCTACCAAACTTTTGGTGGAAAAAGGCTTGGGTCTTTAGGGTTTTCCCGAAGAGGAGCTTATATAGGCGAAAGGGAAACGGTTGTGGGTGGCCAGGGGGTACACCACCTGGTGGAGCGGCTAGGGGCGCGCCGCCCTATGGTGTGGGCCCTCCAGGGGGGCCCTCAGGGTCTCCTCCGGACTCCTTGTACGTGACAGGTTTCTAAGGTCCTGGGTTTGAGACGTATCAGAAACCAATGCATGAGGAAGTGTAGGATCCTCGAGTTTAATGTTGTGGTTAGATTTATCTTAATTACTTTATTGTGGTTGCGGATTATACATGGGCATGGGCAGCCCGGCCCGGACGGCCCGACCCGACCCGGCCCGAAAATCCCGGGCCGGGCTGAGCCCGACAGCACCATCGGGCCGGGCTCGGGCCTGGGAATCTAAGCCCGGTGGTCGGGCCAGGCCGGGCTCGGGCCCGGCAAAATCGCGTTTTTAGCCGTAGTCGGGTCGGGCTGGTCGGGCCTGGGCGGGCTTTCTCGGGCTTGGGCCGGGATTGGGCCCGATTTCTACAGCCCGACAGTCGGGCCGGGCCGGGCTTAGGCCTGAGTTTTGCCCGGTAAATTTTTTTAGGCCCGGCCCGAATTTTGGCCAGGTATATTGCGGATGCTTGCTAGGGGTATAATCACAAGTATGTATTAGTCCAAGTAGGGCAGTGCATTAGCATAGGTTCACCCACACAACACCTATCAAAACAATAAACATTAATCAACTATAGGAAACGAAAGCGCTTGACGAAATTCCCATGTGTCCTCGAGAATGTTTGGTCATCATAAGTAAACCAACCGGCCTGTCCTTTGCTCTAAAAAGGATTGGGCCGCTTGCTGCAATTATTATTACTGTCTTTTATTTACTCGCACTTTATTTATCTGCTATACCAAAAAATTGTTTGCTAGTATTTACAATGAAACCTTTATCCAACCTACTCAACACCTTCTTCTCCATGTTGGGTTCGACACTCTTATTTATCGAAAGTACTACGATACACCCCGTATACTTGTGGGTCATCAGGGGGAGACGGCCACCACCCTCCTGGAGGACCACTGGCTCCCCTCCAACTGTCCTTCGGGCTCCGGAAGTCTTCCGAGGAAAAATAACTTCTGGAATTTTCTGAGGAAATTGAATTTCTGCACAAAACTAGACACCAAGGGTATTTTTGCGGAAAACAGCGTTAGTCTGTGTTAGTTTGATCCAAACCATGCAAATATGAGGGAATACAACAAGAAAAGTGGTTTGAAAAGTAGATACATTTGCAACGTATCAGGGTGCCAGGCGCGGCCTCACCCTAGGCCACGCCTGGTGGGCCCTTGGGCGCCCCAGCCACCTCCTCTCATCGCCTCTTCGCCTATAAATTGCCCTAAACCCTGAAAAGTCCGGGGACTGAGTTATTTTCCATGAAACATACAGAGAGGCACCATCACCTCGAAAGTCCAATCTAGGGCTTCTACAGCCCTGTTGTGGCACCCTGCCAGAAGGGGAAATCATCACTGGAGGCCTCTTCATCACCATGGTTTCCTCCACGATGATGTGTGAGTAGTTCATATCGGGGTTACGGGTCCATAGCGGTAGCTAGGTGGTAGGTCTCTTCATTATGCCTCTATGTTTAGAGTTGCATGAGCTTCCTCACATGATCGAGACCACCGTTATGTAATTGTGCATGTTGTGTTTGGTGGGATCCGATGAACCATGAGATTATTATTCCTTTATTCATGTCAATCTGATTTGCTTCACTTATATCTTTAGAGATTTTTAATGTTGTTTTGCAATGCTCTCCGATTTTTATGATTACCTTGGCCACGTAGTTGTTTTCACCTCCAAGAGAGGGTTTATATGCTAGGTAGTGGGTTGATGCCTCCCTTGCATATGTGATTGCGTGACAGAAATGTGGTAGATGGGGGATGTGTTGTCACCACTAGGGAGAAAACAACGTGCTCTTGTCTACCGACGAGAACCTGTCACGACCCCGGACTTAGAGGTATACATAAGCGTTATGCGCTCCTAGTCATGGAACCACAAGGACTTCGGGGTTACCAGTCCCGGCCGTAACACACAACGACAGATAGACCGGAATCATCGGCACGTAGGCCGGATAACATCTAAACTACTGCTCCTCGTGTCCATGCTAGTCATAACCAAGTATGCATATCAAAGAATCTACGAGTCATATGAAACTGTCGGAACGGGACCAAGGCTAGACAGAAATGCTATGTGTCATAGGAAGTGCTACACATGCCGAGGGTTACTGAGTTTACCAATCCCAGGCCGAGTAAATATCGGCTGGCGTGCTTAGATATGGATCATTAGCACACAACCCCTCGACTGCGATAATCAACACAAGCATAGCCAAATTGTTTAACCGAGAGCTCAAAACCAACAACCGATCAACGCAGTAACTCTAGACATGAAGCTATATAAAGTAGTATTACTAGAGTATAGCTTTTCAAATAGAGGTCACATGACCCAACATTACATCATACAACGGAAGGAAATTATGTTGCTAGTCAACAAGATACCAAAAGTCCTAAGAGACTGCAACATAGGGCAACGTCCTAGCACATAGATTCCAGGTTGCTACCTAGGAAACTCAAACTACTCGTCGATGTCCGCGTTGAAACCACCACTGGAGTGAGGACTTCACTTGAACCAAATTGAAGCAAACTTGAGTACTGGAGGTAATCAACAAGACTTAATTAACATGTTATATATCTGCTCTTTCAGGAAAGAGTCATTAAGGTTATTTTGCGTAAAGCCATCTTTGTTTTCCAAATCGAGGAAGGAATAGCACGTCTCATGGAGCATTTTCAAAAGAGATAAGAAAGCGACTCAACTACTGAGATGTCAGACCCCGGACCCAGAGATATACATACTGTTATGTTCTCCTAGTCATGGACCCACAAGGGCTTCAGGGTTACCAGCCTCGGCCGCAACAAACAACGGCAGGCAGACCGGATTCATCGGGTCGGATCACCACGGTACTACTACTCCTTGTGTCCATGCTAGTCATAACCAAATATGCATAACCAAGCATCCACGAGTCGGATGAAACTGAAGGAACGGGACCAAAGCCATACAGAGCTGCTATGTGTCCAGGAAGTGCAACAACAATCGAGGGTTACTGGGGTTACCAAGCCCCAGGCCGAATCACATCGGCAGGCTTTCTCGGACATGGATCATCGGCTCTACAACCCCTCGACTGCGACAACTACGCAGGCATAGCCAAAACTGTATAACAATGAGCTCGAAACCAACAACCAATCAAAGAAGCACTCTAGACATGGAATTGTATTAAACAAGTCTTACTAGAGTACAACATTACACGCAGAGGTTACACGACCAACATAGGTCAAGTAACCCAATAGTACAACAAGCAGCGAAAGACAACTATGTTGCTATAGAACAAGACTGCAAAAGGACTAAGAGTCCGAACATAAGGAACGTAGTCAAACCCATACTACAGATAACATGCTGCCACCTGGGAACCCCGAACTACTCATCGACGTCAAGGTAGAACCCTTCTTCAGCTGCATCACCGTAGTCTGAACCAAAACAACAACGAGGCAAGGTTGAGTACAAAAGGTACTCAGCAAGACTTGGCTTCTAAGTTCTTTGCGTAAAGACACTTTTGTCTTCCGAAGTCGAGGAAGAAGAAGCACGTGTAAAAGAGCATTTCTAAAACTGAGGAGGAATCTACTCAACTACTGAGATCCTCATGTTCTTTTGTTCCACCAAAACTTTCTCATTGGTGCGCTCGGGAGTAGGGAGACATGAGGGGCGACTCCCTCCGGGGCGATCCGCCGGGAGGCCGCTTTTGGGCTCTTTCCCATGACGACTCAGAGGACGACGCTGACAGCGCGCGGGAAGGGGAGGTCTCTGGATCAAGATCGTGGAGATATCTCTGCCGCACTCCTTCGCCATCTCCCTCGTACGAGATCAAGGTAAGGAGGCAGACCAAGAAGATTAAAAAGCGTCGGATGCAACGGGAAGCAGCCCGAATCCTTAGATCTCCCATTCGATCGCTAGGGTTTCCGGCTTCTTCGGGGATTAGATCACTGGATAATCCAAAATTTCCAACCATGCCATCCTCTTCTTGGCACTGGACGAGGATGATGATCCTTCGTCGCGGACCATGGTGGTTTCACGTAGACGACGGCAGGGTCATAGTGAAATGGAGGATCTGTCCTCTGCTATCCGCTCTCGATCAAACGATGGTTCGAATTTGGGATCCGGATCGAGATCGGGCTCCAAAAAGGTTTTTGAAATTGTTCAAAAATATCCAAAGTTGGGCCTGTCCGACTGCACTCTGCGTGGAGGCTCGTATGCCCAGCCATTGTGCCTTGATACACCAACACGGCAAAACCCTAGAGGCAAGGCGCCGATCTTCACTATCCGCTCGAGAGGGAGACGGCTACGCGGACTGCCGGTCAATCTAATCTCCACCGTGATGAATCACGGCAACGACATTACGGGACCCTACCGTGGTGGCGGCAGAGGCTCTGCGGATCGAGGCGGTGGTTCACAGGGACGTGGTGGGCGGCATAATGGGTTCGGTGGAGGACAAGACTACAACGCCAACAACTTCCAATGTAACAACAATGGTGGCTTTGCTTTTGGAGGTAATCAGAACCCGGGCTTCTTCCAAGGAAACCAGCGGTTTGATGGTGGTGGAAATAACTCGGGGGATCTTGGAGGTTCCTTTGGGAATAACAGACGTAATGGAGGAGGATACAATCAGGCTTCTGGCAACAATCAAGGGAATTATAGTGGTGCCGGGCAGATGAATTGGCATGACAATAACCTAGGGAATCAAGGCTTCAATGGTGGTAATTTTCAACAGAGTTTCGTCGGTCAGAGTAGTGGACTGCCACAAGGTCATTTCAACGCCGGGTCGGGGTTTAACTCTCGGTGCAATGCAAACCCAAGAGTCCCGGGTAGATTCAATAGTAGAGGAGGTGTTGTTCGAGCGGGAAACACTGGCGCTGGCCGTGGTGCTCTCGCAGGGCTAGCTAACAGCAGGGTGGCTAGGGCTGCCGTCACGGCCTGGGCGCGCGCTGAACCCTCTGGTAGCTCTAATGCCATCGAAGTGCAAGTTCAAAAGGGGCCTAATGATGCCACGGTATCTTCTGTCGCCGAAACCCTACTGCCGGTGGCACAGCAGCTAGTAGCAACTAATAACATGGATAAGACAAAAAAGGTTGGGAAGTGTTTCCGTTGTGGATTCGCGGGACATGTTTTAGCGGATTGCACAACTTTGCTATGTGATTACTGTGAAGGTACAGGCCATGTGGATGACGGCTTCCACTTGCTCAAAATGACTAAACCTCACATTTTGGTTTATGGTCATGCCCATGATGATCTCACCTTTTATGAATCGGTGGTCTCTGAGAGCTACAGACCAAGGTCAGACAACACACGGATGGGCTCTATTTCTGTGGTTGGGGGTGAGTTGTCTATTTCCCAAATCATTACACAACTGAAATGTGTTGTCCCAGTCGATGAATTCCAATGGGAGTTGTTGCAGGTGGGGCACAATATATTCAAAGTTCAATTTCCTTCGAAATCTGAGTTGGATAGGCTTAAGAATTTTGGTTCTTTTTGAGTTCCTAACAGTCCTATTGAACTAGTGGTTGATGCGTGGCACATTAAAGACAAACCAGCTTTTGAGCTACCGAAATTTTGGTTATTGATGCATGGGATTCCTAGTCAGCACAAGGGAGATTTCCTGGCGATGTGGGGACTTGGCACGCTATTTGGAAAACCGGTTCGAGTGGACATGAAATATACTCGTCAGAATAGTGTGCTTAGAATTTTCATTGGATGTGTTGACCACAGTAAGATTCCAAAACAACTTCCCATTTTTCTCAAAGACGGTTTCTATAATTTTTCGTTTGAAAAAGAAGGGGAGAGGGGGGGCTGATGTCGACATGGTTTCGGCAAACCCACCACATGACAAGGACGGGGACAAAGGAAACGAGGAGGATGACTTTGAGAAGGACATGGATGTTTCTGTCTTCCTAGTTCCATCGGTGAAGACTAATGAGAAGTCCGGGGCACTGGAGGGTAATAAACATGGTGCTTCTAATTGCGGTGCTAAGCAAGCCAGTGGTTTATATTTTTCTCCTCAAGTTAGCAAATCAATGGAGGTGGCTAGAAGAGTTCTTAATGGGGAAATTGTTCCTCCGCATGAATTTCCCTATATTCAATCTTCATGTGATGCAGTTGCTCAAATCCTAGCTGTTGAGAAAAAAGCCCTCCATGCGGGCCTGAATAGTTCTCCGAGCAGTCCAGTGATTCCTATAACCAAGGTACAAGCTAATGAATTAATGAATTCATTTACTTCACCTGTCCATTTACTTTCGTGTACACCTTTGAGGGAAACCAATTTTGATCCTTCTGTTACTCTCGTGTTTGAGCAGACGGAACAGACTCCTATTTCTCCGATGATTAGGTCCCTTGTACGGTCATGTCCTGGGGTACAACATGGTGGTTCTGCTTCTCGGCTACCCGCAGCGCCACGGCAGAACATTGCTACCGCGGTGGCTAAAGCAGCGATTCCGCTGCCGCGGCAACAGCCAGCAGTAAACCGAACATGCTCGGAACTGCCTGCTGTGAGCACACAGCAGCCTGCCGTGGTGAAAAATCTCACCACTTCTCTGCCGCGGCAGCTGCCTGCTGAAGGCACTTGCTCGTCTCCTCCCCGTGTGCCATCGGTATTGACAAGCACAGAACAGCCTGCCGCGGTCACTTTTTCGCATCGATCTCTGCCGCGGCAGCCTGCGGCCAAGCCCAGTCAGTCCTCGCGCCCGTTGTATTCTCCTGAAACTTTGGTTTCATCGCCACCTTTGTCACTTCCGAATGCGGTACAGAAAGGTAATTTCTATATTGGTTCTGGTACGGATCGATGCCTAGCAAACTCGATGAATGCGTTGTGTTCTGTTATTCCTTCATCCACTATTGAGTTGGCTACTAATTTCTCTCCTCAACCAGTTGATACAATGAGGGTTTTTTTCTCCTGCTAAGCCTCAATTGGAGGACACAGAAGGGGAGGGACAGCACGGCAGCCCGTCTATGGTACTTGATAGGTCAACACTTGATGATGTTGTGGCCTATGGAGGTATTGCAGACCTGGCTTCCTCTGGATTTCGTTCAAGAAGTAGAATACGGGCGCAGCCGCTGGCGGATGCTTCTCAAATGGACCGTGTTGCGATGATGGCGCAGCATCGCACGAACATATATTCTCCAGGTATGAAAGTGAATCGCAAATTATCCTTTACTACAGTTCCAAATAATATTATTTCCGCTAGAGCTCATAAGTTGGGGATTTCTTTGGGCTCAAATCATTCCGAAATAGAAGCTTCTTTTAATTTACTAAAAAACATCGAAGAGTCACGGGTCATTACTTACCTACAAAACACTCTACATAATGATGCAGAGGGGGATAATACTAGTCTGGTTATTAAAGATGCTAATAATTTATCTGATGATTTAGCCATTGAGGAGAATGAAACTTTAATAGACCAAATGGGTCAACATGCCGAATTGTTTCAACCTAAATCTACTCGTAGAAAGAAAGCGCGCACTGGCCTAGATGTCAAAAGAAGGAGCGCTAGATTAAAAAAAAATCAAGTAAACAATGAAGGGTATGATTTGGAACTCGAACGGCTTTGGTGATATGGCTAAGCACTTTGCGGTTCAAGAAAATGTTTGCGATTTGAACCTAAATTTCGTTGCTATTATTGAAACAGGAAGATCTAATTTTTCGGCTCCTTTTCGTAAATATTTAGTGGGGGGAGAATTTGCATGGTTCTTTCCACCCCCATGTGGCCGCTCTGGCGGTATTCTTGTCGGTTTTGATAATTCGACGTTTGAGGTGCAAAATGTTCAGGCAGGGGATTTTTGCATCAAGCTAGATATTAAAAATAAAGTAGATGCTTTCCTATTGACATTTGTGGTTGTTTATGGGGCAGCACAAGATGAAAGCAAACCAGCTTTTTTGGCCGAATTAGTTCGAGTGTGTGAGAAAGAGGAAAGACCTGCCGTGGGATAATCACGGCAGACGTTACCGGGGGTAACTGATCTTGGGGCAAGACGACACAGGCGTTTGGGAGAGGGTTTAGCTCAGAGGAAAACATGATGCAACTCGATCTGGTAGCCGGCAATCAAAGTCGCCGAGTCTCCGATCTTGATATATCAACTCAACTCTAGGGTTACACTAGATGCTCGATACCAAGCGATATTGCTAGGGTTCTTAGATCTCTGTCTAAACTAGACCTGGGGGTCGGTTTATAAAGCACCCGTACCCCCTGGCTTACCCTCCAAGGCGCATCCTGGATCCTACCCGAACACGGCGCACAAACTCTAACTTTCCTTTACCATAACCCACAACCCGGGTTACTGGGCCTACAAGCTTGGGCCTTCCAAAAGTTTCCTTATCCTTAGCCGGATCCTGCGCAGCGTCCTTTGGGCCGGGTTACTCCTTGGAGTTTGGCCTACCGGGTTATTATCCCCCCATCAGTAGTCCCCAGAATAGCCTGGGCTTCACGGATCCTTCCTTGAAGCGCTCGCTATTCCCTGCAAGGATATCAAACACACGAGTATGTGGAGGCCGGGTTAAGGTGCCTCAATAGATAGCTAGGCCTTACTCCGTGGTGGCCATATAGTAACCCGGCTCTTCCCCAATTACCTAACTTACTTTTCCAGGTCTAAACCCCAAAATGTCAAGATTCTATACTTGATAATTGACCTGATATCGCGGGATGGATCTCTTTCCCCTTTTCGTTCAGATACCCTGCTCAACATTTAAAGCGCATCTCGCAAAAACTCAAAGAGATAGCCGTTTACTCCGCAACTCCCGGCTCCCGCTCGCTGAACCGGGCTTATCCACTCGCGCTATAAATAGGCTCCTTGGGGGTAACCCGAACCCTAACGGCTCATTTCCCCCCACTCTGCTTCCTTTCTCCCTCCGCGCTCATCCTTACTGAGCGCCACCATGGAAATCCCGCGCGCATCACCGGAGCCCATTGGCCGGAGGCTGCGCTCCGCCACAGCTCACCCCGCGCCGCCGCCAAGATCCACCGGCAAATCTCCATCCGGCCCGTCAGGAACCGCGAAAGGACACCAGGCTTGCGCCATCTGCCTCCGTAAGGCTTCACTCAGATCTCCTCCAGTAAGCCTCTTGCACCCATTAATTTGCCCTTGCAATTTCTTGATTTCACCTCAGATTAGATCCAAATCAGCCCACCAATGATTTCTCGGCCATGCCGAATTAGGTTGCTAGTATTCTTTCTAGCTCGCCCAATAGATAAGATATAGACTCCAATCCACTCTCCTACTACTTGCAATTATTAATTTCGCCACAAATCTGAAGATGGAATTTCCAATCTGGGCTCGAACCACTCAACATTTCCGCCTTTGCCTCAATCACCCGGCTAGTCCTCCCCTTTCCAGTTCCTTTTATTCGCGCTAAGTGCCTGTGCAGCCATCCATCGTCCTCAAAAGCTCCTTCAACGCTTAGATCCCCATAATTTTCGCTATAATACTTGATACCCGGATAGTTCGAACTTCACTCTGCAAACTGACACCCGGATAACACACAATTTTCATGTCTCAATATTACCTTGCCGATACTTGGCCGACTCATAGCTTCCGTGTCTTATTCCTGTTATCCTCCTACCTTGTGCTTTGCAGGTCCACCACATGGCTCCCAAGAAGCAAGGAAAAACTCCGACTAAAGCCAAAGCCACCAACTCCATATCCGCCAACTGGGCACGGTCTACGGTCACCAAGGCCAAGTTGGAGGAGTTGGTCGAGCTGGGAGTTCTCCCTCCTCAAGAGGATATCCAGTGGAGGGTGCCGGGCAAGGAGACCCGGCCTACCCCGACGAAAGACGAGGTAATTTGTTTCGTGGAACATGTGACCCGGGGCTTCCGTCCGCCGGGTCACCCTTTCTTCCGTGATGTCTTAAGCCATTACGGCCTTCGCGTTTTTGACATCGGGCCTAATTCTATATTAAACATTTCCCATTTCATCGTCCTTTCCGAGTCATACTTGTGCACTCCGCCAAGTCTGGCTCTTTTCGTTGAGCTTTTTCAGTGCAAACCGTGCCGCGAAAGCGGTGACGGGGCGCTTCTCGCTTGCGGCGGGGTTTCTATCCAGCGCCGCAAGAATTCTCTGATGCCACCCCTCACTCTTAACTCCCATGTCAAGCACTGGCAGCTCTCATACTTTTACTGCCAAGACACCTCCCCACCCGGCCAAAAGAAACTGCCGGGTTACTCAGAGGGCCTTCTTGACATCTCCGAAAAATTTAGTGCCTTTTCCCCTGACTCGGACAGGGAGGCAATTCAACCTCTGCTAGCCAAAATCACCACTCTCACGGCCCAAGGTCTCATCGGGCTCAACCTGGTGAAAACTTGGGTCGACTTCCGGATCCAACCCAATTCCATCCGCACAAAGTTGATGTGCGAGTACTCGGGGCAATCTACAGACCCACTCCGGTACTCTGACAACATCTTCGCGGCTGGTGACACTCATAAAACTATCAAGGGTTTTCTGACGGAAAAGCTTGAGGTAATCCGGAACATATCCGGATTAGAGCCCTTCACACTCGAGAACCCAGCCCCCAAGGTGAGAACCTAATTTTGATATCTTTACCTTTGCTCTTTCCACTCGATACAGTTGATGACCCTTATACTGATACTTTTCAGGCTGATGATGATTTTTGGAAGACCAACACTTCTCCTAGCTCCGAAAGTCCAGAGGAGCAAGAGGAAGCCGCTAATTCGGACGAAGGTGCTCTCCGGATTTTACTTGGTTCCCTCAAGCTCATCATAACCCCTTCATTTTCCAACTATAACTTTGATGATATCCAGAACAAGAAGATGACTAAGAAGAAGACACCGACGGCAAAGTAGAATCCGCCAGCGACGAGGAGGAATTGGAGCCGACAGTCAAAGTCGGATCAAAGAGAAAATCCCAAGAGGCCACCTCCAAGGTTTCATATCACCTCCTCGCATTCAATTCGTATTCCTTTAATGATATATATGAGCTACCTTGACGTTGTTCCACTGGCCATGCTTGAAGGAGTCGCCCATGACCAAACGCAGGTCAACTCGAAATCACCCGGGCGATGGTGCTCTTAACCCGGGTATTTCATCGACTCCAACTCGGCGGGCTGGTATTTACCCTATACTTTCTCGGACGAAACATTCTCCTTGAACCATTCCCTTATGAAATCTTACTTGATACTTTCCAGCCTCTCCCGGGTCCAGCGACGGATTTCCTGTGGATTTCGCGGTGAATACCGGGTAAAATCCCTTTCCTGATACTCTACCACGCTTCATCACCCTTTCCTGATTGTATACTAGCTGCTCACTCATAACACCCATAGGGCCACGGTCGTTACCAGCGACCAAGAGGATATGGAAACCGAGGGCCCGGGTAAGGGGAGCCCGGCTGATAAGACTACAACCGCGTCTAGCGGCGAAGGACAAGCGTCGCCGGTAAACCCGGACATACAAGAAGCCGAGTATCCGATTGCCTCCCATGCCAGCAAGAAGAACAGAGCCACAACCTTGGGTGCAGAAGAAGGAGCATCGGATTCCGACATACAAATGACCCGGGTGCCGCCTCCCACTAAGAAGAAAACCCCTTCTCGGAATTTCCAAGGCCCCGGGTCCTCTGATACGGGTAAAGACACTTTTGATCAATTGATGAACACTCTCCTCAATATGAAGACTTCGGAGAGCAAGATCTTGGAGCGCATGGCCGCAGAGCACCAGGTAATGACACTTGATATCTCGTAGTGCATACCTAGTCCCCAAGTTCTGAGCATGACTTGCTAAAGTTATGCTTGGTACTTTATGCAATATTCAGCTTACCATAATATCCAACTGATACTTGTGTTCCTTGCTACTGACAGGCGCAGATAACCCGGTCTGATGAAATTTTACTCAAGACCGAACAACTTCTTCTTGCCGAGGTAAAGCGGAGGGAAACCCTTGAGGACGACATGAAAACTTTGAAGAAGGATGTTTCTAAATACAAGAAGAAGTGCAATACCGCTCAGACCGCACTGAAGAAACTATCGGACCAGGTCGCCGATACTTATCAGATCTTACTTAGTAAGTTTTTGCTGCCGATTAATTTCATGTCTTGGCTTTATTATGTGATACTCAGGATTATTGATACGTTCTTTCTTTTGTTTCAATTGTAGGTGCCAACCTTGCGACCCCAGAGGAGGATGCTATTGTCAAGGCTAGAACCCTAAAGACTGTGCTCCGGACTTTCTTTGCCGGCACAAAATTTACACTGGATGCCGTGAAGTGGCCTACGGAAGTATATCCGGGTGAAGAAAATCTCATGCAAGCCTGCTCCACTGTGCCTGGCTGGATTGAAATCTGGAAACGCTCGTCATGCCGGATTGGTATGACCCGGGCCTTTACCCTGGCCAAGGCTTTTTTTCCGAAGCTTGACCCAGCAAAGGTAATATCCGGGTTTCCCGAATTCAAGGCGGACGGTTCCAAATTTACACCCAAGGATTTCAAGGCCATACAATCCGTAGTGCGTCCCTCGGCTACCACTTTGGCTGATAGTTTGGATCTAAACACGATTATGAGTGCATACGACGCTGATGGCAAAATTGTTACGGAGGAAGCACCCCCGCCCTTTGATATCTTGGAGAAGTGGGTTGCTAACTCGGCCAGGAAGAGGGAGGCAACTGCGAAGAGAGAGGCCGAGTTAGGGTCAGGGCCGTCTGCCTCTACACCAGCTGTCCCTCCACCTGTCCGCCCTGGTGCGGTGAGTCCGGGTAATGCTGCCGGGAAAGCTAAGCAGCAAGCCCAGGACCAAGACCCGGAAGACCGTACTCAGGAGGCCGAATAGGGCAGTACCATCATAATACCTTGGTCACGTGATGCTTTGTATTCAAACTATTATGCTTTTGATGGTGCGCCTGTGCACCCCTGATACTGATGTCGTAACTTGCAACGTACTTTTAGTCCGTGATATGCTTTGCGGCTTTCCTGGCCTTTTGATAATCGTGCTACTTGTCTATTCTTTGAACTTGTTCTCGATACCCGACTCTCTTTTTGGCTCCCTTCGTAAGACTCGGTTTTCCGAGTGCCAGGGGCTTTGATAAGTGGACTTTTCTTTAAGTCCCCAAGACTCGGATGGTAGGGTCTTTCGAACTTCGATAGCCAAGTAGTTTGTTTCTGTTTCGAAGTCCCCAGTCCCCATGACCCAAAGTCCGAGTCATGGGGGTGTGGCCTTTCTCAAAGAACAAATTGTTTTTTACCGAGTCGAAAACCTAAAGCCATTCCGTGTAGGTACTGAAGTTATGCTTGATAGTCGTTGAGTTTCCGGCTATTAGCCTTGTACTCTGCATAAACTTGTGGTTTAGATGACCCTTTTGACTATCTTGTACTGTAAGCCGGCTTTCGCGTGGATACCATGTTGTTACATCTATACGAAAACAGGGTCAGGCAAGTCCCATTGGGCTTCATGGCTGATTGTAATCGTAAGCGAACAAATCATGCCACTTTAGTGCGAGTCACATCGAGCTTAAGAAAGAAAAGTCAAGAAAATTTGGCTCCTTTGTCCAGTTATAAGATTGCAGCCGTACTCGTTTGCGAATAATCGGCCCTTATAACTTATAGGCATCAAGGCCGGGTCTTTCGGGTTTGTGGCTGGGCTACTTGAGCAACCAGCCCCCGAGACCTATATATACTCAACGTTCTTAATGATACTGAAATATTGATGTCACATGGATACTACTTACTTGTAATCAGGCTGTAACGAAATAGGACTTGATAACCATCTCTTTATTGATGCGAGAAAGTTTGGACCAGCAGGCCGCCTCATTAAAAACCTTCCAGTCCCCTTAGGTACCCTGGGTAGGAAAAGAGCGCGTCTGAAACCTGCTGCCCGTTACATTGTTTAGTTCTTCATGGGCACCGGTCCCGGACTGGCGTGACCGATGCACATTCTCCACATGTTGGACTTTTTCATGATGAGTACCGGGTTTACTAGCCAACCCGGGTAAGGTGTTTCCATGACGTGGCTGGTTGTGAGCGGCCGTGCAGTTTCTTCCTTTATAGCGGATTGCTTGGGGGAGTCATCCTCGATAAAAGCCACCATTTTAGCATCTTGTGTTACCTTGGATTTTGCTCTTTCGCCTTCAGTACTCGGCCTTTTTGATGTGGTTCTGTCCTCCGGGTCTGCTTGAGACCGGTAGTGCTTGAGTTCTTCTTTTCTACAGGCCTGCTCGGCCATTGCTGCGTCTCCTTCATCGCATTCAGCTGCTATGTCTCGATTTCCATGTATGGTAATGGTCTTCTTGGGACCCGGGATTTTTAGCTGTAGATACACGTAACACGGCCTAGCCATGAATTTGGCGTAAGCCGGCCTTCCAAATAACGCGTGATAAGGGTTGCGCAATTTGACTACCTCAAAGGTAAGCCACTCAACTCGATAGTTATCCTTTGACTCTCCAAAGGCTACCTCCAATGCGATTTTTCCCTCGGGGCACGCTGAATGACCCGGCACTATCCCATGAAAAACTGTTGAGCTTTTTTGTAGCTGAGACTCCTTGAGGCCCATGCGTAGGAAGGTTTCCCAATACAGTATATTGATGCTGCTTCCACCATCCATCAAAACCTTTTTCAGCTCATACCCATTGACCTGCGGTGCGACTACTAATGCCAAGACTCCCGGGTGTTCCACTCTTTCTGGGTGATCCCTTCTGCTCCATATTACCTCCTGTTCTGACCATCTCAAGTATCTCGGGACAGCTGACGAAACTGAGTTGACCGCTTGCTTCAGTATCTTTTTGTCTTTGCTAGAGCCTCCTGTGGTATGCACATGATATTGACCCAATTGTTTGGGGTTAGCCTGGAAACCTCCTGCCCCCCTTGGTTATTACCTTGATTTCCAGCCGCCGGGTTACCAGCTGGGGGTGGGCCGTTGCCCGGGTTTCCCCCTGGACCCGGTCCTCCTCCCCGTCCTGCACCTCGCATAGCTCTGTTCACTTCCTCATTTTTCCATCTTTGTAAGTCGGCGCACTGCTCCAAGGAGTGGTTAGCTGGCCTGCCGTTCCTGCTGTGCTTCGGGCATGCCATCCTGAATATGTCCCAATTGTTACCCGGCCTTGGTGGTCCTTGATAGTTTCCTCCATTGTGATTACCTCCGTTGAAATTTCCTTCTGCTCTGGGCCTCGAAGACCCGGCTTCTGTGTTGGCGACAAACTCGGAACCTCCTTCAAACGGGCGCTTGTTCTGGTTATTTTCGTTATTACCCGGTGCTGATCCATTGCCGGTTCTTCCGTTATTACTTGTGTTTGCTTTTACCTTCTTGTCATCAACTTCCTCTTCGGTAGTATCTGTCGCAGCGTGTTTGTTGCACGCATCCATCAATTCTCCCATTGTAACTTCCGACGCATTTCGACTAGACTTCATGCGAGTTAACTTTTGCACTAAAGGTATATACTTGCTATTAGGGGGGATTTTAACATCATTCGGAGACAACAAGAAAAAAACAACGATAAATTTAATGCGCGATGGCCATTCATCTTTAATGCCATTATTAAGAGCCTTGATTTGAAGGATCTAGAGTTTTCAGGTAGACAATTCACTTGGGCTAGTAGAGGGGTTAACCAAACGTTTGAGAAACTGGACCGGTTTTTAGCTAGCGTTGAGTGGGAACAAAAGTTCCCTCTTGTATCGGTGCATGCACTGGCACGCACCGGTTTCGACCGCACCCCTCTAATTATTGACTCTGGTCAACAAGCACATCTAGGAATAAGTCCCGTTTTTCCTTCGAACTGTCGTGGTTGCGGAAAGAAGGCTTTTCGGCGATTATTTCCAGGGAATGGGCAGCGTGTTTGGGAGGTCATTCTCCGATGGAGACTTGGCAGCTCAAAATTAGACATCCGCGCCAGTTCCTAAGAGGTTGGGCCAAAAACTTGAGCGGTGAGTACAAAAAAATAAGGAGAAATTGTTACTTCTTATTAATGAACTAGACATCAAAGCTGAATCCGTCCCGTTATTTGTAGCGGAAAGACAAGCTAAGAAAGATGATGAGGAGTGTCTTGCTAGGCTTAGGCGCAAGGAAGAGGCCAAATGGGCCCAAAGAGCTAAGATCAAACACATTCAAGAAGGGGGAGATAATACGTGTTATTTCCATTTGATTGCAAATGGGAAACACAAAAAAAAAGAATTGTCCAACTGGAGCAAGATGAAGGTACAGTTCATGGGAAACTAAACCTGAAATATTTTATTTCGGATTACTACAAAAAATTATTTGGCTCCCCAGAACCGAATTCCTTCACTATGGATGAGGGAATCAATAGTGATATTACTCGCGTCACTGCCGAGGAAAATAAGATTTTGGTCTCTCCTTTCTCTGAAAAAGAGGTTTTTGAAGCAATTTCCCAAATGAAACATAACACGGCTCCTGGCCTAGATGGGTTTCCTGCATAATTCTACCAACAATGTTGGTCTGTGATCAAATATGACTTAATGGCCATGTTTAACCAGTTGCATCAGGGGGATCTACCTCTCTTTAGATTGAATTTTGGTGTTATTATTCTATTACCAAAAAAATAAGACGCGAGCAGAATCGAACAATATCGTCCTATTTGCTTATTAAATGTGAGTTTCAAGATTTTCACGAAAGTAGGGACTAATCGAGTGACTTCGATTGCGTAGTCAGTCATTAAACCTACTCAATCTGCCTTTTTGCCAGGCAGGAATATTCTAGAGGGGGTCGTTATTTTACACGAGACTATTCATGAGCTACACTCTAAGAAACTTGATGGAGTTTTGTTCAAAATTGATTTTGAAAAATCTTATGACAAAGTTAGATGGCCTTTTCTTCAGCAAGTGTTGCGAATGAAGGGGTTCCACCCAACTTGGTGTGAGTGGGTAGTTAAATTCATCCAGAAAGGTAGTGTGGGCATTCGTGTGAATGATGACATTGGTCATTATTTTCAGACAGCCAAAGGGTTAAGGCGAGGAGATCCCCTCTCTCCGGTTCTTTTTAATTTGGTGGCTGACATGTTGGCAATTATTATTGAGAGATCCAAAGAGGACGGACAGGTTGGTTGTTTAGTTCCCCGTTTGGTTGATGGTGGGGGTCTCGATTTTACAGTATGCGGATGACACCATATTGTTTCTTGAACATGACCTGGATAAGGCAGTGAACATGAAGCTCATTTTATCCTTATTCTAACAGCTGTCAGGGCTTAAGATTAACTTTCATAAAAGTGAAGTCTTCTATTTTGGGAAAGCATCTGAACATCAGGATGAGTATAAAAGGATTTTTGGTTGTGAAAGTGGGTCTTTATCTTTTAAATACCTTGGTATTCCTATTCATTATAGGAAACTTCTCTTAAAGGAATGGAAAATTGTTGAATATCGCTTTGAGCACAAGTTGACATCTTGGGTCTTATGGAGACAGATTAGTACTCATTAATTCGGTTCTCAGTAGCCTACCAATGTTTTTCTTGTCCTTTTTTGAAATTCCGGTGGGAGTTAGGAAAAGGCTAGATTATTTCCGTAGTAGTTTTTTTTGGCAAAGTGACCAACAGAAGAGAAAATATAGGTTGACGAAATGGAGTATAGTTTGTAGACCAAAAGACCAAGGGGGTTTAGGAATAGAGTTATTAGACATTAAGAACAAATGCTTGTTGAGCAAATGGCTCTTCAAAATTCTTAACGAAGATGATGTTTGGAAGGAGTTTCTCACTAACAAATACCTTGGGGACAAACACTAGCCCAAGTCAAACCAAAACCAACGGTTTCCCCATTTTAGCGGGGAATTCTGTCGGTAAGACAAGATTTCTTTTCCCGTGGCTCTTTTATTGTGGGCAATGGTCTACATACTCACTTCTGGGAGGATATTTGGCTGGGGGACAAAGCATTGGCTAATCAATACCCCAGATTGTATAACATTGTTAGAAACAAAAATGTACTGGTGGCTGATGTGTTGTCCAATGCACCACCCATAAACATTCAGTTTAGGAGAAATCTGTTTGGGAATTGTTGGAATGATTGGTCGCAATTAGTTCAACAATTGATACATACTTCTCTGTCCGATGACGAGGAATCCTTTATCTGGCGTTTGAACCAGAGTGGGACCTTCTCTGTCCGATCCATGTATATTGATTACATGAACGATCACCCACCATTTCAGCACAAGTATCTTTGGAAGATGAAAATTCCCCTAAAATTAAAATCTTTATGTGGCTACTTAATAGACGAGTGATTCTTACTAAGGATAACCTAATCAGGCGCAATTGGCATGGCTGCACTAAATGTGTGTTTTGTACCAATGACGAAACCATAGAGCACCTGTTCATCTCGTGTCCATTTATTATTAAAATATGGAGACGGCTTCATTTTACTTTAAATATCCCCCCTTGAGTCTGGATCATATGGTTGGTGATTGACTTCATGGCATTGCTAAAAATGATAAACGACGAATTAGGATTGGCGTTTGCGCCTTTGTTTGGGAATTGTGGAATTGTCGTAATGACGCGATTTTTAACAAGGTACAACATGCTCATTTCTTACAGGTTGTTCACAAGGCTATCTATTGGATTTCTTCGTGGTCCCTCCTTCTGCCACTGAACCAGCGCCATTTTATGGAGGCTGGATGCAACCGGTTACTGGCTATAGTTCGGGCCATCCTCTTCTCCAACGGGTGGCAGCATGATAGAAGAATTGGTTCTTCTTAGTGGAGCTAAAGAGTGGAAGTTTCATAGTTTTTTTTATCTTTTCATCTTTTTTATCATTTGGACATCTGTTCATGTAACTACTTGAATACCTTATTGTTTTAATAAGAAGTCATATGCATCTCTCCGATGCCGAGGCTAGGGCTTTATGCTCCCTTTTCTAAAAAAAAACAATACTTTCTTATTCCCAGACTATCTCATGCTACAAGAATCACCCCTCTCGACTTAGTTGAGGAGGCATCCTTCATTCATTGTCAACAAGTTTTAATAATTCTGTTGGAGTTATCTATGATCAAAGAATCTGTTGCCAAGTCGTCCGTAACCGTGGATACGGCTTCTCGAGGAGATTTATTCCTACAGGGGGTACACTTTACCCACACGTATAAACCGACTATTAATTCCACGCGGTAACACTCCTCTCTAAGAGCGCGACAGAGTATGGTCGACCACGGCCTTTACCTTTCTTAACCTTATCCATGAGTCAACCCAAACAGGGCCACCCCGTCAACAGGGAGTTGGCCACCTCCTCACGACACCTGTTCTGTGAGTCGAGACAAGATCTGTGTACGTCCATCACTGGTCCCGGTCACGCCCTAGTTTTCTCCAAAACATTTTATAACACACCCGCAACTGGAAATCTCAATCGACGTGGCCCATGGAAGTGGCTAGACAAGTTAGTCAGCCGAGCGCTGTCTGTTAGGCCCCGCGTGTGGTTGCACGCTCAGTCTTGGCTTCGAAGGCAAGAACTCGCACCTAGGGGCATGAACGAGACAAAACCCACAACCCACAGTGGCCTCAACATCCATGCCATGTTAATCATGTTATCCAATTCACATTAAAGCATAAACACATGTTATACTAGATTCACGCATTGACAACATTCATCAACCGGATGAAGCAGATCATAAGACTAAGCATGTCTAAGCATATAACACACAAGACTCTAGCGACACTCAAACAACCCTAGTCATACTAGGAGGGTAAACAGGTATCAAGGTGACATAAAGGGGATCATGTAGTGGATAGGATAACTCTAAAAGACTCAAAACTTAGTTGAATTGCATGCATGAGTAAGAGGTCAAAAGGACTCAAAACATGGGTGGAGCCATGAGGTTGTGCTTGCCTTGCTCGTCGAAGGTGGAACTAGGGTTGTCATAGAAGGCCGGATCAACCTCCGGGTCTCGGTCTACCGATAATGAACAACACCGAAAATAAGCCAAAACATTCAATACGTAGTAATCGTGCAATGCACAATATGTATGCATGATCAAAACAATGCGAAGAATGTAAGCCCTAGAAGGTAAAACAGATTGCTAGGGTTTTACATTGAAAACGATGATCATCGGAGGGGGAGAAAACCCTACTTTAGAGGTGTATCCAAGATATGTTGCTCAAATGACTTGGAGAACCCTATACCTAGGTTGAATTTGTCTTCCTAATCATTTTGGTATATTACACTAAATTTTCCTAATTTGTTGAATTAAAACATTATTTTTATTATTTTAATGAATTTAATTCAAGTTCAAATATGACTTCATTTTGAACTTTTCCAAACATGAGTGAGAATGGTATAAACATGCAGCTTACATTTTTCTGAACATTTTGCATATTTTTTATAGTTTTTGGACTTATAAATTAAAAGTTATTTTATTTACAAGAATTAATCATTTTCTGTAATTCTAATTAAGGTGGGGCCCACGTGTCAGTTTAAATTTCAATTAATTAAATTCTCCAATTAACAGGGAGACAACACGTGGCCTGGTGACATCATGATAACGTCACCCCCACGTCAGCCCGGGGCTGGCCGTGGACAGGCACGGATACCGGCGACGATTCCGACCACCCTGACTTGCGCGGATGAGCGTGTTGGGTTCCTCTCGTCGCGCTCTACCAAACATGGTGGTGCCGCCCCTAAATGGTCCATGACGGCGAGCCGCCGTGAAGGAAGAGCGGTGGAGCTCTCGGGTCTCCAGTACGATCATGATTCCGGCCGCGGGGGAGGAAACGGAGAGGATGGGGAGGCGGCTTAGCTCACCGTGAGCGCGACGAGCTGCTCAGCGAGGCCGGGGAAGCACGGAGGCGACGGCGCGGTGCAGAAATGGCCGGCGGCCGGCGGGGAGGAAGACGGCGAAATCGGCGGTATATAGGCCATCCCGGCTCTCCCGCGTGCTCGTGGAGGAAGAGGAGGACGCGGCGGTTCCGTGGAGTTTCTCAGCGAGGTCGCGGGTGTCGCACCCGGACTTCTAGAGGATACTCATCGTACGAACTGAACAGTATTTTGGTTGGATTACGGGGCTTAACGGCTCCCGCGTCCCCTTACGGGTAGGCCAGCACTTATGTGCGACAACCAACCGTTACTGTTCACCGTCGATGTAAACTATCCCGTAGAAATCAGGTAACTACAAATTGACGTACTTCATACCATACACACATGGTACGTCAACGGGTTTTGAACAAAAGGATAACACAACATGCCTCTAAGACACAAAAGATTGAAATAAGGTTGCAAATGGCCTTCACTAAGGCAGAAATAGCAAATACAATCATCCAGAGGACACATGTCCCAACATAACACTCATTACATCAGCGGAAGCAATCAAAGGTGTCTGGGTACAGACAAATCCAACAGGCTTAAGAAGTCGGAGAAAATAAAGAAGACGAAGCCTATCCACGTAGGTCCTGGATCCAGCCCTGGTCCAGCTATCTACTCGTCTGCAGTCTCGTCAAACTCCACGAAGTAGCCATCCTGGTGGTCATCGTAGCCGTAGTCGTAGTCTGCGTAAACCACAGCCCCAAAGGGGTCAGTACAACAACGTACTGGCAAGCATGACTCACAGTTCACCAAAGTGTAGCCCGTCAACACCAAGCACAGATGCCTTGGGATCAACGGAAAAAAAGGGTATGAAAGACGCTGCAACTGGCTGCACTAACCATCTACAGAACATACTACAACTTCCGGTGTAACAGAAAGAGATAAGATAGCGTATCGTAACCAACTATAACTAACCACCAAACAAACCCATCCTGGATCTTGCCCCTTATCCAAAGAAGCAATCCGAGGGTAACTCACACAGTTGGATTAATGATGGATCAAGTTGTTGTGTCAATAAGCCTATTACTAGTCAAGTTATCATTAGTTAGGTGTAAGTTGTTCTGAGTACTTGTTAGCCAGTACTTTCACCAAGTCAACCATAACCGCGGAGAACACGGCTTCTCGAGAAGATTTATCCCTGCAGGGGTGCACCAATTTGGCCGTACACGTAAGAATAACCCGCCAGATGGGAAGGCCTTTCCCACCAAGCGGGGCACTCAACACAATCCAACCTTTCCTCGCATCAAGCCCAAAGCACCACGTGATGTGCGTGCGCGGCTAATCGAGCCCCCCGAAGAAAAGGAGGACCCTCATAGCACTGGAAGACCACGCCGCCCTAAATGCCGACTACAAAAGTTCCACCCTGGCCTCGGGTTCGTACCTGCATATGCGTGCATCAAATGGAAAGCCCGAACTAAGTGTGGTGATTTGGACGAGATGCGGATCGAGTCAAATTGAGGGGGGGGGGCATACACGCTTCCCACATGCGGATAGTGCGCTCATCATGGATCAGTAGACAAGACCCTTTTCCTATTAGGGTCGACACTAGCAGGCCTCAAAACCACGCCGGGCCTCCTGCCGGTGCCTTATCAGCAAATTATTATTACCTCAAATTAACAAGTGTTGTTTAACATCGAGCCCAGAATATAACAGGATATAATAACAGAAAGTAACTGATAACAGACTCGAGCAAAACAAACCTAAGCATGCTAGTAAGACACGGGCCCAAGCAACGGGGTTTTAGGACTGGAGGTGATGGCAATATCAGGGTTTAGGGTATCATGTGATAGGTTCGTAACAGAAACAACTACCACTAAGGCTAGCAGATAAGAATCAACGGAAAGTATCGGTAGCCAATGTTGAAAGGAACACAGTGGTTCATGTGAGTGATAACTTGCCTGCAAACCCAGTAGTCGGGTACTGAGCTAGATCCTCAGAAGGGGTGTCGTAAAGGTCGTCGGTATCAACGTCGTCGTCTATCCGAGAAGAAGCAAACAAACAAGGCAGAAATATAAACAATCATCATCATGGCATAGTGCACAATCAAGTATGATGCATGACAAGTTAATAGATGCAACAGAATAAACTAATTGATATGATACCACAATTTAAATGGACACATATGCAATTTTGAGTTGCATATGAAAAGCCCATGGATTTTGGTTAGATTATTTGTTTTCCAACTAAACAACAGGTGATAGTGGTTTAGTATGATGCATGCAAAAGGAAAACAGCAAAATAACAACATTAGAATCAAATTAAAATAGGGTGTAGCAATTTAGAATTTTATTATTAATTTAGGGAATTTTTGGGTGCCTTAAAGGGAACACACAAGTATTTGTTGTTTTCAACCATTTAAATTATTCAAAACAAATAACAAGGTTGATATTTGAAAAGAACATAAAATTTTAGTTGGATTACATGTTTCAAATATTGAAATTGGAATTTGGATTATTTAATTATGAATTAAACAATATTAAACAAGTTTCAAATGAATTTAAAACAAGTTTGAATTTAATTGAATTTTTATTTGTTCAAAACATAATTTCAAACTCATATTTGAAAAGTTCACACTTGCTGGTTTGAAAACATATTTTGCATGTTCAAAAATATTTTATATTGACCAAGTTATGATTTTATCAAATTTTAATTGAATTAAACAAATATTAAATTATTTAGGCAATTTAAATTATTCAAAACAGAAAACAAAAATTATATTTGAATAGGTTATTTAAAATGGTATGGAAAACATATTTTAGTTGCATTTATTGGATTAATAAATAATTAGTTATGGATTTTAGAAATTAGCATTTGAAATATTTAAGTTTGAATTTTAAATACATTTGAAGTTTCCAAAACAGTACACAAATTGGATATTTGGAAATATTAGGAAATTTGGATCATAATTCATATAAAACTTGCATTTAAAGGAATTACAGAATAGAAGTTATTAAATTTTAAAGTTTTGTTTTAATTCTGCTAATTTAAAATGAATTTTGGAATTCGCAGAAACATTTGTTACCCACTGGCTCTCTACCCCTAGCCACTAACCAGTGGGCCACAGGCCACTGTGGCACTGCGCGCATGCTTGCGTGGCAGGGAGAGTCCATGACAGGTGGGCCTGCTGCGCTGGAAGCGAAAAGGAGCAAAAATTGGGGCTTGCGGGGCTCGAACCCGCGCCCAGCGCTGCGCGCACAAGGTGCAGTACCACTGCGTTAACTGAACTCCTTTGATAGATACGGGAACGGATTCAGGTTATAGTTCAACGCTGCGTTAACTGAAACTCTGACGAACAAAACATTGCTCGTCCGTCAGAATAGAGGGGCTCGCCGGCGTTGCGGTGATCGTGGACGTGCTCGCTGCTGTGGGGTGGTTGGACGTGTGCAGAACGTGTACGAGATCATGCGCAAGTAGCATAGGAAGAGAGAGGGGTAGCTGGTGGAGCTCACCAGGAGGGGATCGAGGTGGCGATGGTTTCTGACGATGACGTGACGGAGGCGACGGCGGAGATGTCGTGGACGGCGGCGACGTCCTAGTGGCTCCTCGGAGACGCTCTGATGTCCAAAAGGGAGAGGCAACTGCGGGTGTTCGATTTTCGGGACTAGGTGGGGGAGTGGTGAGCCATGGCGACGTCGGGGTGGTCGGATTCAGAGGGTGTGCTCCGGCGAGGTAGCTAACAGAGAGGGAGGCGGCCGGGAGAGGGGCAAACGGCGGCGGAGAAGAGGGAAGGACGGCGCCTAGGGTTAGGGTAGGGCAGCGGGGGTCCTAGGGCGGCTTTATAGCCCCCGGGAGCGCCTCCTGGCCGTCGGTGGTCGTCGCTGCTGCCGTGGAGGCCTCCGATGGCCGCCGTACGAGGGGAAGACGGGTTAGATCGCAGGAAAAAAAAACGCACCGTTTTTCTTCGCTTAAGTGACAGGCTGGGCCGCAGCGGAAGGGAGGCGAGGTGGGCTGGGCTGCGCCCAGCCTCTGTTGGCGCCAAACGGTTTAAAATTTTATTTTTCTCTTTTATATTTTTTTTTTGCTGGATTAGAATTTGGAAGAGAAAGATAGGTTTTAAGTTAGAGAAAATTTTAGAAAAATTAGGATAAATTCCTTAGGTGAAAAGCAACCATTTGGCAACTTTTATTTTCAAAAATTTAAATGTTTGAGTGCTGTTTAAAATTTGAACCAAATTTGAGTGAAATGGTTGCTATTAATAAACATTAATAAAATCAACCATTTAAATAGGGTAACCCCTATGGTAAAAAGCAAATTGAGTTAATTTGATTTGGTAACAACATGATTTCAAAAATGGTTCTGTTTGGGTGCTTGGATTTGAATCCTAAATTGTGTTTGGAAAATGAATAATTGATTTAAAACCATTATTTTCACAAGTGATCACTAAGGAAAACATGGAACCAAAATGGTTGTTATTATCTGTGATTTTTATTCAAAATGTTGTAACAGAGCAAGTATGAAACCATTGTTTGAAAAAGGTTTGAATTTGAGTTGTGAAAACAGTTGAAAACAATTGCAATAATTAAGAAACAAATGCAAACAACATGGAATCAAAATGATGACATGATGCAAAACTTAAATAAACATGCAACAAACATTCTAAGAGGATGATTTTCATACTTGGGATGTTACAAAACGCCCCCCCTTGAAGGAATCGCGCCCCGAGATTCCTACGGAGAAAGGAAAAGGTCCGGATACTTCTTGCGAAGATCCTCTTCGGTCTCCCACGTTGCCTCTTTATCGGAATGATGCGACCACTGCACTTTCAAGAACTTTGTGCTCTTGTTGCGAGTCTTACGCTCGGTCTCATCGAGAATACGAATAGGGTGCTCCTCATAAGAGAGATCATCTTGCAGTTCGATGGAATCATGATCAACTGCACGATCTGGATCTTTGAAACACTTCTTGAGCTGTGACACGTGGAACACATCGTGCACCTTGGATAGCTTTTCTGGAAGTTCAAGACGATAAGCATTTTCTGCACGCCTTGAGAGAATGTTGAAAGGACCAATGTATCTTGGTGCAAGCTTTCCTTTCACACCGAAACGATGAGTGCCTCTGAGGGGAGTTACACGAAGATATGCCTTGTCACCAGGTGCATAGGTCATATCCCTGTGCTTGCTATCATAATAGCTCTTCTGACGAGACTGAGCAATCCTGAGATTGTCACGAATGATACGAACTTTCTCATCGGCTTCCTTAACAATGTCAGGGCCTAAGAGTGAACGTTCACCAGCTCCAGACCAATTGATTGGACTCCTGCATCTGCGGCCATAGAGTGCCTCAAATGGTGCCATGCCTAGGCTTGCCTGGTAGCTGTTGTTGTAGGAGAATTCAGCATATGGAAGGCAATCCTCCCATTTCATGCCAAAGGAGAGACCACATGCTCTGAGCATATCCTCGAGAATCTGATTGACTCTTTCGACTTGCCCCTGAGACTGAGGGTGATAAGCTGTGCTGAACAGAAGTTTAGTGCCCAATGCTTCTTGAAAGCTTTTCCAGAAATGAGAAGTGAAGATACTTCCACGGTCTGAGCTTATTTCCAATGGAACACCATGAAGAGGAACAATCTTTGCTGTATAGAGCTCTGCTAACTGGCTAGCTGAGATAGTTTCCTTGACAGCAAAGAAATGAGCTACTTTAGTGAGACGATCAATAACAACGAAGATTGCATCGTTGCCCTTTTTGGACTTTGGAAACCCAGTAACGAAGTCCATTTCAATCATGTCCCACTTCCACTCAGGAATTTTCAGAGGTTGGAGTAGACCTGCTGTTTTCTGATGGACTGCCTTAACACGTTGACAAACGTCGCATTCAGAAACGTATTGAGAAATTTCACGTTTCATGCCAGGCCACCAATACAGAGTCTTGAGATCCTGGTACATCTTTGTACTTCCAGGGTGAATGGAGAGAGGAGTTTCATGAGCCTCTTTGAGAATGATATCTTTTAGACTTTGAACTTGAGGAACTGCAATGCGTCCTTCAAAGAACACAGTTCCTTTATCATCAACTGAGAAAGACTTGAATTTCTCCTTGCCTTCCTTGATGTGCTCAACCATCTTCTTGATTTCAGTATCACGAAGTTGTTCAGAACGAATCTTGTCCTCGAGAGTTGGACTGGCTGTCAAGCTAGCAAGGTAGCCTTGAGGAACAAGACCAAGGTTCAGTTTCTGGAATTCTTCATGAAGTGGAGGTTGGCTTTCCATGATCATGAGATTATTGCAATAGGACTTGCGACTGAGAGCATCGGCCATAACATTAGCCTTGCCTGGAGTGTAAGAAATGGTGAGATCAAAGTCCTTAATCTTCTCAATCCATCTCCTTTGCCTGAGGTTTAGATCTGGTTGAGTGAAGATATATTTCAGACTCTTGTGATCGGAAAAGATTTCAGTTTTGTTACCCAACAAGTATTGTCTCCATTTCTTGAGGGCAAACACAACTGCTGCAAGCTCAAGATCATGTGTGGGATAGTTTTGCTCATGTGGGTTCAACTGACGTGAAGCATAAGCCACAACTTGACGTTCTTGCATAAGAACTGCACCCAGACCTTGGAGAGATGCATCACAGAATATCTGGAAAGGTTTGGTAGTATCTGGGCCAACCAGAACTGGGGTAGAAGTGAGTTTAGTCTTCAGGAGATTGAAACTCTCATCACATTGTGGAGTCCAAACGAACTTCTTGTCCTTCTTGGTGAGATCAGTGAGAGGTTTGGCTATCTTGGAAAAGTTTTGGACGAAACGACGGCAATAGCTAGCCAAGCCAAGAAAGCTTCTAACTTGTTTTACCGTCTTAGGGGGTTTCCAATCAACAATTGCCTTAACCTTTTCGGGATCAATGGCTATGCCTTTGGCAGAGATGATATGACCAAGATATGCAACTTCTGGAATCCAGAACTCACATTTGGAATACTTGGCATATAGACGATGCTCGCGAAGTTTCATGAGAGTGAGACGAAGGTGTTCTCCATGCTCTTCCTCGGATTTTGAGTAGACCAGAATATCATCTAGATATACCACAACGAACTTGTCGAGGTATTCGTGGAAGACAGAATTCATGAGTCTTGAGAAGGTTGCCGGTGCATTGGTGAGACCAAAGGACATGACGGTGTATTCATATAGACCGTACCGAGTGGTGAAAGCTGTTTTTGGAATATCTTCCTTTCTGATCTTTATCTGATGGTAACCCATCCTCAAGTCCAACTTTGAGAATATTGAGGCTCCAGCAAGTTGATCAAAAAGATCATCGATACGAGGAATTGGATACTTGTTCTTGATTGTTTTCTCGTTGAGAGGACGATAGTCAACCACGAGTCTTTTTGTTTGATCCTTCTTGGCAACAAACAGAGTTGGGCAACCCCAAGCGGAGGAACTAGGCTGAATGTAACCTTTCTCCATGTACATATCGATTTGCTCCTTCAACAATTTCAGTTCAGGAGGAGCTATCTTGTATGGATGCTTAGAGATTGGTGCAGTACCTGGTTCTAGCTCGATCACGAACTCAACTGCTCTGTCCGGAGGCATCCCTGGCAACTCTTCTGGAAAGACGTCAGGGAATTCACACACCACCGGAACATTTTCAAGCAGAGGTAGAGGTTTAGCATCCAGGGTGTACAGCTGAACAGAACTTGATTCACTTGGAGAATAGACTATCTGGCCGGAAGGGTGGAACAGAGTTATTGACTTCTTAGCACAGTCAATCGTAGCTTTATTGGCCTTCAACCAATTGTGACGCCCCGGGATCGGGCACTATGCAGATTTCAGCATTCCCGCCAAAATCCACATAATAACCGATTCCAGGTTGCCACTTGTGATAACATTACAACAGTTCACGAATAATCCACAATTACAACAGAAACAGATAGATACAAGATGACTCAAACGAGCCAGGGATACAACTGATACAATACAAAGATCCAAACAACAGCGGAAGAAACAACATAGCGTCCGGCTACGGACAAGATCCAAATTGGACTAAGAGTCCTGAAGATAACCGAGAGCGTCCAATCCCTGCCCAGGCCAAGCCGGAGGGATTCCCAAGCTAACGTCGTCAGACTTCAAACCTGTTGACTGCAATGTTGAATATGCAGCCACGAAAATGAATTCGTGGGTCAGTACGGTTAAGTACTGGCAAGTGGATAAACCATACTCACAAGATACCGGCGTAGCCAGTCATCACAAGATACAAATACTTTGGGATCAACAGAAAATAAGGGGTTATTGCAAATAAGCGACAGCAGGCTGCACTAACCAACTACAGAGAGGTACTACAACTTCCGGCTAACAGAAAGAAGATAAGATCGAGGATTGTAACCAACTGAAAGATAACTTCCAAACAAACCCATCCTGGATCTCGCCCCTTATCCGAAGAAGCAATCCGAGGATAACTCACACAGTTGGGTTAATGTTGGTTCAGATTATTGTGTCAATAAGCCTATTACTAGTCAAGTTGTTAATCATTGGGTGAAAGATTGGTAATCATTAGGTTTAAGTTGTCCTGAGTACTTGTTAGCCAGTACTTTCACCAAGTAATCCATAACCGCGGAAAACACGGCTTCTCGAGAAGATTATCCCTGCAGGGTTGCACCAATTTGGCCGTACACGCATGAATAACCCGCCAGATGGGAGATCACCCCACCAAGCGGGGCACTCAACACAACCAACCATTCTTCGCATCAAGCCCAAAGAACCTTGGGCGCACGGCTAATCAAGCCCCGAAGAAAAGGGACCCTCATAGCACTCTAAGACCGTGTCCCCCTATATGCCGACTACAAAGTTTCCACCCTGGCCTGGGCTCGCAAAAACATGCATGCGGCAAATGGAACACACGAACTAAATGAGGCGATTTGGACGAGATGCGAATCAGGTCAAGTTGAGGGGGGCGCCCATACTCGCTTCCCACATGCGGTTAGTGCGCTCATCATGGATCAGTAGACAAGACCCTTTTCCTATTAGGGTCGACACTAGCAGGCCTCAAAACCACAAAGGGCCTCCTGCCGGTGCCTTATCATCAAATTATTACTTAACAATAACATTAGCAGGATTGATTGATTAAACATCGAGCCCCCAGAACATAATAACAATATAGTAACTGAAAGTAACGGGTAACAGACTCGAGCAAAACAACCTAAGCGTGCTAGTAAGACACGGGCACAAGCAATGGTTATAGGTGTGGAGGTGAGGCAATATCAGGGTTAAAGGATACATGTGATAGGTTCGTAACAGAAACAACTACTACTAAGGCTAGTAGAAAAGAACAACAGAAAGTATCGGTAACAAGTGATGAAAGGCAGCCATTTGGCAGCAAGTGAGTATACTTGCCTGAGCTCCCGCAAGGTAGCAGAACTTGTCGTTGCTCACATCATCTCAACGTCCTATCCGGGAAGAAGCAATGAACCTCGAACAAACACCGGATGCAACAATTACTACTACGGCAAAAGATCCAGCATGATCAAGATATGGATGCATGACAGGTTAAAGATGCATCAGAATAAACTAGTTGACATGATAAACAATTTTAAATGGACCCATATGCAATTTGAGTTGCATATGAAAAGCCCATGAGTTATGGTTAGATTATTTGTTTTCCAACTAATCAACAGATGAAGGTGGATTAGCATGATGCATGGATGAGGAAAACAGCAAAATAACAACAATAGAACCAATTGAAATAAGGTTTAACAAGTGTAGAAATTTTATTTATTAAGTTAGAGAATTTTAGTTCCTTAAGGGTGTCACACAAACAATTGTTGTTTTCAGCAAGTTAAAGTGTTCAAAACAAATAATAAAGTTTATATTTGAAAAGAACATCAAATTTTTGTTGGATTACATGTTTCAAATATTGAAATTGGAGTTAGGATAATTTAAGTATGAATTAAACAATATTAAACAAGTTTTAATTGAATTTAAAACAAGTTTGAATTTTATTTGAATTTTATTTGTTTAAATCATAAAATCAAATTCATATTTGAAAAGTTCACACTTTGGTGGTTTGAAAACATATTTTGCATGTTCAAAAGTATTTTATATTAAGCAAGTTATGATTTTATCAATTTTAATTTGAATTACCCAAGTATTAAATTATTTAGGCAATTTAAATTATTCAAACAATAAAACAAATTTTATATTTGAATAGCACATTCAAAATGGTGTGAAAAACATATTTTATTTGAATTATTTGAAAACAGTATGAATTAGTTATGAATTATTTCAAATTACATTTGAATTATTCAAATTTGAAATTTAAATGCATTTTGAAAACTCAAAACAGAACACAAATAGGCTAGTTGAAAAGATTATGAAATTTTGAGCAATAAACATATTAAGTTTTTATTTTTTGGATTTATAGATTTAAAGTTATGGATTTTTGAAGTTTTATTGCTTATTCTGCTATTTAATAAAAGAAATAGGAATTCAACAGATTCATTTTAATACTTTTGTTACGCACTGGACACGTACACACACGCTGCCAGGGGGGCCCGTGGCCAGCGTGGCCGTGAGGGTCTGTGACAGGTGGGCCGCTGCGCGCTGTGGAAGTAAAATTCCACAAAAAGGTGGGGTGCTGCGGCTGGGTTTCGAACCCGGGATTTCTCTCACGCGCGGATGGAACGTAACCATTGCGGTGCTTCTGAACTTTTGTCAGGTAAGGGGTTTGACGAAGGAAGTACTGAACTTTGGCCATGTAACTGAAATTTCAACAGCACAAACAGACGTACAGGTTCAGAGCTAAGAACTGATGCGGCTGCTGGAATCGGTAGCGATCGGTGCGAGCTGTGGTGCTGAAGGGTGGTGGATCGTGCAGGTGGTTGTGGATGCGCGCTGGTGCCTCGAGAGAACAGAGAGAGAGGGGAAACTGTGGACGCTCACCTCGTTCTGCTCGAGGAGGTGTTGTCGCTGCCGAGGTGCAGTGACGGCGAGCCTTTGCCGGCGACGGCGCGGCCAACTCCTGGCATCCCAGCGGTGGGCGAGGGGACGGGGAGACGGAGGGAAGCACACCGGCTCCATTCCCGCCCTCGGGTGCCCCTCGAGGTGGCCAAGGGTTACCGGCGGTGAGGGTATACGGTGGTCTACGGTGGTGAGTTGGAGGGTTCAGAAACGGAGGGTTTCAGAGAGAGGAGGGAGGTGGCAGAGGATGCTGTCGGCGGCGCTAGGGGAGAGGTGAGGAGCTTTAGGGTTCGCAGCAGAGGGGGGATGGTGCTTACTTAAGGGGGGATGCCATGGTACGGCAGGCCATCCAGAGGGGGAGGAGGTGATCCTGCGGTTCGGTGGTGGTTCGTACAACAGAGGAAGACGACAGACAGATTTGGTGGGCCAGTCAGAGAGGAAAGGAAAGGCTTGGGGGGGAAGAAAGAAAAGGGTTGGGCTTGGAAAGAAAAAGGGAAAGGTGGGCTTTAGGGAGAAAGAGGAGAAGGGGTGGGCTGCCCTCTCCTTTGTTATATATTTTTTTGTTTCTTGGTAATTGATTGATTTGATTTTCTTTTCTTTGTAAGGAATGAAAGAGGGAAAAAGAATGGAATTTGGGGGTTTAGTTCATTAGATATTTTTATGATTTTCAAAACAGCAAAATGGAAGCAAGGTTAGCATTATTCTCAAACTTGGAATTATTAGTTGGGATTTTAAAGTGGTTAGTGGAATTTCCAAATAAGGTTTGTTTTGGGGATTTTTGGAAATAAATAAATTCCATTTAATAAGTTTAAACCATTATGTAAACATTATTGAAATTTTGTTTTGCAAGAATTTAATTTTTTAAACCTCACTTTGGATCATATCACTATGATTTTATTTGAAATTCAATTGGACATTAGGGTTTTGATAACATGGAAAATTTTAGTAACAGACAAGTTGATTAAAACAAATTCAACCAGTGGAAAAACAATTGAGGGGTTCTGGTTGCAAGTTTGAAATTGGAAGTTTTTGAGCAAGGGGTGGAGGTTTAAATTGTTTTGAATGTTGATTTGTTTTTTTTAAAAAAAAAACAGAATGCAATGCTCATGGGATGCAGATGATGCAAGCAAAAAGAAAACAAACAGGTAACACCCCAGGTGTTACACCAATCCATGCCAAGGATGACATCAATGTCAGAATTGCCAAGCAGAATGAGGGAAGCAAGGAATATGTGACCTCCAATCAAGATCTGATTCTCATGACTGATCTTGGAAGTTTGCATAGTTGCTCCAGGGGAGTTTACTACTAGCGGGGAACCCAAACCAACAAAAGGTAGTTTAACTGCTGTCGTAAAGATCTTTGACACGAACGAATGCGATGCTCCGGTATCAAACAACACTTTAGCTGGGTTAGAGTTTACGGGGAATGTACCGAGAACGACGTCAGCAGCTTCCTCAGCTTTGTCGGCCTTGATATGATTCACCCTCGCGGTCCTCCCGACAGGCCTGTTGTTGGAGTTGAAGGCTTTAGCCGGGGGAGCACGAACCATAGCCTGGTTGGTGTTGGGGCGAGGAGGTGGTGGAGGTAGCTGCTTCTGAGTGCACTTATCAGCATAGTGCCCAGTCTCCTTGCACTTGAAGCAAGTGACGACACGAGGAGGACCTGGCCTTGGCTGCCCCATTGGAAACCTCTGACCCTGCATCTGAGATGGGTTGGGTGGGCGGGGACCAAAGCCTGGAGAAGCTTGGGCATTTGGAGCCCTAGTGACAGCACTGTTTGGCACCCAGATGCGGCGCTTCTGCGGAGGGGTGGTCATGTTGGAGGAGGAACCACCCTCACGCGAGTGCTTGCGCGACTCCTCGAACGCTTTGCGCCCATTCTCCTCATTGACCACGGTGTTCACGAGCTCCACGAAGTCCTTGCACTTGATGTTGGTGAGAGCGTACTTCAGTTCCGGGTTAAAACCTCGGCGGAACCTTGCCATCTTCTTGGCTTCAGTGGACACCTCATCACCGGCGTATCGAGCGAGACGATTGAACTCGTTCTGGTAGCCGAGGACGTCCAGCTTGCCCTGTTTGAGAGAGCAGAATTCCTCACGCATCCTTTCCATGAGACCATCCGGGATGTGGTGCTTCAGGAAGGCATCCTTGAAACAACCCCAGGTGATAGGATAGCCAGCTCTCATGGTCTGGTAGTTCTCCCACCAGGTAGCTGCCTGACCCATCAGTAGGTAGGTGGCATACTTGACCTTATCTTCCTCAGCAACATGAGAAATCTCCAGAGCCCTGTTCATCTCCCTGATCCAGTCATCAGCATCCAGAGGCTCACGTGTTGCCACGAAAGCTCTCGGCCCCAGACTCAGAAACTCCTTGATGCTGACTCGCGGAGCATTCTGGTTGTTGTTCTGGTTAGCCTGGATCTGGGCCATCTGAGCCACGACCTGAGTCATCTGAGTCAACAGCTCCGTGAGCGGAGGTGGTTCAGGCATGGTGTTCCTGGTTGGAGGCATCCTGAACAGAAATGCATTTTAGCACAATAACAGCAAAGGGTAGACTTGGTAACCGAAAGAGAGAGATTATTCCGAAGCATGAATAGATAACCAACAGGTACATCATCACATGTTCAAATACATCAGAATATCCAACAGACCAATACATGGTTCGAATGCCACAGGATAACTAAACATAGCTAGGAACGGATACATCGGTACTCCCATGCTCATCACGCAGGACGGCGGTGAGTAGTACGACGAGAGATACGGCGAGGAGGAGTCTGCTCACGGAAGTAGGTATCACGACGATCCCTGTAGATAGGAACTGCTATGAGAGGGACCCTCGGAGTGGTGAAGTAGAAAGCGTCCTCTCCCTGTGCTCCAAAGAGAGGAATACCACTGTAACCAGCTCCAAGGTTGAGAAGTGGACCTCTGATCGGCTCGTAACCTCCAGCATCTGGCAGCGGTAACCCAGCTGTCTGAACGCAACGTGCAAAGCGCTCATCTCCAACAAAGTCTGTGGTGTACGTCGCCAGACGAGTGAGAGCAAAGTGGAGCTGCTCCCTGACTGAGGCTAACTCCTGAGAAAGTGTGGAAGCAACGGCGTCACTGTGCCTCACGAACTGGGCAGTGGTGTGCAGCCTGGAGCTATCAGACTCGTAGGTATCCAGGTTGCTGTGGAGAGTGAAGTGAACTCCCGCTGCCGTGATGTAACCACGGGGGATGTGACGATAGATGGAATCATCAAACCCCCAGTAGTCAGCACGGAGAACGGTGAGACTCACGTACGCTGCCTGCTGCACGGCCATATCCACTGTGGAACCTACTGCCTCGTAGCGGTGAACAAAGCTCCTGCCATCATCCGACAGAATGTAGACGATAGCCCGGTAGAAAGTCTGCTCGAACTCGCGCTGGTGCTCGTAGACCTGGTACTCTGGTACCCAACGGAACCCCAGATAGGTAACCATGTCTCTCAGCATCTCCGGATAACCGTCGGTGCTCTCACAGCGAGTCATCCGAACCACCTGCGGGTAGAACCTGAGATCCATCTGCAGATGATCGGGGAATGTTTTGATTAGACTCCGGTAGAAGAAAAAGGATGTGGTAAACAACAACAAGGTTTCAACGGACGAAAGGTTCTTCAGAAGAACATAATATCGAAGCAACATCGGGAAAACGAGACCAAAAGTCCTGAGGTACTAAGGAGAACCCAAAACACGTGAAATCCTAACTTGAAAGTTTAGGTGAGAAGGGAAAACAACGTTGCACTTCCTTACCAGAAAAGGGTGGGTGGGTGGGGAAAGAAGAAAAATGACAGAATTCCTACTCTCACGTTTCAATTTTTCCTATATAGCTACAAAATAGTTTCTAGACTCAACTGCGACCAGTAAAAAGGGATCCTACAGGCAGCCAGGCTCTGATACCATTTGTCGCACCCGAACTTCTAGAGGATACTCACCGTACGAACTGAACAGTATTTTGGTTGGATTACGGGGCTTAACGGCTCCCGCGTCCCCTTACGGGTAGGCCAACACTTATGTGCGACAACCAACCGTTACTGTTCACCGTCGATGTAAACTATCCCGTAGAAATCAGGATACTACCATTGACGTACTTCATACCATACACACATGGTACGTCAACGGGTTTTGAACAAAAGGATAACACAACATGCCTCTAAGACACAAAAGATTGAAATAAGGTTGCAAATGGCCTTCACTAAGGCAGAAATAGCAAATACAATCATCCAGAGGACACATGTCCCAACATAACACTCATTACATCAGCGGAAGCAATCAAAGGTGTCTGGGTACAGACAAATCCAACAGGCTTAAGAAGCCGGAGAAAATAAAGAAGACGAAGCCCATCCACGTAGGTCCTGGATCCAGCCCTGGTCCAGCTATCTACTCGTCTGCAGTCTCGTCAAACTCCACGAAGTAGCCATCCTGGTGGTCATCGTAGCCGTAGTCGTAGTCTGCGTAAACCACAGCCCCAAAGGGGTCAGTACAACAACGTACTGGCAAGCAAGACTCACAGTTCACCAAAGTGTAGCCCGTCAACACCAAGCACAGATGCCTTGGGATCAACGGAAGAAAAGGGTATGAAAGACGCTGCAACTGGCTGCACTAACCATCTACAGAACATACTACAACTTCCGGTGTAACAGAAAGAGATAAGATATCGTATCGTAACCAATTATAACTAACCACCAAACAAACCCATCCTGGATCTCGCCCCTTATCCAAAGAAGCAATCCGAGGGTAACTCACACAGTTGGATTAATGATGGATCAAGTTGTTGTGTCAATAAGCCTATTACTAGTCAAGTTATCATTAGTTAGGTGTAAGTTGTTCTGAGTACTTGTTAGCCAGTACTTTCACCAAGTCAACCATAACCGCGGAGAACACGGCTTCTCGAGAAGATTTATCCCTACAGGGGTGCACCAATTTGGCCGTACACGTAAGAATAACCCGCCAGATAGGAAGGCCTTTCCCACCAAGCGGGGCACTCAACACAATCCAACCTTTCCTCGCATCAAGCCCAAAGCACCACGTGTTGTGCGTGCGCGGCTAATCGAGCCCCCCGAAGAAAAGGAGGACCCTCATAGCACTGGAAGACCACGCCGCCCTAAATGCCGACTACAAAAGTTCCACGCTGGCCTCGGGTTCGTACCTGCATATGCGTGCATCAAATGGAAAGCCCGAACTAAGTGTGGTGATTTGGACGAGATGCGGATCGAGTCAAATTGAGGGGGGCGCCCATACACGCTTCCCACATGCGGATAGTGCGCTCATCATGGATCAGTAGACAAGACCCTTTTCCTATTAGGGTCGACACTAGCAGGCCTCAAAACCACGCCGGGCCTCCTGCCGGTGCCTTATCAGCAAATTATTATTACCTCAAATTAACAAGTGTTGTTTAACATCGAGCCCAGAATATAACAGGATATAATAACAGAAAGTAACTGATAACAGACTCGAGCAAAACAAACCTAAGCATGCTAGTAACACACGGGCCCAAGCAACGGGGTTTTAGGACTGGAGGTGATGGCAATATCAGGGTTTAGGGTATCATGTGATAGGTTCGTAACAGAAACAACTACCACTAAGGCTAGCAGATAAGAATCAACGGAAAGTATCGGTAGCCAATGTTGAAAGGAACACAGTGGTTCATGTGAGTGATAACTTGCATGCAAACCCAGTAGCCGGGTACTGAGCTAGATCCTCAGAAGGGGTGTCGTAAAGGTCGTCGGTATCAACGTCGTCGTCTATCCGAGAAGAAGCAAACAAACAAGGCAGAAATATAAACAATCATCATCATGTCATAGTGCACAATCAAGTATGATGCATGACAAGTTAATAGATGCAACAGAATAAACTAATTGATATGATACCACAATTTAAATGGACACATATGCAATTTTGAGTTGCATATGAAAAGCCCATGGATTTTGGTTAGATTATTTGTTTTCCAGCTAAACAACAGGTGATAGTGGTTTAGTATGATGCATGCAAAAGGAAAACAGCAAAATAACAACATTAGAATCAAATTAAAATAGGGTGTAGCAATTTAGAATTTTATTATTAATTTAGGGAATTTTTGGGTGCCTTAAAGGGAACACACAAGTATTTGTTGTTTTCAACCATTTAAATTATTCAAAACAAATAACAAGGTTGATATTTGAAAAGAACATAAAATTTTAGTTGGATTACATGTTTCAAATATTGAAATTGGAATTTGGATTATTTAATTATGAATTAAACAATATTAAACAAGTTTCAAATGAATTTAAAACAAGTTTGAATTTAATTGAATTTTTATTTGTTCAGAACATAATTTCAAACTCATATTTGAAAAGTTCACACTTTGCTGGTTTGAAAACATATTTTGCATGTTCAAAAATATTTTATATTGACCAAGTTATGATTTTATCAAATTTTAATTGAATTAAACAAATATTAAATTATTTAGGCAATTTAAATTATTCAAAACAGAAAACAAAAATTATATTTGAATAGGTTATTTAAAATGGTATGGAAAACATATTTTAGTTGCATTTATTGGATTAATAAATAATTAGTTATGGATTTTAGAAATTAGCATTTGAAATATTTAAGTTTGAATTTTAAATACATTTGAAGTTTCCAAAAAAGTACACAAATTGGATATTTGGAAAGATTAGGAAATTTGGATCAGAATTCATATAAAACTTGCATTTAAAGGAATTACAGAATAGAAGTTATTAAATTTTAAAGTTTTGTTTTAATTCTGCTAATTTAAAATGAATTTTGGATTTCGCAGAAACATTTGTTACCCACTGGCTCTCTACCCCTAGCCACTAACCAGTGGGCCACAGGCCACTGTGGCACTGCGCGCATGCTTGCGTGGCAGGGAGAGTCCATGACAGGTGGGCCTGCTGCGCTGGAAGCGAAAAGGAGCAAAAATTGGGGCTTGCGGGGCTCGAACCCGCGCCCAGCGCTGCGCGCACAAGGTGCAGTACCACTGCGTTAACTGAACTCGTTTGATAGATACGGGAACGGATTCAGGTTATAGTTCAACGCTGCGTTAACTGAAACTCTGACGAACAAAACATTGCTCGTCCGTCAGAACAGAGGGGCTCGCCGGCGTTGCGGTGATCGTGGACGTGCTCGCTGCTGTGGGGTGGTTGGACGCGTGCAGAACGTGTACGAGATCATGCGCAAGTAGCAGAGGAAGAGAGAGGGGTAGCTGGTGGAGCTCACCAGGAGGGGATCGAGGTGGCGATGGTTGCTGACGATGACGTGACGGAGGCGACGGCGGAGATGTCGTGGACGGCGGCGACGTCCTAGTGGCTCCTCGGGGACGCTCTGATGTCCAAAAGGGAGATGCAACTGCGGGTGTTCGATTTTCGGGACTAGGTGGGGGAGTGGTGACCCATGGCGACATCGCGGTG